>AP028436.1:18224685-18483987 GCA_036509395.1 Antheraea yamamai | reverse complement strand
ACCTTTTTAACAGTTGTAGTATTAAACCGTATAGTAGAACGTATCGAATAACGTTTGAAACAAGCGTCCGCGTCTATAGCGACGTTAATATCAGAAGTTTTATCCGCCAATATGGTTGGCAGGCTGTGTGCGCCGCCTAATAAAAGATAAAAGCCGCTGTAACTCCTTCCTAAGTTCTCGGCTATTAGTAGAACACCGTTATTAGTTTTATTAGATTTTCTCGTTATTACTCCTCGTACAGTACATATTTGACATTATCGGATTATTAAATTTTGTCAACTAAAATCTATTGACAGACAAGAACAACTCGCGCATTCTGCGTCAAATTATTTCAAAGTATATAATAACGAAGTCAAAATTTCCATACAAAAATATAGACAAGTGAATATATTGTACCTTATTAATGTACTAGCTGACACACACAACTTCGTCTGCGCCAAATCGGTTATTACCGATTCCAATGGTATCCCCAAACGCGAAAAATCTTTAAAAAAACCTAGAACCCGATTGCAGCGACACCCACGGATTTTGATTGTGAATTCAAACTATCCAGTAACTCACTCAAACACATACCTTCAACACAACCTAACCTACCCTAACAACCTAACCTACAACACATACTTCTTAAATAAGCCAAAAAACCCGATAGCAGTACCCACTACCGGGTCCAATTGGGATAAAAACTACGCTATATATATTGGCGATAAATGTCTTCACAGAACCACTTGCTCCTGCGCCATTTACCTCCGCACCCCGCTTATCATTCTCAAACGGCCAGCAGCAGGGACAACGCAATAATTTTACCGGGTTATAGTTTCTATTTGGTGTGATAATTGATGAACTTGGTCAGAAGATATTCTGACCAACTTCACCGATTATCATGCTGTAAAAAGCAAACTTTATCTCCATGAAAAGTCTTTGAAAAGTCAAAAGAATGTAATAACTGTGTTCTTTTTTGAGTGTGGAAATCATTGTAGTCGGAATTATTTAAATTTCGTAATTTATATACTGACATTATTAACATAGATCTGGTTTTCACATGTATTGGCACACCGAACAATAATTATATACATTTTTAAGTATTATAGTGGACGCTACTTTGCACTTCCGCCTGGAATTGATTGACCACTACTACGTCTAACTGCAACAAAAAGCGAATCATCTTCCGATGCGATCGGGCGATTCAACGTCGGTATGATGATGCTCCATGAAGGAGCGAAACACGTGTTATCGATTTTCGTGTTTACACGTCAATCTGTAACATATTTTAATTAATTAATCATTAATTATTATATTTATATTAATTATATATTGTATAACTAATATATATATATAAATATATATAATAACTTCTGCCCGCGTGGAGTAGTTACTTTGGGCTAACGCTAACACGCAGCGGAAGCTCTCAAAAGGAAAAAACCGCTGATTTTGAAACATTCTTCATTGGTGCTCCGCTCCCATTGGTCTTAGCGTAATGATATATAGCCTATAGCCTTTCTCGATAAATTATATATCTAACACTGAAAGAATTTTTCAAATCTAGTAGACCAGTAGTTCCTAAGATTAGCGCGTTCATCAAACAAATAAGTTTTATAATATTATAGTAATGATTACTGCTCTTCTCTCGTACTTACCTCGAGCTGTCATACAAATTACAATAACTTTTGATAGAGCGAACCGATTATAATAAAATAAAGACTATGTTACTCCCGAAGGTATGCTTTATGATGTGTGTGAAGTTTTTATTGTGAACCCTGTACTTTAGCAGTGATGCGTGTTCATACAAACAGACAGACATACAGACATTTTGAAAAATGATTGAAATGTATTCTATTACTTATTCTTAGACACCTATAACAGTTTTTTTTCACGAAAATCAAAAAAATACAGACACGTTAGATTTACATTCTTATTATATGTATAGATAAATAGATTGGCTTTTTGTTGCATTTATTAGCAGTAGTGGTCAATCAATTCCAGGCGGAAGTGCAAAGTGGCGTCCACTATAACATTAAATGACGGATTTCCGCAAAGTAACGCCTTCTTCAATAAAATATATACATTTTTACAGAGTCCATTAATAAATTAATCAAGCATATGATGAGCTTTATAAACTCAATACAAGATATCAATAAATATTACATGAACACAGGCCGCTATACTACGCGTCGTTAGTCTGACTCAAGCACAATACATCACGAGCATGTTCGGGTCGTCAGCCGTAAGTATTTCTCCTACCAAAAATCTACCAAAAAGCAGATAATATCTCAGTAATATCAGAAACCATATTTTGCTCGCATCTTCGTTGAATTAATGCGGATTTGACCAACACCTCCGGAACAGTACTTTTTTTTCTGCTTAGTGGTCCTTTTCTTCTCTGTACTCTTGACAAAGAGTATACAAATCTTCATGGCATTTCGATGAGTAGTTTAGACGTGAATACGTAAAAACATTTATAATGTCAATCAGGATACAAAAATTTTATTCGAATGTTTCTTTGTCTTTCAGGAACGCTTAAATGGTTTGACAGATTCTAATATTATCGAACGTAGAAATCTGTAACTTGATAAAATAACACAAAGGATATTTTTATTTCCCGACGAAGTAATCGAATAAAAGCTAGCTTATAACATAATAAAACGTCTTTAAGACTATAAGTTAATAAGTAAAACATTAAACTCTTTTTATAGCGCTATAAAAAATTGAGTTAACTAAAGTTTTATTGATGCACGACGAAATAGACGAGAGATAAGTACCAGACATCTATTATTGCAATGTCTGATCTTAGACAGTGATTATTATAAGGTACAAACAATATTATTGTGAGCCACCCCCGAATGACTGACAACTATAGCGATGATTTGCTGATTCCGAAGTTGAACTTAAAGAACGTTGTGGTTTTCACTAGTGAAACAGCGAAGGATGCGCTCGTATGCAGACACGTTCAAAACAGGACACCTATACCGCCTGCGCTCGTTTAAGGCCGCTATAACACTATGCAGCTAGACTATTATAGTGCATAAACACCATATTCCTATAACTTAAAATAAAACAAGATCAACCAGATATATTTATTTGCGGACAAAACTATCTATTAACTATAACTATATTAGCAAAATTACTACTAATACACTAATGATATCCATTATTAAATACTACAATAAATCGTCGCGAACAATTATGAAATGTCAGTTTGTTTTTTCCGCTTTCACGACTGAAACCCTCAACCTTGTAATTTATCATACACGTTGTTATGGGTAGAGTACATTTACATTCTACATTAAAGTGGATACAGACGCGATCAAAAACAAGTAGGCATAAATGAATAACTAGTAAATAGTAACACTATTTATTATACTTACTAATTACATTGGCACAGCAATCCAAAGTGGATTTAGATGCGCGATATCAAAGACCGTTATCTTTCTTCAGTATCGTGGAATCTTCCATCTCCCTGCCGCTTGGAGTTCTTGCTGATCCCTCTTCGCTGTATCAGATAATAAGAGCCTAGAGTTTTCGGGCTGACGTAAAAACATTTATATATCAAGAAGTCGAAAAATAGTTTTAGACATTGAGAACATCCTTTTTTTGGTATGGCCTCCGCCTGTCTAGGCAATTTCACCATTGTCAACTGTAACAAATACATGTTTTAAACTTAATTGCCAAATATTCAGATAACGTAGAATCATCTAAAATAGCAACATGTCAACATAGACAAATCACTAACAAGGATACTGTATTATGAGTATCACAAATATAAAATCTTCTTCTATATACCTTCTATACATATAATAAGAATGTAAATCTAACGTGTCTGTACTTTTCGATTTTTATGAAAAAAATTGCTGTAGGTCGTCTAGGAATAAGTAATATAGTACGTTTCAATCATTTTTAGAAATATTTGTGTGTCTATCTGTCTGTTTTATTATAGTTTTATTAAGTAATTACAGTTTATATTCTGCCCTTAGTTTAAAAAAAAACCACGATATTTTTATTTAATATAATGTTATTAAAGTTTTAAGATACTACAGTTTTTAAAGCGGATACCAAGCGTATTTTCACGAGTATGGGTATTTTCCTACCGTTAAGAAATGGGGCAAACGATGTGGTGTGCACGCAGGATCGAAGTTGCCCGTATCATTTATATATAAATAAACAGTGAGAAAATAGTTAAGAATATCTCCCTCCTCTATTACTGAACCAATTTCCTTATTTCCTTTTTTATTTAGTAGCTATTGTCGAGCTTTATTGTTATCAATAAAGTGTTGGGAAAAGTTTTTTTTCTCTATGGTCGACGTTCAACCACTGGACGAGAGCTCGTATAGACAAATGAGGATATTTTACATAATAATGAAATTCACAGAAACCGCTATGTGTAAATATTATTTTTTTAAAGAAAATACACATTTTCTAAACTCATTTTGCCACTTTAAATAGAAGACCTGTTATCGACCACAAAGAAATTGCATCTGTCCAAACGAGCGACTCTCATTCTCACTCCATTAGCTCAAATAAACCGTGCTCTGCGTGAATTGAAACGTTTTCTTTATTATAAAGGAATGCGCTCCGATGGACAGACCGGGATTGTATTGAGTTAAGCTTCTTTCGTGCCGGAGAAAAATTACTTGTAGTGTCAAATGGATCGGTGTTCAAACTGAGCGGCTATGCTTTATTTACATTATATTTCATTATATTAATTTTCAAGCGATAAATACAATTACATGAACGCTAGTGACTACTGTAATTAATAACTGTGTTCATTTAAAGAATTTACACAATAAAAAGGTCTATAATCTATTCTTATATTATTTTTACCTACACGAAATTATTAATAAAGCTATAATTAATTCTCCTTTTCATATAATAGACGAGGTAATTAATTTGAGTATTTTAATGTAATCAAAACTTTCAACATAATGTTTTATAATCACCTCATTAAAAGTTTTTTGGCTTTAAAAACTTTTCATAATGTGCCTCTAAGTTTTACGAAGAATCTATTATATATTTCAATTTGTTGTTCTGTTTTGATGTCTCCCATTAGCTCTAAGTTATTTTTAATACACAGTCAACAATCAGCGACTATTATAGCATAATAAAGAATACTAGTGGGCGCCCAGTGGTCGACATTCGACCATAGTTCATTGAATTTTTAAAGTTTGAACTTTATTAGAGTTCTTTTATCAAAGGGTATTATAACCTCTATAATCAAAGACTTTCATCATGCCTACTCAGTTATTTGCCACTTTTTTCAATTATATAAACATAAAAAAAATCGATGTCTAAATGAAAATTGAAATTAATTATAAATTTGAAACAAAAAACAGGCGGTTATATAAGGTGGTAAGGCTCTTAAATACTAAGTAAACATAACTTTACGAAAATAAAAAAAATTTATCGGACCCCCTCATGACACAATTTTCAATTAATTTTACACGACACCATGGGCGCGTGGTATTTCTGGGTGATATTGAATTAAATATAGTCTATACATTATGAGGAATAGTGATATGCCCAGTATCATCACTTGGAAAAGTATTGGATACACAATAGAATCAAATTATGAATCCAAAACAAAGATTTTTATAATACTACCATTAACTTTTGAAAATGAATTCATCTTTGTTCATAATTCATCATCAACTGTACTGAATATAATTGCTACATCAAGTTGAACTGCATCATTGTAACCGCGGAGATATAAGTCATGGATTACTTTCATGACCAAACAAATTTTCTTATTTTGATTTTATAAAGTATTTTTCGCTCATTTTTTATTGAATCATCATTTGAGTACACCATAAATAAATACTAAACATTAAAATATTGACATTGACTTTGGAAATATTGCTTTACTCTTATGGCTACATGAAGCAAAGTGACATGAAGTGAAAGCAGTCTGTCACATAAAAATTTTGACATTCAATAAAACCAAAGAGAATAATAATTATTTCAGTAGTTCCATAAATTTACTAAAGATAAATTATTTATCAATGAATATTATGTATATTATGAATTTACATATTATATTATTCTAAAATTAACCTACAATTTGACCAGTTGATTTCAAAGGGCATATTGTAAGGCATGCAACGTCAGTCATGTTAAAAATATTTAATAGGTAATTGGAACGTAAGAAGGTTGAAGGATGTTCGAAACGTCTTTTTCATTTACATATATGTTGTGTAAAAATCAAGCAGTAGTGTGAGTAATGTATATTTTAATTAATTTAATATGATTGTAATGCATTTCATATAAAAAAATAGCTTTGTGCACTTTTCTGCCATATAAACTTTAACTATGCCAAATTTCAAGTTCATCCGTTCGCGCAATTCGTTTAAAAAGGGGTGCAAAGTTTTGGCTTCACGTGTTAATATATAAGATATGTTATAATATCATTGTTGAATGTAGAATCAAAAAGGGTAATTGGAACGCAAGAGTAAAAAAAAATACATACAGTCGAGCATAGCAACCTCCTTCGCAACCGTTTTTGAAGTTTGGCAGTATGGATTAATTCCTTCGCCTGTCCTATTGGACGAATATTATTACTACTTTTTTGAAGTCCGTTCTTGACGGATGTCAAAATGTCTTTTTTATTTACATGTGTGTATATGTTGTATAAAATTGAAGCAGTAGTGTGAGTAATGTATATTTTAATTAATTTAATGTACTTATAATGCATTTTATATAAAATAAATAGCTTTCTGCACTTCTCCTCCATATAAACTTTAACTATGCCAAATTTCACATTCATCCGTTCACGCAATTTTCTTAAAAAGGGATACAAAGTTTTGGCTTCACGTATTAATATATATGATAATAAGATATGATTACTGAAAGAAAGTAATTTATTGTGGGAATAATACTAAAGGCACAGAAAAGAAAGAAAAAAATAACTTGCATAATATACAATCTACTATATTGTAACAAATTGTATATAAATCTATATACCAGGTGAAAGGTTAAAGAGTCGCAGTATTGTAGGATTATAATACGTCACAGAGTAATAATATTATTATTAAATAATATTATTTATTATTACGAGAGAACCTAAGTTAAAGTTTGTTCTAAGACTTTCAAAAGTATAAACCTAGGTGTAATGATTGGTGCCCAAAGCTGTAAGGGGCGACCCGAAGTTAATAGCCTTCGATAGTAAAACGAACAATAAACCCTTTTGTTTTGTCCATACCGATCCCACGTTCCCTATCAAATGAAAATTAAATCACCAGACGTTCATTGACGCTGTGCTTTAACATAGAAGCGTAGATGATTGCGTATAATTTTTGTATTTTTCTAGATAACTAGGTCAAATATTAAACACCTAATTTTTTAAAGGATTTACGATGAAAATCGAGTGAAGAGTATCGTCCATAAATATTGCTACTGTCTAAACTTTCAGCCTGGATAAATATAGTAAGATAAATCAATTCAATATATCTTTCACCTCTGTTTCTCAACCGATTCTCTTTGTTATCAAACAAGAAATTAACTATACAACATTTGGATATATATTTTTAACCCATCAACTACTCGAAGCCTTCCTTCGTAGTCTCTACTCGTTATACCATCTATACGTCTACAATCTACAACATTTGTACTATGCAGATAACAATATCTATATATTAATATGTAAAGAAAAAAGTTTATACTGCTTACTATAGTCTAATTTTGACTACTGGTGGAGCATTAGTGAGTATAATTTTGCAACATTGGAACAGTGATTTTCATTGAGAAGTCTTAAGACGTACTGGTAAATATTTAAAACAAGAGTGCGTGTAACCGTCACACGCGATTGAAGTAAAACTTCTTTGGCGTTATAAGAATCATAATATGAGAAATTAAAAAGGCGCTTATTGATAATGTATATTTTTTTACTTTATAAAAAAGAGTTGCTAATAATATTTCCTGTGTTATTTAAGTTCTGAATTATCTGATAGATGGCAATACAGATAATGAAGCTTTGATTTAATTTGTTACTTACTGACATTGAAACCAGAGTGCAGCACTGTCGCGCGCTCATATATACATATTTGATTATATTGTATGATTTTTATTATTATTCAATTTAATATGTTTTATTAATTATTTTTTTCATAATTTTTGATTGATTTATTTATAAACTATTTATTGACAAAATCAAAAATATTTAAAAACCGGATGGTACAGAAACGTGACGCCATATTGCCGTAACGGACTTCCGTTGCATTGTCTCCCAGTTACCTCCTAGTCGCGCCTAACGAAGTTTTACTTCAAAAAGTAACAAAAAGCTTAATAAATAAAGCTTTTATAAAACTGTTTATTCCTTCTTAAATATTTTTACTCTTGCGTACCGTATTACCACATTCTTGATACGATTGAATTAAAATTTAAATTCTATATCAAATGACGTCGACAATGTCGGAATGATAAGATTATTTTCAACATTATGATTGTACGTTTAATAAGCGTACTACCTTAAGATAGAATTAGTACAACTTATGCCAGTCAGTACACTTCACTAATTAATTTACGTAACTATATAGAACATTTTGATGTGCTGTGTACCCTTGAACCCCAAGCCGAAGTGTGCCGTGCACCCTTGAACTAGTTGTCAAAATTAAATCGGTTGTGTGCCTTAAACGCTCGCCTTAGTAGTCCGATGAAGCTGTTAAGACCATCCTAGACCAATAGCGTAGCCAATCGAAAAAAAAAGAAAAAACAGCAAATTTGAAAATTTTGCCCTAGTTTATAATTCTATAGTCAAAGAAGTATGCCGGCGTAGGTTAGAATTTATTTTGACTTATGCGAGTACATTTTTGTAGTAAAGATTTAGTGTATGCATTTATATTTATCACTAGCTGACCCGTGCAACTTCGTCTGCACCAAATCGGTTATCACTGGTGTCAATTGTATTTTTAAACGCGAAAAAATTTAATATACCTAAAACCTTATTGCAGCCACATCTACGGTTTCCAATTGTGAATCCAAACTATCAAGGGACTCACTCAAACATATACCCAGATGGCATGTGAGAAATCTTTTAAAATAAGCCTAGCATCATCTACTGAGTTCAATAAAAAATAAAAACTAACCTACATATATTGGCGATAATGTGAAAAAAAGCTTTAGAGGTCTATAGACCCCCAGTTTCTAAAGAAGTTCCTTTCCCTTTTTTGTAGACGTTTACTATACAGTCAGTAGAGTTTACATTATAAAATATCAAGTTGATGAGTTAAATTGTAAATTAAACGACAAAATATATTCATAAAATAAATAATGATAAATGAACCACTGAATGATATCATAACTATTTTTAACTTGTATTAAAACTTTTTCACACTCCATTGTCTTGAAAAAAAAATATAAATATTAAAAAGATATGAGCACGACGCGTCAAATGTCACTTGCCTGTAACTATTTGTCTAAGAGCTAGTAACGGTTTCGACAAATTTTCTATAAGACAGTTTTTTATATATCTTTATGTTCTTCCGAACAGCGTGCGGGCTACCTGGCTGCCGGTAAACGTTGCGTTTATTACTGCATATCGCACCTTTACTGGCAAACATATTGATTTTTATATAATTTCTGAATGTTTTGTTTTTTACTAACTTTGAAACCCTACTAAAACATGAAATTATTATTGCCAGACATTTTTGTTATAGACAATAACTTGCCCGATGCTATTTTTTTGTAAATAAAATAAGTATGTTCTAACCATGTTAAGATAGCTGTAATTTTAATATTATTATTATTATTATTTTTTGAATGAAGGCTTAGTCACCTGCGCTACTATATCACCTAAATGACATACAACTATATAACAATAAGAATGATAATAAACTTGACAATAGCTTATATTAAATTTGTACAATTCTTTAGCATCTTTCGAAATGGGGTCAAACAATAACGAATTATACAAACCAGTGTGGAACGAACCAGAAGCATTAAGCCAAGATTTAATATCTTCGCTTCGAACACATTCTGCCAGGATGTGGTGCACATCATCGATGAGCTCACAACTCTGGCAGAGTGGTGATAGTACTTTACGCATCAGTTAGGCGAACTTTTTACGTGGGATGTGTCCTGAGCGTAATCTCATTCCTGTGATTGCTTCCCGACAGCAAATCGTACTGTCATCAATCCATGGTGACTGTAAGGGATGTGGCTGAATCGTTCTGTACCATATTCCTTTTGTTTTAGAACGCTCATCAAAGTATTCCTTCCAATGCGAGTAACAGCTATTTTTAAATACTGAGCATACATCCAAGTAAGTTGGTAAAATATTAATAAGAGCACCTTCGGAGGATCCTTCTCTTGCTAAAAGATCAGCTCTTTTATTCCCAGTTATACCTATATGAGAAGGGATCCATTGTAAAAGTTTTGGAATTTGACTCAAAAAATGCGGCTCCTAAATAATTCCCAGCTTTAGATCCGTCAGTGTATATTTTAACAAAATTTTGATAATATTTATTTATATATTGAAGACAAATATCTGTTATTTTAAGAACATCATATTGACGCTTTGGCTTCCAAATACCATTTACATTTATTTTAATTATATTATGCAAATCAATGTTATCGACCCAGGGGTGTAAAGTGAACATTTCATGTTTTATACTTATTTGAATTGGAGTATTTTTATATTGAGAAAAAATAGAAACTAATAATGGTATTTTTCTTTTACGCCAATAGAGTGATTGGAAAGGGGTGGACAGTTCTTCTGATACATTGGTTAGTTCGTTTATTTCGAATGACTTAAATTTAAATATAATTTTGCCAGCTTAATATTGTCTCCTAAGATGTAACGGACATATGCTCAATTCGCTTTCCATAACATGGATTGGAGTACTTTTAATGATACCCCCGATAATTCTCATGGCCTGGTTTTGAACTTTTTCAAGTTTATAGAGGTTAACCTGAGCACTACTATCATAAAGAAAGCTGGCATAGTCAATTCGACTGCGTGTAATATTGAAGTATAACGAACTAAATGTTATGGATGAACACCCTAATTAAAACCGGCTAATGCTTTGAAAAGGTTTAGAAACTTAGAGCTAAATTCTGCAACTGTATTGATATGTTTAGCCCATTTTATGTATGATAAAGATAGCGATAATTGTGGAAGCGCCTGTTATAGACGCATGTATTCAAGATAACGTCAATCTCAAATCGTATGTCTACGTTTATCGTTGTTTTTCAGTTTTCACGGTGAAATCTCAATATCATAATGGTTAATAAAATGAAATATGTTGTTTGCAATGGAAAAAATGAAATGGTTTGAAATGAATTATTTTATTTATAAAGAATATCATCGGGCACATTATTTTCAATAACAAAATTGTCTAGCAGTGATAAACTCATGTTTTTAATAGCGTTAAAATGTAACCGAATTTTTTTTTTCCTAAAATTAATTATAAATCAAAATTTTGACCTGTAAAGGTGTGATGCGCATTAAAAAACACAACGTTAACCGGCTACCAGGTATCCTGAATCCTGTTTGGAAGGGCATAATATATCTTCATATGAAAGAACCAGCTTTTCTAAAATTCTCGTTCTTCCAACGTTGCTGGCTCTTGTACTAAGGTGTCGCAAAAAAGTCTAGTTACGTTAACTACAATTTTTTGTTTTTCGTTTTCCTGGAGAGCCTTTTGCGTTTTATGGGACAAAAAGTATCCTAAATGTAACCTTGGAATATTAGTTATTACTGTGTCAAGTTTCGTTACAATCGGTTCAGTACTTTCAGCGTGATGCGTGTTCACAGGGACAGAAAGACAGACAGACAGACAGACAGACAGACAGACAGACAGACAGACAAAAATTGTAAAAAGATTATTTTTGGCTTCTATATCGATAACAAAGTCTACCCCGATCAAAATTTTCAAAAAATATTTAATGTACAGATTTGACCTTGCTACAGTTTTATTATAGTATAGATTCTACGCTTAGGTATAATTTTACGCTCGGAAAGTATGCAGACATTAGTTAGAATTAATTTGTAACTTACGCCAATAAGCGTCTAAAGTGAAGATTTAACTTTATCTTTCTGATTATTATGGATTTGCTCAAGTTTGACGTATTATTAGTTAAACTACCAAATTTAGTTGACTCCCAGCGGCAGCATTTCCAGACCAATATAATTTCAAAACTTTCAAGAAACGAGCCTACTCCTTTTTCAAGGGAAGGCAACGCATCTGTGATTCCTCTCGTGTCGCAGGTGTCCATGGGCAGCGGTCACCATCAGGTGACACACATGTTCGTTTGCCACCAATAGCATTTAAAAAAAATTAAAAAGTCGATGCAGTCATAAGGACTGCTGATAGAAGTGAAAACTCGAAACAATGTAATAAATGTGAATTATTTAGGTATGGAATTTGGACTGTGTTCTCTTTTGAATTTTTAAATTAATTATATTGTGAATGACAATATTGAAATTTTAGAGTTTGTTTATTGAAATTATTAACATTAGTGTGGCATTCATATCTATTGGCACTCGGAGCAATAATTATGTACATTTTTATAAAGTCTATTAATCAACCAAACGCATGATGAACTGTTAAATATTAATATTACTTGCACTAGCGACGCCTATCGCTAGTCTGGCGCAAGCCGCGCAAACGTAACACAGCCGATTACGTTTACTAGTACGTCGTCACACGAAATTATAAATTTATTATCTCTATAACATTTCACTTCAAAAATAAATAAGAAAAAGTACACGAGTGAGAACGCAGAGGTCTCGTGTCCACGCTGTTATCAGACCGGGAACAATCGTGGCCCACCCTTAAGTGGTTATCGAATAGTTCCCGCCGACCTTTCTGGATTACGGTTTGGAATGGATCCCCCGGAACGGTACGCCGTTGTGTTTCGTAACCGATGTGTGTTATTTCACCGCAAGACGAAAGCCGCCCAACTTTTATACCTATACAAGAAAAAACGCACGTATAAATTCCAAAAATAATAGAACGCGGCACAGATTTTGCGATGTTTCTTATTTTCCCACAAAAGTAATGTTTGTGATATTAATCAACTCGTTTTATCAAAATACAGGATAACATGTATATTGAGAGTATATGTTGTCACAGTCAAATTTTTGAAGAGATAACTTCTTTAGGCGTGTTGAGCGGTATTTTTTTTGCTTATTTATAACTGCCTCGACTTTTTTTAAATCACATCTGTTGAATCATCCGAACTACATTCTTAATTATTTTCTGTTCTTAATTATTTTTATGTTATCAGCTTACTTTTAATGGCATCCACATTCTTAAAAAATGTCCTTCAATGAATTCTCGAGAAGCTACAATGACTACGACTTTTGAATCTTGTTCGGTTGCAAACCCAATTAGCTAACAAAACGTGATTCATAAGTACACAATTATTTTATTATATCCTAACTAATAATATTATAAATGTGAAAGTAAGTTTGTAGTGTCTTCATGCCTAATTTGGATATAATTACTGGGATTGGATATAATTATACTCATAAATAGACAGCTTCAAATAATTGTGCTTTGATATCGTAAGATCTGTCTGACAATACGAATCTCATGTGAGTTCATGCTCTTTCCTCTCCCCACCTCCCCGCGCATACTTATGGCGCGGCACAACGGTTGCGGTTCGATTACATGCATAACTACTACAATATATTAGGTATTTACCTATGAAATTGCCGTTTCGTATGAAAAAATTGAAACGAATTTTTTTCATGTATTTTTTATTTGTATTAATCGAAGTAATCACCCATGCAATCAATGCATCTTTGCCAACGCAGTGGCAGTTTATTGATGCCCTTCTTAAAGAAATCAACTGGACGGGAGGCAACAAATTCTTCAAAGGCATTTTGTACTGCCTCTCGGGTATTGAATTTTTTTCCCGCCAAGGAGTTATCCAAATTCTAGAAAAAGTAGTAGTCTGTAGGCGCAAGGTCTGGTGAGTAGGGCGGGTAACGGAGAACTTCCAACCCCAGTTCTTGCAACTTGGAGACCGTCTGCTGTGCAGTATGAGGTCGCGCGTTGTCGTGCAGGAGCAGCGGAGACGAGCGATTGACCAATGCTGGTTGGAGATGTGCCAGCCTCTCCATCATTGTGTTCAGTTCTTCACAGTACACATCTGCAGTAATGCTCGTCCCGTTTGGTAAGAAGCTGTGATGAATCACAATGGCGCTAGACCACCAAACAGTGACCGTCACTTTTCTAGGGGTAAGTTTTCGTTTAGGGCATTGTTTAGGTACTGAACCAGGATTCAACCAACTTGCTGAGCGCTTGCGGTTATCAAAAAGAATCCATTTTTCATCGCAGGTAACGCGGTTCAAAATTCCTTAATTTGTGTGTCTGTTGAGCAGTGCAGGGCACGTCTCGACCCGTACTTCGCGCTGGCGATCATTGAGTTCGTGGGGCACCCATTTGTCAAGTTTTTTTACCTTGCCAATTTGACGCAAATGGACCAATATTGTTTTGACGCTAACGTCGAAAACTGCTGCAAATTCAGTCGTAGATTGTGTATCATTAGCTTCGAAATGCGATGAAAATGTAACACTAATCAATAAACAAATGACTACTTTTGGAAAAAGAATTCCATGTTTTTAAAATAAAATTAATTTGAAATTAGAATTCTTAGCCAAACAAAAATTATTTTGATTTGTAATGGCCAGTACTGCAGAACGGCAATTTCATAGGTAAATACACATTATATGCATACTACAATAGCTACAGTTTTCCATTCACAAACCAAACTCATTCATGTCTTCATCTCTATAGAACTTAAATAACTTATTAATACCAAGGAATATATTTCAACCGCGTCCTTGTTTAATTTCTAGCTTGGTTCCTAAATATTATTCAACAAACCTCGAAATATTATTTAATTAAGCAAACCGCTCCGTTAGCGTTGGAAGCGTTAATAGGAATCTGAAGACGCCTCATGGATACGCAAAACAAGTACGGTCAGTTATGTTTATTACCATTTGAGATAAGCACACAAAATCTTTCTTCACTATCTTAGTACAGTTGAATGCTATGCGCTGATATGCGCTGAGTTTTAATTTGCCGTTTTAATTAATTTTATCTTTTTTTACCCAAACACAATAAGCAAGTTTATTTCATACGTGATCGCAAACTATTATTAAGGTTTATGCATAAATCCTTAGTTGCCTTTGTTTGGGAATGCTATAAACGCTTTTTAAAGGAATTCGTAACAAATGAAAATCGATTGAACGTATTACTCGTATTTCGCTCCGCCGTGTTTTTCAGGGCATTTTCGTCGATTATAATGGTTACGCGTTAATCTGCAATATAATTTAATTAATGATATATTTTTATATTTTACCATTACATACCAACAGAGTCAACCGATGTCAGGTTTAACAAATCAAGTCAAATCAAATCAAAAATACTTTATTCAGTTTAGGCCCTAATAAGGCACTTATGAACGTCAAATACTACCACCGGTTCGGAAAACAACCCAGTCATCGAGAAGAACCGGCAAGAAACTCGATCGAGTACATTTTTTTAACATATATTTCCAATACATCATACAATGCTTTTAGTAGATGCACAGAGAGGAGCCAATTCCAGACATCACTATCATTCACATACTGATCCACTCTATAATATCCTTTTGAAACTAAAACCCGTTTGACGTGGCGCTTAAATTTACAGTCCGGCAAATCGGTAACATGCTTTGGGACTTTATTGTAGAACCTAACACTATTACCTAAAAAACTATTACTGGTTTTGCTAAGTCTGAAACATGGGACCACCAGTTTATCACAGTTTCTAGTATTTAGATTATGCCGGTCTTTTACTAAATTCAGATTTTCAAAGTTTTTACGAACATACATTAAATTATCAAGAATGTATTGGGAGGGCAGAGTTAAGATACCGAATTCCTGGAATTTCGTTTTTAATGATTCGCGAGGTCCCATATTATATATTGCCCGAACTGCCCGTTTTTGTAATAAAAATATCGTGTCTACCTCAGCAGCCGTACCCCATAGCAGAATGCCATAAGACATTAAGCTATGGAAGTAAGCGGGTAGACTAACCTAGCAGTGGCAATATCTGTAAGCTGGCGAATCTTACGTATTGCGAATGCAGCGGAACTTAATCTGCTCGCCAGTTTTTTAATGAGAGGGGGCCCCATTGTAATTTGGAATCTAGTGTAATTCCCAAGAATACAGCATTGAAACAGTCAACCAAGGACGTGTTTTTTATTTCTTTTTGTTATTATAGTTACTAATATATCGCTTCTTTTAGTGCTAACATCAGATTTAATTTTTTCAACTACTCTTCGCGTAAATAAAATCAAACGTTTTTTATTGCCGTGAAACGTAGTAGCGACCAATCAATTCCAGGCGGTAGTGCAAAGTAACGACCACTATAATATTTGATATGAAAAAATAGTGATCGGTTTTACCATCGCTTATTTATATATGAAAAATAATATAAATTCTTAAATCATAGTATATATTTAATTATGGTAAGGGCGAATCATCGAATGAATATCAGTTTAGTAGTACGACAGTACGTAGCCCGGCGGTGGTTCGCCTGGAGACCGAATTAGAGTCCTATTTCAGATTTACTGCAGTAAACTGCCTTAATAACTCAGTTAACGGTATTACGAGATATACATAAATCCCTGGGGCAATCTATAACGAAATTTCTGTAGTTAAATTTATTTCTATGAAAAGAATCACCATAAAATTTAATTTAACCGCTTCGTTGAAACTGTATCGGAATACAGTTGATCCGTTTTAAGAAGAAATTCTTAAAGCATATATTTATTATTATTATTATTATATAATTATATAGCAATTATGAAAGTCCTATGACAATTAATTTAACCTTTATTATTCCCATTTCGATACACAAGAGTTCAAGTAATTAAAAATCCTTATCTCACTGCATTTTCCATGTAAAATGTTGGTTTCTTTTTCTACTCTAAAATAACCTAACAAACCTAAAACAAGTGTAGTAATAAAAACTAATTCTAGCTAAAATAATGGTGAGTACCAAATTAGAGTGCACGGACGATGGAAAAATTCATAGTAACGATATGAATAAATTTAGAACCAGTCGGTTTTCTATTCGGCATTGTATGTATCTATGAGTTGTATCCAAAAATTTTCGAGGAAATTATATAAGAATTATTTTTTCCTTTATTATTTATTGGTTTAACAAGTGATTTGATTGATATATGGCCTAAATAGTAAATAAACTACAGAATACCACAAGTATAACTGCTATAATACATCTGGAGATGCTTGACGACAGATTTTCAAGTTGAAGGAAAAATACCTTATCAATATCGGTTTTACCACATATTTCTCCTTCACCAATAGCCCAGGTGAGTTGAAGAATTTGAAATTATGCCAACGGACGTAGTATCCGAATTTAACACTACTGAGCATTTATTACTGAAAGTTATTTGGCAACTCATCCATTCGTTCATTGGTGCACTCATTGAAAGCTACCATTCAAAAGTCGACTGTTATATAGAATGTGTTTCAAATCACTACCTAGGCGTCGTCATTTAGGTGTGCGTGGCTCCGTCACGCAACTCACTGGCGACGTATTAAAATAATATGTATTAAAATGTGAACATGTGCAGAGGAGTGATGTAGTACGAGACCTTGGAGTGCTACACGATACTAAGCTATTATTCGATCAACACATTAATTCAATTATATCGAAAGCTATGAAAGCCCTTGGATTTCTAATGAGATGCTCTCGTGATTTTCATCAAGTGAAAACTTTAAAAATATTATATTGTGTCCTTGTTCGCAGTCACTTGGAGTACGCCTCTCAAATCTGGAATCCCTTGTACGACACATATATTTCTAGAATTGAAAATATTCAGAAAAAGTTTTTACGTTTTCTATGTTATCGTATGCATGAAAGATATGATTCTAAATCCTATGAGCAGCATTGTAAATTGCACCATTTACTACCACTGGATAAACGACATATGATTGCAGACATTTCTTTCCTTTTAAAAATTGCCCAAAACAAGGTCGATTGTCCAGATCTCCTCTCAAAAATTTCTTTAAGGGCTTCGTCTACTGTTCTTCGTCATAGCTCGTTGATATATCTGCCTCATTCAAATACCAATTATAGAAAGAATAGTTATTTTTTGCGAAGTAGTTGTAATTACAATAAACTTAGTAAAGAATCTAATTTAGATCTTTTTAATACTCCAATTAATGCAGCAAAACAGGCGGTCATCAACACATTCTTTGATCAGGTTGTGTAATATGTAACTTTCCACTGTTCTATATTTCTAATCAGCACTTAATATCTTCTTGTAATCATATCATTATCTATTAGTGAATATCTTTAATTAGCTTTAAGTTGACTATTGTATTTTAAATTATGTATGAAAAGCTGTGGATATTCCTTCGAATAAATAAATAAATAAAAAAATAAAAAATATTATAAAACAAAGTCCTCTGCCACGTCTGTCTGTTCACGATAAACTTTATTTTAGATTATTGTGATGAAAGTGTCAATGATATACACTTTACTGTGCCATTAGGTACGTTTCCTAGTAATAATAGAGTTTTCATAAACATAATACTAGTTTTGATTTTTTTTATTTATCAGTCATTAGACATTACAGCATAATTTTCAGATGTTATTATTTTTCGATCATATATTTTTTACCGAAGAAAAAGGCGAAATGCAAAACGAGAGTGCTGTTTTACAGTTAGCTTGTTATTTAACTCGTATATTATACAGATCTATACTATCTATACAAATATTATAAAGCTGAAGAGTTTGTTTGTTTGCTTGAACGTGCTAATCTCAGGAACTACTGGTGCGATTTGAAAAATACTTTCAGTCTTAGAAGGCTACAGGTTATATATCATCACGCTAAGACCAAGGCATAGCACCAATGAAGAATGTTTCAAAATCGTTTTTTTTTCTTTCTTTGAGACTGAGAGCTTCCGCTGCGTTTTAACGTTAGCCCAAAGTAACTATTCCACGCGCACGAAGTCGCGGGCAGAAGCTAGTAATTGATATAACCTAGGTAATAGATACCCAGCTAAAATGTATATAGATATTTCTCTGCATACTGTATATCAAAGTTATAATTACTTTGTTCTGGGATACACCTTTATACTCCTAAAATAGAGAATTATAAATGCCATAAATAGGTACATGGCAACATTACGAAATATTAGTCAGGTCGCGCAACGGTAAAACGGACGCTATTCGTCTCTGGGGACAAATAAAAATAATATACACGGGGATCAAGTTAATCCGATGATAAATGAGGGGCCGGCGAGATGTATGTGTGCGGCGGAAACTAGCAACCAAGCTTTCAGTTATTGAATAATATATTAGTAAATAGATAACCTTTGCTACTCTTATAACATGTTTGCTATGTGTTTGTCACGGACTCTGTGACGTAGTTTTAATAAACCATATTTATTACCCAATTGCGAGATCACGGGTGGGGTGTGTACGATTTTTGGATAGAAGTGGTCCCTGACTGGGTCGCTTTCAGGCCGGCATGACAGCGGCGACCGGCGATGGATAGTATGTCTTTCGGTGGTCGCCATTGTTTTTGGATTGTACTGTGCTTACCATCAGGCACAGTACAGTCACTTTGCCGAGCTACAATAAGAAAAAAAAAACGTTAAGCACAGTACGATATACGAACAAAAAAAAAGCAATGCTTGTTGTCACTCTTATGCCGGTTTGCAAGAATCTCAGCTGTTAGTTACACACTGGTTGGAACCGAAACATGACAAACTATAAAAATGTCACTGTCGTAGGTATATTACCACATGTGCACACAAGATGTATACACATGTTGTGGAAAGCTTAGTACGTTTCAAATAAACAAAACTGAAAGAATATAAATATATTTTAAATTATTTTACAATAGTTAATTTTAAGTGTTCCGGTAGCTATAATTAAAAGCCAGTCCGCCCTCTAGGTTCAGCGAGTCCATTATCTTAGATCACATTGTCGTTTAATTAACATCAGACGTCAATGTGGTCAAACGCGTAAAACCTATAATGTGTATTTAAAAAAGAATCCTTCTCCAAGAAAAACACTCAGTTGTGCCAAGTTTCATAGCGATCCATTAAAAGTTATTGGAATTTATGTACCTAAATACTAACGTTTATTTGTGTATTTAAACCCTGCGGCTTCACTCAGTTTAATTTTACTAGTACTTCATTCTCAATTATAGGTAAACAAGTTCATGCGCGATCGTCCTAGATTGCGACAAACGCAGGCGGAGTGAGGTGGCACGCTGTACTATTTTCCCCGCTACATCACCTGCCTCCGCTAACATCTAGAGTACCTCGTCCCCGCCAACACTTGGCGCCCCGTAGGACGGTCACGCATGAAATTGTTGGACTATAATATACTTTTTATTTTAATTTATATGGTAACTGTTCTGCTTCTAATGATCATAGTGTAGTTTGAGAATAAAAAGTATAGTGTAAATTTCCTTAATAAAAAAAACTATGAAATAAAATAAAATATATCTCAACTCTGACGGCCAATTCCAAACTTTAGTTCTTATAAATAAACCAAAAATTGTGAGCCGTCGTAGGACGCCTGGCAGATGTGAAACATAGAAATTATTTTGTACAAGTTACATAAAAGGATAGTTTACGATAGGAAATAAAAATAGCATAATCAAGAATAAAAAAAGATGACTATTTATTTACTAAACATTTATATTAATTAAACACAAAAATTCAAATTTTAAAATCATATAGCGTGGCGACGCATCCCCAAGCCAGCATTCGGTCTAACCCGCCGCTATAGATGTTTCCATCAAAAACACAATATCTGCAGTCATTACAATAGTATAGACATAAGTTTATACGTCTTGATTATATATCACTGTAAAACAAAACGGAAATGTCCATACATACTGTATTATAGACCTAATAACTAAAATTATGTATTAACACTGCTCTAAACATTGTTACAATTTAAACAATGACTGGGAGTACGACCTGATTTTATAAAATGATACGTCTGAAGAACCTTATTACAACCGCATAAAGTATATTTTTGATGTACTCGCGTGTCATAGTAATATGGTCATTTGGTAGTGCAGTATGGTATTTGAACAAAGCGAGAACATTCCGAATACCCGAACGATATACATCGAAGTCCGAGGCAATAATAGAAGTTACCATTATAGCGTTCACGGATAGCTGAATGAATTGTCGAACAAAATTAGTACCGAACTTGCCTTCGAGTAACACTAAATAATGGAAAAGCGAAGATAATTTTAAAAATTTAGTTTAAGCAGCGGCAGAAGCAGATGAGCCATTAAATTGTCGCAGCAAATCTAGATCTATACTGTACTGACACGCTTCGCGACGCAGAAGTAGTAGCTCACATTTGTCTAATGAGCATTACTGACCGTTCTATGTCTGGAGTGTTAGATATCTATATGTATTTGTACATATATCGATATTTTGTCATGTCTAAAATTGTGTATTATATTCTAGCGATATCTAACTTTTTTTCTCAAACTGACTACGCTAGCAAGACCTAAACAGCTTCACCGGACTACACGTCATCTAACTACGATACTTTATTCTTACTGAAACGAATATTTAATGCAAAATTTGTTGGCAAGGTCGTATAATTTCATTCAGAAACTACCCTTTATTCTTAGTTAGGCCTAAACTGCTACAACCTGAAACCACACTGTCACTCGAAGCCAAGCGTGAATGTATTTAAACGACATAATAATATAATAACATCTTACGAAACATTACAGTGAGCGAGCTAAATAACCAATTTTATAAGTAAATTTTACTTTTGCCCCTAACACTTCAGTGGCGTGTTCCGCTCAGTTGATCGCTAATGGCCCACTAAATTCAAGCGATTGTTAAATGAAGTCTCTAATTTTGGTTAGAATTGTTGAAACCCTACTGTTTCGAGCGTACTGTGTTTAGTGAGTTTTGTTATTCTGCCAGCTATTTAACTGTGATTTAAACACTATAATGAGGCGTTGTTTACACTAATATACGAGCGGTATTAAGTAGTGTAATCGCTGTGCAATTTTAGGATAACAATTCATTTGTATTATCTGTATTTATAAATGATTTAGTATCCGACAGATTAAAATCCACCAATTGCAAATTAAAACTTTAAAGTAAAGGTTTGAGACTTCCTATAGCTTTTTAGCTGTTATACATGGTGAAAGGTTATACACTCGCAGTATTCTAAGAGATGATGATTTTTGGTCACATTTAACATATAAAATAATAATATCAAAACAAATACTAATAAACAACAAAGATAACCTAAGTTAAAGTTTGTTCTAAAACTTTCGAAAGCAGTTTACAAACGTAATAAATATAGGTGCAATGACCGGTGCAATGACCGGTGCTTAACGTGTATGCTATCTTAGACCACATAGTCATTTAATATCAGAAAAGATTGTGGTCAAACCCTAAATTATCTATAAAGTGTATAAAACAAAGATGAGCAATACTGGCTGTCTCAATAATCAATATTTTATATGTCTTTCTTGTGTTTGAGTAACAAAAACATAGACAAAAAAATCGAGGCAGTCACAAGGACTGCCGACAGCAGTGACAACTCAATATAATAGAATAACTGCGTTCTGTTTTGAATGTTTAAATTAATTATAGTGTGAATTATTTAAATTTCATAATTTATAAATGGACATTATTATCATTAGTTTGGTTTTTACATCTATTGGCACCCCGAACAATAATTATATACATTTTTATACAGTTTACCATAATTATTATATTTATCATTAATCAGACGTATGATGGGCTGCATAAACTCAATACAAAAAAAAACAATATTAGATGTTCACAAGCCCCTATACTACGCGTCGCTAGTCTGACGCAAGCAACGCAAGCGCAATACATCCTATCATCTCATGCCGGTCATGCATACTATCATGTCATGATGCGAAATTATAAATTGATCGCCTGCCGTAAAATACCGCTCAACTCGCCTAAAGAAGTATCCACTTCAATAATGAAGTGTAGAATTTAGACTGTACATAAGTAAACATGACGTCAAAAATGTGATTCTTACAAATCGGCTTTGCACTCACCAATAATGATGTAAATATTACTCAAGAAGTGTCAAACAGCCTTAAATATTACCCATTGTTAAACACAGAATTCGAAGCCACGGACTTCATTACGCGTCATTGTGTCTACCCTCTCAACGGTATGTCTTGTCTCTAAGGTATACTATGTTCTAATGTAGACTCCAAAGGAACACAATAGACATTGCATTGGACATCGGGTAAACAGCTAAACGTATTACGACTAACACTCCATGTTGACTACATTCTGGAAACTCTAGAAGTTCTAACAAACTATACATTTGGTACTAATGAAGTACTTGTTTTTACAGTTTTCTATATTAGTAATTGGAATTTGGAGAATGTCTTCCTTCTATACTGTACTGTTGAGATGAAGTTAATTGTTTTTTTTAACTTTCGATTTTTGAAAATAATTCAAAGGTTTTGTATAAAATATCAAACGCTCAGATATTAAGAAGAGATTAACTGTTTGTATAGACTGCTTGTTACATTTCGATCATTTGAAGTGCAAATAAAAGAAATAAATCTTAACTCAGAACAATTTGGAACAAACAAATACAACTTGTCGATATCAGATACTTCAGTTAATTAAATTAGTTTTTTTTTATTATGTATTTAATCGTATCACTAAATAGAGTATTCAAATCAAAAATACTTTATTCAGTTTAGGCCCTAATAAGGCACTTATGAACGTCAAAGACTACCACCGATTCGGAAAACAACCCAGTCATCGAGAAGAACCGGCAAGAAACTCGATCGAGTACTTTTTTTTAACATATATTTCCAATACATCATACAATAGCTTTTAGTGGATGCACAGAGAGCAGTCAATTCCAGACATCACTATCGTTCACATACTGATCCACTCTATAATATCCTTTTGACACTAAAACCCATTTGACGTGGCGCTTAAATCCGGCAAATCGGTAACATGCTTCGGACTTTATTGTAGAACCTAATACTATTACCTAAAAAACTATTACTGGTTTTACTAAGTCTGAAACATGGGACCACCAGTTTATTACAGTTTCTAGTATTTAGATTATGCCGGTCTTTCTTTCATTCATTCATCTTTTATTATCATCGCTTGATTGATTGTTCTATTTATCGCTGCGAAATTCAATGTATATGGAACAATTTATTACTCTTTAGCACCACCCGCGGAGCACGTGCAGGGGAATAGGAAAGGTACACTTCCTGCGGACTCGAGTAACACCAACCCCCAAACTTAATAATTATTAACAGAACGTAAAGAGCGTCCGCTTTCAGGGACGACTATACATAATGACGAAAAATCCGCATAGCACCTGTAGTAACGGATGCGAAAGTTTAATGAATTAGGACGCTCTGAAGGGGACACAATAGCCTAGTGAGGTAGGCAGCAAATTACCGGTGGCATTAAGGTTTACACCGCTGAATCCTCTCCCACCAATAGCAGGCCAAGAACAATCACACCCATCTGATGGCGGTCTAAAACACAGACCGTGCAGCTCGAATACTAACCCATCGCAGCACCATTCACGCATATAAACGTGTCTGCTGTTTCAAATATTATTGTTCAGCACGTCACTATACACCTAATATCTAGTTCATACACGAACATTGAAATACACGAGCTGCGCGACGAGCACAATGTACAGTTTTGGCTATACATTTAAGATTCATAAACGGAGGTTGTATGAGAGCAACATTCTTCAAATGCAGCGACGAGCGAACTTATCTTTATACGTGTATATAGTGCGAACATAATGTGTTTACATTATTTACGGTAACTATGCCGTATGGCGATTTATTGAAGTATAGGTACTTATGTTGACTGTAGCACAATGCATATAATTTACATGCACCGATTGGTTGTGAGACCATCCGTGCTCGTGATTGACGATTATAAATCTATTAGCAAATCGGCCCAAAACAGCACCGATTTTATCCATACTGTTGATATATAACATATACTTACAATATTATAACATTATTCATAAAACCATCGTATTATATTGGTAAGTAAATAATTTAATATATTCCAAACTGTTATTTATGATGGATAGATTTTAATAACATTTCAAATAAACTTCTAAATCACTGATGTGACAATCGAAGGTAAATACGACGTCTGGATGGCGGTAAATTGACAAGGGACTGGAATTTGTGGACGGCACCTTATGGTAAGTAGACCCCAATAACTCACCGGACAGATTCACGAGTTTTCAAATAGCCGATTTGGCTATTGTTGCGATTTACTTGGACGAGATTTATATGTAGATTTTATTCTCAGATGTTATATAAAAATATTTATACATTTGTATTGAATACGTAAATAATAAATTGTATTGATATAAGACGAATATTTGCGTACATATTACAAGTAGCACTATCTCCCAAAAAAAAAACAAGTATAGTGTATTTTACAATTCTATTTTCATGGACTCATACCGTTCAGATTGTTTGCGTTTTACAATCATTTTTTATCTTGGCTTGTGATATTTACATAGGTTAGTATTCAGATCCCGAGATAGAAACCCTTTTAAAAAAACCCAAGAGAATTCACATGTAATCCTGTGGAATAAAACCTTAAAATATTGATGAAAAAGAGAATCTTAAAAGATAACTAGAAATAAATATTCTTTAAATATTGAGAGGAAGAAAACTTCGTTAAAAAAATTCCCAAGAAGAAAAGTGATAAATATAACGGTAACTGAGGGTATAGTTGGAGACAATCTTGGTGGTGGAATTCTTGGAGAAATGAACTACTAGGAACGCGTAGGGCAAAGCGATAGTGATAGAACACTTGCACACCAAGTGCAGTTAGCTCTGGAGTTAGTGTTAGGTTTTTAACTGTGTATGGTGCCATATAATCCTCGTTGTCCAGTGGCAGATATTGGACCATATTTCATTAGTTAATTTAAGTTTCATTGCCTTAACAGGGCAAGACAATATTTCTCACCAGAGTACCGTGTATAGATTATTATACATTAACTAGCTGACCCGCGCAACATCGTCTGCGTGAAATCGTCTACCTACCGGTTCCAATTATATTTCCAAACTCGAAAAATCTTTAAAAACCTAGAACCCGATTATAGCGACTCCCACCGTTTCCAATTTATATATCAAACAATTCAGGGACTCACTCACATACATAGTAATACCCAGTTATGTGGATAAGATGGACTTAGCGCCATCTGTCATTCGACAACATCAATAATTTTGTTTTATTTGAAATACGAACGACCTCTGAATTATTTAGATATAGTTCATACAAAAATATTAAAATCGCGAATAAAAAATGGGAGGATGGGCCTACAGGTATTGATGGGAAATACAAAAAATAAAAAATTGTAAAAGAAAATCTGAACAGGGACACCATAATCACTTAGATGTATGCAATATACTTTACGACCTATTCTCATACCTACCAAATATACGTTTAAAATTTCATAAAAATCGGCCCAACCGTTTCGGAGGAGTTCGAACACAAACATCGTGACAGGAGATCGTAATATATTAGATTTTCAATTTCTTGAAATACATATAATATATTCGATAGTATGGAAAACAGCAACTGTTTCCAATTTGTTTATCGATAACAATAAAGCTCGTCAATATCTACTAAGAAAAAAAGGAAAATCGTATGATAAGCGAAGAAGGAAAATATATTTAATTGTTTTCCTCTGCTTATTTTTATTTTGTAGCGTAAAATAAAAAAAAAATACATTTTAAATCTTCACATTGTGCCGGCCCTCATCCTTGTGTAAAGTCAAAAGATAATAAGACCTAAACAACACATTTACATTTTCGTTCATATAATCACGATACAGTGTGCATCGGGCATACAGTGCGGGTATTAAAACACTGTTTACTATATGGAAGCCAATTTCGACATTACTGCGCTTATGGCGAAATTTATAGCTATTTGCATACAGTATTAAAAATAGTAAAATTGAATTTCACTGTCAACTAAGGTGCAATGCGTTTCACACATACTTCTTGATGTTTTTATTTTAAACATAGCATCGTAACTCTGTGAAATTACGTAGGTTATAGGGTATGGAACATCGGATACGACTGGGTGTTGCGTGGTGCGCTCCCCCGCGGCGCCAGCGTGGTCTGTTACGCGGATGACACGCTGGTGATCGCTCGTGGGAGGACGCACAGCGTGGCCGCGACGATCGCTACAGCGGGGGTCACTCAGGTTGTCGACAGGATCCGGCGCCTGGGATTGGAGGTGGCTTTGTGCAAATCCGAGGCCGTGTGGTTTCACGGCCCTCGGAAAGCGCCACCTCTAAGAACTCAGATTCTTGTAGGAGGCGAGTCCATCGACGTCGGGTCGAGTATGAGGTATCTCGGCCTCCTCCTCGACAGTCGATGGACGTTCAAGGAACACTTCCGGCAGCTGGCCTCTCGCCTAATGGGCACAGCGGGCGCCCTCGCCCGTTTGTTACCCAACCTCGGGGGGCCGAACTCTGCCTGCCGGAAGCTGTACCTAGGGGTCGTGCGGTCGATGGCCCTTTACGGGGCCCCCGCGTGGGCGCCTAAACTGACGGCCTATAACATCGCTCGCCTGCGGAGACCGCAGCGGGCGATGGCCGTCAGAGCCATACGCGGGTACCGTACGATCTCCTTCGAGGCGGCCTCTCTACTTGCCGGATCCCCACCCTGGGATCTGGAAGCGAGAGCCCACGCGTCTTTGTATCATCGACGCGTGGAGGCGCTGGAGAGGGGTCAACGTCTAGCACCTCGAGAAATCGGGATGCTAAGGTCCCAACTCCACCAGGTCCTAGTGGTGGAAGAGTGGTCTCGACGACTTGAGCGACCTAGCTGGGGCGTGGTAACCATCGAGGCTGTTCGACCAGTCATGGTCGAATGGCTCACCAGGCGGCATGGCACCCTGAGCTTCCAGCTGACACAGGTGCTTTCGGGGCATGGCTGCTTCGGGCGCTACCTGTGTCGCATTGGCCGGGAGCCAACTCCAGGGTGCCATCACTGTGGCTGCGTGGATGATTCCGCGCAGCACACGATGAGTGAATGTACCGCCTGGGATGTGCCACGCTACGAGCTGGTCGCGGCCATCGGCCCGGATCTCTCGCTCCCGATCGTCGTTAATAAGATGGTCGAGAGCGAGGCCGGGTGGCTCTCCGTCGCCTGCTATTGCGAGACAGTCATGCTTGCAAAGGAGGCGGCGGAGAGGGAGAGGGAGTGGACCACTAGACTCCCCTCCCGCGGTCGACGAACCACACGGCGGCGATGGGTAGGTGATGACCTCCGGCCGCCGTAGATGGGGCCTGGGGGCGATGGACACGGGCATGTCCGTCGCCCTGGCAGTTTAAACTGCACAGGCCCATGTGGTGGAGGTGCATTGTGCCGATGCGACTCCCACAGTTCGTCAGGGGGGGAGGGGGTCTAACACTCACTCCCCTTTCGAGGGGTCTAACATCTTTGACCCCTCAGACCGCAGTCAGGACCTCTTGAAGGGCTTACACCTATCGGGGGAGCAGACGCAGTGCCAGCCGGCAGTCCCTGCTCCCCCACCCAAAAAGGTATATGAAGGCGCTAAAAAAAAAAAAAAAAAGGTTATAGGGTATGAATTTATAATATTTCATCAGCCTCTCATCACGATACATTTTATTTAAATGTAATACATTCAATTTGGACTCATGTAACAAGCAACGTTTACATAATAACAAATACAATCAGAAATCAATGCAGGCAAAAAAAAAAAACAAAAAAACGTCAACGTCATTCTTGTAAATGTATGGACGTCACTTTAAATATAATTTATATAAAACAATAACGTATTTTGTTCAAATAATTACAGATGTCTACATAATTTTAGAACGAAATTCTTTAGCGTGGCTTGAAGTAAAAGTAGACAAATATTTTTGTAGAATAAACGAATATTTTTCTTGACATATAAACTGAACATTTTTGATTTGATTCGTTACTACACATTTGTAAAGTTTATTGTAAAGTGTAGGATGTATAGAGTATTCACTATATCGCTAGTGTGTTCCTACTATGGGTAATTCTGAGAATCGAATAGTAGACGTCATGCACGGCAGGTGGTTTACTCCACGCTTGCGCCTACGTACCGAGCGTAACAAATGACTGGCTGATTGGCCGCTACAACAAGCTGTCATAGAGTAAAAATATACTTGTGTGCCTACACATTATTTCCATTGACAAAATGATATAAAATAAAAATATAAAGATTACAAAGAGAGAGAAAGAGTCGCATAGATGAGCATAACGGGTATTTCTTACTTGATACAATTACAAACAATTTAAAACCCCATATGAAGTTACATGCGTAGTTGAACAAAAAGCGCAACGAACTTAGTTCAGAAAGGTTCTCCTGACCATACACATTTTAAATGCAATTGTAAGAATACTACTTAAACCCTACTAGCTTATAAAACATCCTCTATCTGCAAGATAAAATCTCATCAAAATTAGTTCAACCGCTTCGAATATTAGCCTGGAGCAACAACTGACACTTTAATTTTTAAAGTGAAACTTTTATTACATCGTCTCAAACTTTTTCGTCTGTGTGTTGCATGTCGCGTGATGGTCGGCCGCGGAGTAGGGATAAAGTGAAAGGCGCTCGTCAGAGCAGCCAGGGCCAATATGGCGGCGCCTATAGTTCGCAGCAGCTGACCGTGTAGTGTATAGACTATTATTAGTTAAATGTCTATAGTGTGAAAAAATGTTTCACTTTTACCGTGGTTTCATAAAACCACACAATCCTTTTTATTTGTACATACATTACACTGTACACACTTTAATGTGTACATTTGAAATAAAGAACATTTGTTTTTCTAACCATTACCATAATTTATATTACACTAATTGGTACGGCGGACATTGTTCTGCCTTGGTAATAAAAAAAAACCTAAAAGTCAACCGCAACGCCACTTACCGAGTCATTGTGAATCTAAACCATTCTTGGATCCACATGAACACACACAAAAAATTTCATCAAAATCTATCCAATCATTTAGGAGGATTTCAGTCACATACACACGGACAGAAGAACTATATACACAATAGTGTCTAAATAAATTATCGTAATATTATATATTATACCTATATTTCTTTTGTATAACTAAAATAATGATATAATAAAGAACTTTGAAGATATCATCAATTTTAATGTAGTCCGTAAACAAACCGATCGGAAGATTAAACTTTCGACAAAGGCGGTACACAACATTTCAATTAATAGGACCACCAACAACAACAAAGTACTAAGAAAGCGGAAACAGGAAAACCGGGCATGGCGAACTCAAACAGAACTCATGCGGTCGCTACATGTTTGCTATGACCCCGCATTCACCAGTCTACATCAGTATAACTACAGTTATGCATTTGTACACCACTATATATGGTGGTTATAAGTCAGTTCTATCTGCAATACTTATAATTTATTCTATTGTGCAATACAGTTTTGTATCATACAATTTATCGTTGTCTAAAGGCATATGGAGTGGTCAATATGTGATGGTGACGTCTGGAAATGACGCCATCTACATGCATCTACCAAAAACGAATGTAACTATCGATGTAAAAATATGTATCATAGAAAAGGTAAACCAGATCGAGTTTCTTCTCGATGAGTGGGTTACTTTTCCGAACCCGGTGATAGCTTTGACGTTCATAATTGCCATCTGAGAGGCTAAACTTAATAAAGTATTTTAGATTTTGAACTCGTCGTTCGTAGAGTATTTGCGCGTAGATTCGTTTATTCGTAGCTTGTTGTATATTAATCGCTGCGTATCTACTATCTCGAACCGCCCTCTCAAATTATCTGTCGATCTCCATTATGTGACTGTTTTGATTGGACTCTATTGTGTGACTGTTTTTAGGAGTTTTCTTTTCTCGAACTGACTACGCTATTGGCCTTAACAGCTTCACCGGACTACTAAAGCGAGCGCTTAAGGCACTCAGCCGATTTTATTTTGACAATGCTTTTAGGGGTCCGTTCGTACTCCTTAGAGACGCGCCTCGTCGCTGCGATCCGCCAATGAGCGCGCTCCGCGTGCTTGTTCGCACGTTCTATATCTGCATCGACCAAACCGAGACCTGTTGGGATGCGTTTGACAGAATACGCTTTAACAAATAGCCCAAATGCTCAAAATAGTGCATTGTAAAATTCACAAAAATACAATTTCAGGGACCGTTGAATGATTTAATATTAAATGGTTAATTACCTGGTTAGTCCAAAACCAAACCTGATTAGCCGTGTTTCGTTCGTGTTAACTTAGATATTTGACAAGGATTGTTAAAGAAATCTATCGGCAAACACCTACCGGTGTTACTATAATGCCACTAAAGGCTTACTTATATGCTAGGCTAAGCTATGTTGTGTTCATTTATTTATGATGTGATTTTGATTATTATGTCAGGTAATGTTGTGGTTGAAGTATAATTGCCCAATATCTTATTTTATTTGCTTTATAAGGAGCTAAATCCTTTTTATTACAAAATGTTTTTTTTTATATCATAGGCGGCAAACGAACAAGCGGGTCACTGATGTTAAGTGATCACCAGCGTCCATAGACACTTGCAGCAGCAGGGGAATCGGAAGTGTGTTGCCAGCCTGTATTTGGTGGAGAAGGGAGCGAGAGGGCCAGGGAGAGGGGAAGTGGTCTTCCGGCACTCTCACTCACCGAACGAAACCCAACAATGCAAGCAATGTTATTTCACGTCGGTTTTCTGTGAGAGGGTGGTACTACCCCGGGCGAGCCGACCCATTCATGCTGAAACCACTAATAGCTTCAGCCTGGCTCTACCACCTACAAGTCTGAACCAATCAGTCCATATTATAATGAATTCAATATAACGAAACAGATATCATCGACCTGCTATGAAATTATCCTTATATTTTTGCACATAAAGTGATCATGGCTTAGTTGATAGCGTGTTCGGGCACCGCGTCGATGGACGTAGGTTCGAATCGGTAGCAACCGCACTTTTAGTGACGGAAAACATCGTGATGAGACCATAGCATGGTGGTGAAGCGTTTTCTAAGTCTGCTAGGATAGCTACCACTCTCAAGTTGACAATCTATCGCCAAGCACGCATTAGTATGTTCCGACAGCTGCAGTTAAGAGTGAGCCCCTATGCTTTTAACGTATCTACCATCTTTAACCATATCATCATTTATGTATCCAAGAAATTGTCTAATGGTATAGTATGGCTTAATCATAATGTTTGCCTTCGTCAGACGCTCAACTGTATTGTAGGATTCAAATACACTCTTTACAGAAACATGTCCAATTAACCCCTGAACCATCATCTCCTCCAATCTTTTTGTATTAAATTATCTATAATATTAGAAATAACTTTACGTACATTATGTTAAAACAAAGAAATTTCACGTCTTTTTTTACATTCGTGTCTATAAAGTTGATTTTCGCAGGAAAAACACTATTCAAGATCAATTCCGCTAGTATGTTGTGTGATTACTTAATTCCACGGCGAGTGGGCAGGGACCCTAATAAAGATAAGGCTGGAATGAGTGGGGCTCTTCTTAATTTATGAACAAGTGTCGTCCCGGGACCTCACCAGCGTATCCGCTCGCTTAACCTACCTAACATATTATATAGTGAATTAATAAAAACCTTATGACGTTTAACTTTGCTTTCTGCTTTGAAAATGTTCTATGAATTTGTGAAACTTGGACGTGTTGACTTTTTCTTCATTATATTTTTTCTATGAATAATTTTATCTCGTATTTTATTATATTATATTTAACTTTTAAAAAATATTTTACGTTCATAAGTTAAAGCGAATTTTATGAAAGCATTATTTTTTATTGAATAAAACAGTAGCTATATAATACTTAAATACAAAAAACGAAATATACTTTACGGAAATGTTTGTAGGTAATAATATAAACACTGCAGTAACTCAGACGAGCAGTATTTAAAAGTTAATTGACTAATAGGAACACTATATTCGAGTAATATAAGATGTATATATGTTTATAGGTGGTAATAAATGTGGTAGTAACTGCTTATCCGGTTTTTAATTTTGTTTCGCTAATAAAAACATTGTATACAAGAAATATAAGGTATATATTATATTAATAATATTTATAATTAATAACAGGCTAACTCCCACGACTTGTTTCTCATTAAAATTTTGCGGTTTCCTAGAATCTATGTGTTATCTCTCGATTAGTTGTGAACTGTCTTTAATTTTTTTTTATTGTAATTTCCTAATTACTGTTTACGTTAAATATTAGTAAAAGTCTCGAAAATCGCTACAAGAACATGTGTATTTAATTAGAACGTACAACAGACATTTCAATTTTTATATTAGGTGTTTACCTATGAAATTGCCTGAAAAAAATTCGTTTAAATTTTTTCGTACAAAACGGTTATTTCATAGGTAAAGACCTAATATTATGAAACTAATATTTCACAAATATTTATCTATACTAATATTATAAAGAGGTAAAGTTTGTGAGTTTGTGGGTTTGTGAGTTTGTGACGTTGTAAGGGGTAATCTCAGGAACTACTGGTCCGATTTGAATAATTCTTTCAGTGTTATATAGCTCATTCATCGAAAATGGTTATAGGCTATATACCATCACGTTAAGGCCAATAGGAGCGGAGCACAGATGAAAACTGTTTCAAAATCGAGATGTTTTATTCTTTTTATATTTATATAATCTATATATATAATCTATATACTAATATTACAAAGAAGTAAAGTTTGTGACGTTGTAGGGGGTAATCTCAGGAACTACTAAACCGATTTTGAAAATTCTTGCCAATAGAAAGCCACGTTATTTGTGAGTGCCATAAGCTATATATTATCACGCTAAGGGCATTAGGAGCGGAGTAACAATGAAAAATATTTTAAAATCGGGGTTTTTTTTCCTTTTGAGAGCTTCCGCTGCGTCTTAGCCCAAAATAACTATTCCACGCGTGCAAAGTCGCGGACAGAAGCTATTAACTAATTACATTATCTATAATCTATACTAATATTATAAAGAGGTAAAGTTTGTGAGGATGTAAGGGGTAATATCTGGGGAGTCGGAGAAAAATGGTCGAACGAAAACGTTTCTTACGAACGCTGCCTTAATTATGAGATATATATGATTGAGTTCTAGAGAAAAGTTGTAGCTTGATAATGCCTATTACCGCCCAACGAAGTGGGCACGGGTCGGCTAGTAATTAATATGGCGTTTATCTAGGGTTACACTTGCCAGAAATATTGCATTATCATAGTGTAAATCTCGTTGGTGTCTCAAATAAATAAATCTATACATATAATAAAAATGAAGTGTCTGTATGTAATATCAAAATAACACTTTTTTACTGATTGGGTGTGAAAGTATACACGCTACTGATAACAAAATTGCAATTTTAAAATTTTTGTCGGTCTGTCTGTCTGTCTGTTTGTTCCGGGTAATCTTCTAAACGGCTGGACCGATTTCCACGGGACTTTCACTGATACACACTGATCACAGATAGCCGACATTATAAAAAGTAATTGGAGCAATTTTAATTTATACTAGCTGTTAACCGTGACGTCGCCCGCAATGCTATCTCCAAAACGGTTCGATCGATCTTCACATAATTTTCACTGACAGATAGCTGATCTTATAAAAAGTAATTTAAGCAATTTTAGTTTATACTAGCTGTTAACCGTGGCTTCGCCCGCAGTGCTATCTCCAAAACGGTTCGATCGATCTTCACATAACTTTCATTGACAGATAGCTGATCTTATAAAAAGTAATTTAAGCAATTTTAATTTATACTAGCTGTTAACCGTGGCTTCGCCCGCAGTGCTATCTCCAAAACGGTTCGATCGATCTTCACATAACTTTCATTGACAGATAGCTGATCTTATAAAAAGTAATTTAAGCAATTTTAATTTATACTAGCTGTTAACCGTGGCTTCGCCCGCAGTGCTATCTTCAAAACGATTCGATCGATCTTTACATAACTTTCACTGGCAGATAGCTGATCTTATAAAAAGTAATTCGAGCAATTTTAGTTTATACTAGCTGTTAACCGTGGTTTCGCCCACAATACTATCTCCAAAACAGTTAGACCAGTTTTCACGAGACTTTCACTGGCAGATAGCTGACTTTACAAAAAGTAATTTAAGCAATTTTAGTTTATACTAGCTGTTAACCGTGGCTTCGCCCGCTGTGCTATCTTCAAAACGATTCGATCGATCTTCACATAACTTTCACTGGCAGATAGCTGATCTTATAAAAAGTAATTCGAGCAATTTTAGTTTATACTAGCTGTTAACCGTGGCTTCGCCCGCTGTGCTATCACCAAAACGGTTACATAGATTTTCACGGGACTTTCACTGGTAGATAGCGAACCTAATAAAAAGTAATTGTGGTTATTCTATTTTAGACTAGCTGTTACCCGCGACTTTGTCTGCATGAAATTTAGCAAGATTTCAACTCATTCTTTATTTTTAATAAGAGAAATAATTATCAGCTTATTGTTTACAATTCGACATTATAATTATTAATAACATTAATGATATAGAGGTCTTCCTAATAAGATCTTAGATTATAAACGTATTACGTAAAGAGTTCCATAATACAATTTCTTGCGGAACAGACAAGCGTTTATTTTTTGTATAGTCACAAAATCTTAATTATAATAATGGCAATGTATATTAAATGTAATGTAAATGTAAATCTTTATAATAATATCTTAAGTTATTGTTTCAATAGTTCCTTATACAGTGTAAGTGAGCACTGAGGTAGTTATATGGTTGGTTAAGGTTCCAAATGTGTTGCTGATGACTAACCTCATTTGGCACGCTCTTTGTATTTATATATCTAATGTACACGTTACATGTTACTTTTAATGGCGTGCGCGTCGTACTTACAATTGTCTTTAAAGAGCGTTTCTGTAATTGTACATAGTCTCACAATTCTATAATTGTTTAAAATGATTTAAAAAAACGCGTACGGAGCCGCGGGTACAGCTAGTATATTAATAAAAAGGGAGTCGCAAATATCTAATTATTTTTTTAAAGTATGTAAGACAAAATTGATTCTCCTTGAGAGATGGACATATATCATTAAGATTTTTTTTTTTTGATATCATAGGCGGCAAACGGACATGTGGGTCATCTGATGTTAAGTGATCACCACCGTCCATAGACACTTGCAAGACCAGGGAAGTCGCAAGTGCGTTGCCAATCTGTCTTGGGGGAGAGGGGGAGTAAGGGAAGGGGAGGGAGGGGAGGAGAGGGGAAGTAGGCCTCCGGCGGTCACACTGACCGAACGTAACGCATCAATCCAAGCACTATTACTTCACGTCGGTTTTCTGTGGATCGGGTGGTACTACCCCGGGCGAGCCGACCCATTCATGATGAAACCAGTAATAGCGTGGCTCTACCACATAAAACATTTTCTGTAGACATTTATATATAATTCCGTGATAAATTATTTTCATTTATCTTACAGGGTTTAGTCAGTGTTAACAATATAAGCGCTCACAGAATATTTTTTACGAATTCACTAATATATATAAATAAATCACACCTGTAATATGATTATAAACCTTCCGAAGGAAATTCTCTTAGAGAAAGTGAAAACTAAATCAAAATTTGTCGTGTAATTTGGAAGATACACATTTGGAGAATACATAGACACGAAAAACGGCTTTGTTTTACAATATTTAAGATAAATAGACATTTCTAATTATTTTTTATATTCTCGGATACATTCAATTTTCATCGCGATCGTCTGAATGAAATAAAAGTTGTTTTACTGCGGCGGCATCTATTAATGGCAATACTAGCTTTAGCTCGAGGCTTCGCTCTAGTTAGCGAAGATTTCATTTACCCCTTGGAAGCAGTACTCTCTTTATGGATACGGTAACTTATATTATTTTCTGTACAAATGGCAACATGTATGCAAAATCTCACAATGGTGGGTTAAGTAGTTAAGGCGTGAAACCGTAACAAACAAAGAAATACACAAACTCACACAAAAACAAAATATCAAAACTAACTCGCAGTTATAATATTAGTTAGGATGACTAGGATAATAATCCATACGAAAAAAAGACATTTAAATGTGCTAACTTTCATAGTTATCTATCAAACAGTATCCGAGTTTATATATATACGAACATCCATTTATACAAATATATACAGATGATATTGTACGCTTAACATCATTTATAACTCGTATACTCGACTTCATATTCAGAAAACTCACTTTGAAAGTTTAATCGCGTGTGAGTCAAACGTTTTACATATTCAATCCTCATCATATCTATACGAACTGATCTTTTGCTGTTTTCACTTAATTTTAAATGTATAAGTTACAAAATTATACCAGTGTGGGGATAAATCTTCCGGTATAGGAAGCTTTGAAACCATAGTAAGACGGAAGGGTCAATTATTCCACTGGCCAGTTCACCTCTAGGTCTAGTTTACCATATTAGAGGACAGAAAAAAAATCCACGATACAACACAACATATAGAAAAGCAGCTGAAAGACTGCGCAACCCAACATTATGAAAAGGTTTTCAGCTCAGCATATGCTGAAGTATCACAGGAAGCACGCAGCGGTGATTTTCTACAGAAACTGAGATTACGGTACGTATGGTATAAAATATATAAAAAAGAAAGATTACTCACTATTATGATATTTTACTGGTGTTAGTTGAAATCAACTAAGACTCGAGAAATTTTGGTGGCAGATTTTAACACTGTAAATGGTTGAACTAAGTCTACAGGAATGGGAATGTACTCGTGACTGACTAGCTGTAATGCGCGACTTCATCCGCTTGGAAATTAGCAAAAAAAAATTGTTTATTGGAAAAATGTGCGTGGGCTCATTCGCTGATCTGTACATTGCTTCATTGCTTACACAAATACAAAAATGTGTAGGATGAAGCCGGCAAAGAATGAGACAGAAATATACATACTAAGTGAAACTTCTTTAGAATCGTTGTGATTTCAAACCGGATGCAACGGAAAAAACGACAGGTAAGAGACATAAATACAAAAATGTGTAGGATGAAGCCGGTAAAGAATGGGACAGAAATATATATACTATTTTATATTATCGGTCTCTCCTCTTTGTGCCATGCTTCGTAGCATCCCCACTCCCGTCTTCTAAGCATAGTCGCCTGTAATTAGTGAGCCAGAGCTAGAGAACAAATGTCCGTGTGTATGTATATTACACACTGTTTAATACTTGTTTGTATTTGAGCATTTAACGTGTGTTAGTATATGTGAAAAGTATGTGAGCTAATACTACTGTACACTGTAACATATGTTAAATGCAATATAAAATATCTTTTAAAATTAATCAAAATACTTTCATTTTTAAACAAATAAACTTTGTAATTATCCTACCCTTGTTATATATATATATATATATGAGATGAATGTATATTCATCTCATTCTTTTGTCGATTTACTGATAAGATTTTTTTCCGTCCCATCATCAAAGGTATCATTAGTACTATCGTCTGTCTTCGTTTTTGGAAGCGGTCTCCTAATACCCAGTATATTATAAAACAAAGTCTTCTGTCACGTCTGTCTGTCTATTCGCGATAAACTTAAAACTTCTCAACGGATTATCATGCGGTTTTCATAAGTAGATAAAATGGCTCATGAAGAAGATTTAGGCATATAATTTGTCAAGGTTTTTTTTTTTATTCTCAGGGTGGGACAACGCCAGGCCCGTTAGTATAATGTAAGTACCTAATAAGTTACGCTCTACCTAATCATTTATGTAATTAATTGCTTTTATCGCTCATGATCTGGTTTTTGTTTTTCTCCATGACCCGATGGCTTTGTATTTTATGTATACAAACCACCTTCCCGTGTTTTGATAGTTTGTAGCATTACTTAATGCTCTAAGTAACGGCCATTGTCATTCGTATGGGAAGCTAACACAGTTATCAACCATTGCAGTTTTCTCTGCATATTATAACAATATCTAATAATAATTATTTTAATACGTCTTCAATACAATGCGCAAAATGTTCAATGTGTAGAGTTTAAATAAACCGTTATTTGCACCATTATACAGTTCCACGTAATTAATATATTCAGGAAATAGAACCTTCGGTCAAATAAAACAAACCTTTCAAGCATCTCATTAGAGTAGAAACAAGGCTACGGGTCCTGCATAGGAAGCGGAAGGGTTCTGTTTGATTTGGTTACCCTTTGGAATATATATTTTAACCGTTCACCTCTACTTTATTATGGCTAAAAGTACTCGGTATTTAATGCCAGAAAAACGTGTCTTCCTTTTACTTACAAGTAGTTTAATAAAAAGGTTAGAGTTTTGCGTAACTAATACCTTTACATACGAGAAAATATATCATGACGTAGGAATTTAATAAGGCATCCAACGACATAGTTTTTTAATTGTTCATAGTTGAAATTTTAACCAGAGTCTTACCTTATATTAGATACTAGCGGGCCCCCCGGACGTTGTTCCGCCCTGATAGTACAGAAGAACCACGACAAATTATATACCTAAATCTTCCTCATGCATCACTTTATCTATTGGTGAAAACCGCATGAAAATAGTTACTGTTCGCTTAGATTTTAAGCTATTCAAAAGGAAGGTTTATATCCATAATACATATATTTTAGTAAAGAAAGCCCAAAAAAATCAAAGATTTGTAATAGTCCGAGAGCCAGGTGAAAATTTGGTTAATTATTTCTTCTCGAGAGATAATTGGTGATACGCATCAGACAATAGTATCATGACGCCTTATGACCGTCAGCTGCGGCACGGCGGGGGGATGAGCAGTTGTAACCTCCCACGCTCGAAGAAAAAAAAAAATACATTCACTCATTTCCTCTCGGCTAAAAATTTATCAAATTAAAGCTAATCCAATATCTCAACAAAAAAAAAAACTCAGCTGGCTATAACATAGTGTATTGTACGTCAGCTGATGTCTCGATCATGGAAAAAAAATCTTCACTTTCAGTGATATCCTCTCAAATAAAAATTTACCTGATGATAGCTTATATGTAGCTATTGATAAATATATACGTCAGCTGGCTGTATCTCGGTGGAAAAAACGTCAGCTGATAATTTGAAGGTCGTTACGTAGAAGTTAGCCAGAAGCATTTACTGACTATTTAAATACATCAGCTGACTAGGTTTCCCTCGACTTACTGCTAGCTGATTTTTTTTATTTATCACAGAATCATATTTAAAATCAGCTCACAAATTTTCATGTGGGAGGAAATGACATCTCTTCAATTATTCGGCATAGCACTCCAATATGAGTGTTGAGGTGAAACAAATATTCCGTATCAATATTTTTTAAATTTATACGTGTATATTCAAATAATTTTAGTTCTATTCTAATATTTAAATAATCTATTTGCTTAATATAAATTAACTAGTTACTTGATAAAAAATATTTATTATAAAAAAAATATGAAAAATTACAATAAGAATGACAATGTTATTTAATCATTTTCGTTTTCGCTATGGATTGAGTCACACCTATCTCTCTCTGATTCATTGTCCGAGTCGCTGTCAGAGCTGTCTGCGGTAATATTTTCATCGTCATCATCTGTACAAAAAAAATTAGAATGCGTATTTTAGCATAATATCATTAATATGATAATAAAATGTTACCTTTTTCGGGCTGGATAGTTATTTCATCAATTGATGTTGGTAACTAACTTCCAAAGAACCAGGTGAAATCATATTTATTGTCAATTTCTTCCCAACCATAGTCTTCCGGATCATCAGAAGTTGGAACCTTCAGGTGTGCATTTGACCAAATTTGAGCTATGTAACATGCTCTTAAAAATTGCTGATATAGAGCTCTGATTCGCAAGGTGGTAGAGAAGAGCCATCAATACCTTTATTTGGTAACTTGAATGTCTCAGTATCCAAGAATTTATATGTTTTTTCAAACAACGCTACTCTTGCCTCATTGACCTTTTTCAGATGATTAAATCCATACATATGGCAAACAAACTCTTGTATTTTCTCAAAAATATTGTCTCTATCCTCTAATGATTTTGACATTTGGATGAAACAATCGATGAAATCATGCGATTTAGCCATTATTGAAAAAAGTCGTTTTTTTCCTTTTCGAAAGAAGGCCGGGTTAAAATCACACCCTGTGAATGCGTGAAATGCCGGAAGTGCTGCGCTCAAATCAGATCCTAAAGATTCATATAATTGAGTAACGTTAATAAATCTTCGAGTTTTTCCAACTCCAACTTCCATGCAAATGTGGATATTTTCTGATATATTAGCCATGTTAGCTAACATAATTATTAACACGCCAGTGTCGGAGCAACGAATTGTCACGTTCGCATTAATATCAATGTTGCAGACATGGAAAATCATTTTTGTACAGATGATGAGGATGAAAATATTACCGCAGACAGCTCTGACAGCGACTCGAACAATGAATCAGAGAGAGATAGGTGTGACTCAAGCCATAGCGAAAACGAAAATGATTAAATAACATTGTCATTCTTATTGTAATTTTTCATAATTTTTTTTATAATAAATATTTTTTATCAAGTAACTAGTTAATTTATACTAAGCAAATAGATTATTTAAATATTGAAATAGAACTAAAATTATTTGAATATACACGTATAAATTTAAAAAATATTGATACGGAATATTTGTTTCACCTCAACACTCATATTGGAGTGCTATGCCGAATAATTGAAGAGATGTCATTTCCTCCCACATGAAAATTTGTGAGCTGATTTTAAATATGTTACTGTGATAAATAAAAAAATCAGCTAGCAGTAAGTCGAGGGAAACCTAGTCAGCTGATGCATTTAAATAATCAGTAAATGCTTCTGGCTAACTTCTACGTAACGACCTTCAAATTATCAGCTGACGATTTTTCCACCGAGATACAGCCAGCTGACGTATATATTTATCAATAGCTACATATAAGCTATCATCAGGTAAATTTTTATTTGAGAGGATATCACTGAAAGTGAAGATTTTTTTTTCCATAATCGAGACATCAGCTGACGTACAATACACTATGTTATAGCCAGCTGATTTTTTTTTTGTTGAGATATTGGGTTAGCTATAATTTGATAAATTTTTAGCCGAGAGGAAATGAGTGAATGTATTTTTTTTTCTTCGAGCGTGGGAGGTTACAACTGCTCATCCCCCCCACCGAGCCTTAGCTGACGTTCACGAGGCTTTATAGTTCGATTTTCTGATGCATTTTACTAATTATCACTTGAGAGGAACTTGGTCATATATTTCTGTTACTGGCTCTCGGACCATAATGTGATGTCGTAACAAACATATTTTTGTGCGCTTAAATCGCAAACGCTGGCTAAACCTTACGAGATAGATCAAATTAATGTACTATAAAATTGTATATCTATACATATAATAAAAATGAAGTGTCTGTATGTAATATCAAAATAACACTTTTTTACTGATTGGGTGTGAAAGTATACACGCTACTGATAACAAAAATTCAATTTTTAAAATTTTTGTCGGTCTGTCTGTCTGTCTGTCTATCTGTCTGTCTGTCTATCTGTCTGTCTGTCTGTCTGTTTGTTCCGGGTAATCCTCGAAACGGCTGGACTGATTTTGACGGAAATTTCACTGGCAGATAGAAAAAATTACAGCGCGTTACTTAGGCTACTTTAAATTAGACTATCTGTTAACCGCGGCTTCGTCTGCCATGCTATCTTCAAAACGGTTGGACCGATTTCCACGGGACTTTCGATCGATCGATCTTCACATAAATTTCACTGACAGATAGCTGATCTTATAAAAAGTAATTCGAGCAATTTCAGTTTATACTAGCTGTTAACCATGGCTTCGCCCGCTGTGCTATCACCAAAACGGTTACATCGATTTTCATGGGACTTCCACTGGTAGATAGCGAACCTAATAAAAAGTAATTGTGGTTATTCTATTTTAGATTAGCTGTTACCCACGACTTTGTCTGCATGAAATTTAGCAAGATTTCAACTCATTCTTTATTTTTAATAAGAGAAATAATTATCAGCTTATTGTTTACAATTCGACATTATAATTATTAATAACATTAATGATATAGAGGTCTTCCTACCAAGACCTTAGATTATAATCGTATTACGTAAAGAGTTCCATAATACAATTTCTTGCGGAACAGACAAGCGTTTATTTTTTGTATAGTCACAAAATCTTAATTATAATAATGGCAATGTATATTAAATGTAATGTAAATGGAAATCTTTATAATAATATTTTAAGTTATTGTTTCAATAGTTCCTTATACAGTGTAAGTGAGCACTGAGGTAGTTATATGGTTGGTTAAGGTTCCAAATGTGTTGCTGATGACTAACCTCATTTGGCACGCTCTTTGTATTTATATATCTAATGTACACGTTACATGTTACTTTTAATGGCGTGCGCGTCGTACTTACAATTGTCTTTAAAGAGCGTTTCTGTAATTGTACATAGTCTCACAATTCTATAATTGTTTAATACAATTTAAAAAAACGCGTGCGGAGCTGCGGGTACAGCTAGTTTTAAATAATATCATTAATCACTCCACACTGTCCCATATACTAAATGTACATTGCACCCGTGCGAAGCTGGGGCGGGTCGATAATATGGTATATAAAAATGAAAAACGAAATACTGTAAAGTTATTACAATGTGATTTATGATACTAGTCACACTTTAAAGAAAGTGCGAATATCGAAACGTGCTGATTTTGGAGCTTATTTGTTTACAATATTCAGAGAAATAAGGATGTTTCTCACGCATCGTCGATTCACCAATGTACCTTGATTATCTCAACGAGTTTATTCATAATGTTTGTTTATAATTCTAGAATGTTCCCTATATGTTTTGCAATGTTCAGAAGTAATGTATTTTTTCTACGGGTCGTAACAATATAACTAAGAATTTTAAGTGACATAGTAACTCTCCGATATCAGACCGCGCAGAAACCGAACCGTAATAACTGAGACGAGGCATCAATCATAAGTTTAAAGTTTCCGCCGGCGCGGCGTTTCCAACTCGTCTAACTCGAGCCTACTAACTAATAACTTAAGTCCTTTCAAGTTATTTCGCAGAAGTAAGTAAGGCTTCGTATTAACTATTAACATATGCGGTTACTATTTTATGTACAGTAAGTACGAATGCGTATGACGAAAGAGTTTCAACTATGTATTAATTACTTGACGTTATTTCATTTAAAATGGATAATTTTCTGTAATCGCCTAATTCAATAGTATTTACCTTCCTAATAAGAGATCATAATGAAGGAAAATATTTGTACTAATCTTAAATAATGACCATCAATTCTAAGAAACGTATTCTCAGTGAGTGATTTGTTAGAATATTTTACAGTTTGGGGAGTTTAATATCTATCATCCTAATCATCAGCCTATAAGAGGCCCGCTGCAGGGTCATAGGCTTATTCCCCAAAGAATGTATGGGTATGATCACCACGCTAGCCCACGACGTGTTGGCGTTTTCAAACTCTGAGAAATCCACAGTTGTATGTTTTCCCGCATACACTAGTATTACGCGAACATTTATCAGGTTCAGGTTTCCTCACAATGTTTTCCTTCACCGTCAACCGATAGTGTTACCAATTTAAATTAGTAAATGTACGTGAATTTCGAAAAATTCGTTGGTGTATGGTCGAACCACTGGACCAATGCGACCAATTTTAATATTACTACTATGAAAAACTTGTCGTAATGCTTCTCAGAATATATGGAATAAGGCACTAAGAGCGATAAAGTAATTTGCACACACAAATAACAAAAACACAGTGAGAGCACTTTTAATTATAGACATCACTTTTCCTGATCCCAGAATTATAAAATTAAATATTTAGGAACGTTGTAATTGTAATCTTAGTTATTAATATGTCATTCTTCAGTGAATATCCACCTTGAAAACCTAATTCTTATTGAACAAAATGTACAATAAAGTTGCCATATATTTTCACTTAATTTTGTCTCCCAATCAGCGTGAATGGCATCTCTCGCGTGTCATTTGTTGGGATTAGCCCCTCGGAGCCGGGCCACCGTTATGGCCAGTTATTGTCGGTAAAACTCCTCTAGTCGGCTAATGGAGGCAGTGCTGTTAATTGGAGCTGTCTCTTGCTAACATATTAAGTATACCTTCATTACGTTAAGATAATAGTCGAGTCGTTTCGGATTCTTCAGAGACTAAATTCGCTTATTGGTTGCTGATTGCAATTTCAATAAACGTTTATTATTAGACTGTTTATTATTACTACCTTTCTGTCCCGGCTTTGCACGAATGTACCTACTAATGAAGGAAATGGGACTGAAATGTTCCATTATAGTAGGACCATGTAATTAAAAAAAATGCAATTAAACAAATGAACTTCTACTCGTCAATTCTGGCAATATTTTTTTAAAATCTGTCTTTTTAATTTTTTTTCGTTCATACAAACTTGATTACAATTACAAACACAACAAAAAAGTATTAACTAAATAGGTGCAGTCTTTCTAAAGTGATGCACTTACACACATATAGAAATTGATTTTTATTTATATAGATAAAGTGTGCAAGTGCTGATAAAGTTATATAAGCTGAAACAAAAACTCGTATAAAGCATGACTATTGCCTAGGTAACTTAACACGAGCTTGATCCGCACGGCACCGTCCTTACATAGGCATTCACAGTTCGTGGCTTTTCGTTAACTCTCAGTTCTCATGAGACGGCCACTCCACTGTCGACGATCAGTACTCTCCTCTACATCACACAATCCATCCTCATTATTACTTCGTTCTTAGCGTAACTGTCTTACTTACATTTTATGTGGTAACAGCTCTGCTCTTAAGGGTAGTAGCGTGATGTTAGTATATAATTTATCTAAATAAATCTGTACCACTGTCGCAAAGAGCAAAAATGTGAATATTTGTTTGTAGATGGCTAAATTCAGAAAAATACGTTAAGTATTCGTATACGTTACGTAAATCGGTTAACGATGTTTAGAATATGGAATGCTAAATTATCAGCAAGTATTTTATTTTTAAAATCCAGAGGTGGTAGAGCCATGTTGAAGCTATTACTGGTTTCAGCATAAATGGCTCGGGTCGCCCGGTGTAGTACCATCCTCTCACAGAAAACCAACGTGAAGTGCTTGCATTGTTGCGTTTCGTTCGGTCAGAGAACGCCGGATAACCCACCTCCCCTCCCCCTCCTCCCTTCCACACTCCCCCTCCCGCAAACACAGGGTGGTAACGCACTTGCGACTCTTCTGGTGTTGCAAGTGTCTATGGACGATGGTGATCACTTAACATCAGGTTTGCCTCCTATGATATAAAAAAAACATCAATGCGAGCGGAATCATGTTAAAAACTAGTGGGTCATAAATTGAAAAATATTTTTCAAATCTGAATAGTTGTTTAAACAAACATTATAACTTATAACATTGATTACATTCTTCGTATTAAAGTATCTGCGCACGTCAATTTTATCGTGGTCGCATAAACTGTAGTTTTAGCTCTAACTAGTGCCCATTATATAGCAATTGGATATCTAAGCAGTTATTAGCAGTAATTTTTTTGTAGGTGTTAGAGCCACGCTGGAATTGTTGCTGGCTGTTCTGAATGACTCGACCGACTCGCCTTCGCATTTAGTCAAGTTAAAACCGGCCGATAACTTACGACCAATGGCGTGTCAGGTCATTTGTAACACCCCCGATGTAGTCAATAGTAAGTCAATAGTGGTACGGAGAGTGCTAACAATATAATAATATACCTAAGTGTTTCTTCGTAAAAAATATTTTTAAGCTATCCATTTTACAATAACTCACCACTAGATGACTCTGTGGTTCAACTTTTATTCCGTTCAACTGATTGTTATGATAAATGGATATGCGTAAATATTCTTCTTGCAATGATATTATAACTAAAGATACATTACCTATATACATGATATTTTGATAAAAGATAAAAAAAGGAAAACACACACATACGATGTTGCTTAGATACGGGCGGATTGACGGGGTTGTCAAAAATAAGCTAACTAGCCAAGTTTTAACAAGGCGCTGTCCGAGCATTCATGACTTATCTATATAGTTATAATATCATTGTTCTCCTTGCAACCTGTCGTATATCTACACAATATTCAATTTTGTTGTAACTTGAATATTAGAAGAAATGATAACAAATGCGTACTATTGCAGGCCCACCTCCTTTCCCCTTTCCCTTCCCCATTCTCCTTTCCCTACCTGTTGGCGACGCACACGATAAGTAGTACATAGATTTATACGTAGGTTTATTGATATTTTATAGAGAACATAGATATAGATTTATCGACATTTAATATAGACTTTGTTAGATTTAATGCATGCGAGTATAATAGAATAGATATATAAATTGAATATAGAATTGTAGGTATGTTATGTATGTATTGAGTTATTGCATATGGAATTATAGATGTGATATGTATAGTAATAGGGATTGAATTATGGATATGTAAGAATCATGCATAGAATTATTGAATTACGGATTGTATAGAATTATGTGTGTTAGTATAGGGGACTTATAGATTACATTCGCATTAAGTAGGGAATTACATGATGGATGAGATTAAAATTATGCCGTATGGAATATATAGCGTGTGTGCATGGAAACATTCGTAGACAGAATATGATAGAGTTACACACGTTATATACTATTGAAGTATACGTTACATAGCAAGAATTATACGATCATATAGAACGGCAAATATGGAAGATTGTATAATTTAATATAGACAAACGTAATGGTAATAGAGGTACATAAAATATTACAACGGTTCCTCATAACGGACATCTTCGATCTCAGGGTTTTTAGTAATTTTATGAACAATGACTCCAGCCATATACCGGCTGTCCTTTGTAATAAATTCAAATTCCTAGAGACTAGGCGGTGGATTTTGCCTTTGAATAAAGCAAAATAATATATTTTCTGTTAAATGGTTATTGCACAAGCAATATACTTGAATAGGGTCCGCCGAATAATATTCGTTATGACGTTACGGTACCCGAATGAGCCCAATAAAATAATATATTTTATTTTATGGTAATTGTACAAACAATAGTTGAAAGTTGCAAGTCGAACGGAACTTTATGGCTTTACAGTAATTTCTCACGCAACAGCGTTGTAAACAGATATTTCTAATTTTATTATGTATCGTTTTAAAATAAAATATGAATGGAATTAATATTATAACAAGGAATATATATAAATATATATATATATTATATATATACCTGGCGAACATAACGTAACGATATGTAATATTGAATGTCGAGCGAATGTGAATATGAATACATAAAGAGATTATGTCACCCTATACAGATACATGTAACACACTGAAAATAGAGTTACATATGAATATAAGTTAAGGTTTATGTAATAAGATTATTATAGAGTTATATAGAATTATAGAATAGAACATAGAGTTTAGTGCAAAACGGCGCTTAATATAGAGATAACTTTATTCATATGTAAGATAGATATAAGATGTAAATTTTAGAGTATAGATTGCATGCAAATAGATGATAAGAAATTGATATTATAGACATTTTATATGTAGAAATATGATAAATAAATAGGAACGCGATATCCGAGCCAACGAACAGAGCCACGACGTCTAACGGGATACCGTTAGTCGCCGGCCCGATTTTGCTTATAAGCACGGTCCGCGAAGTACTAGATCGTAGTTTGATTGCACAAGTCATCGCAATAACATCGAGATAGTTTGCTTGTACATCTTATTGAGATAACATTGAGTAGTCTGATTGTACATCTTATTGAGATAACATCGGGTAGTTTGCTTGCACAAGTCATCGCAATAACATCGAGTAGTTTGATTGCACAAGTCATCGCAATAACATCGAGATAGTTTCCTTGTACATCTTATTGAGATAACATTGAGTAGTCTGATTGTACATCTTATTGAGATAACATCGAGTAGTTTGCTTGCACAAGTCATCGCAATAACATCGAGTAGTTTGCTTGTACATCTTATTGAGATAACATCGAGTAGTTTGCTTGTACATCTCATTGAGATAACATTGAATAGTAAGTAACATCGAGAAGTCATCATCGTCAGTAGTAGTGCTCTGTTGGCTCGGGGACGCGGTTATTATACGAGAACCACGGTGTTTTCTTGCGATCACCCCGACCTCCGTTTCAAATCTACCACCTTCATCGGCTGGCTCGTGCATCACATTGCACATCTTCGAGGCCCCTTCAAGACATCACCGGCATCCGACTGTCGTCACCGAGGCGGGCTACCGGCGCTCTCGCTACCACCTTCGAGAGTACTACGCCCGCCCACCGCCGGGGAACGTCGCCTCGCCTCACGTCTCTCCTCATTTCCACCTCACCCCGCCTAACCGCGGGCCGGTGACGTACGAGGGCGAGAGGTGTCGCCATATTGACAGGCGGCGGCCCCAACACTACCCCTCCCCTATACACAGGCTGGCAACGCACTTGCGACTCCCCTGGTATTGCTAGTGTCTATGGATGGTGGTGATCACTTAACATCAGGTAACCCACATGTTCGTTTGCCTTCTTTTGACATAAAAAAAAACAGGCACGGCTATAATGTATTAATGCGTAAGTATGATTGTCTGTTTGTTATTTTTTTCCAACTAAAGCTCAGCATATATCGCGTAATAATTTGGAATAAACTATTCATTTTAAAATACTGAAAAACACGGTAACGGAATCGTGATAAAAATTTAATAATAAATTCATAAACTAGAAGTACAGAAACGATTTATTCATACATGAACTACACAGAGTGTATAATATCGTAAAGTATATCAAGTAGTCCAGCGCTTCGGATTCAGTGGCACAATGAAAACGAATTTTTACAATGCGCTCATAACGTAATTAATCATCTGGTAAACATTTCCTATTAAACTAAAACCATTGCAATTTCGGAGAGAGCTAATTCTTTATGCAAATCGTGCGACTATCGCACAACTGATTCATACCTTTGTACTACAACATTACTTGAAATGGTCGTAAAAAACACATACCAGATTACAGTAACTAGCATTTGTGTCACATAAAGCGCCTGTAATGGCCCCAGTATATATTGTTATAATTCGTACACTGTCTGGCTCATTTTTGCTGAATTGTGACCGCCGCATGTGCTCCGTATCGCTTCGGGTATCTTTTTTCCATTCACATTATTACAGGATTTATATGATATTTTTGCTGTAATAAAAGACAGCTTATACATTTTTGGTGTTGAATTTCAATGATATTATATTTTTTCGGCCACTCGGAGTTCGTTTCGTATAACGTTAAACCAATTGTATACGTTTTTCTTACTTAATATTAAATTTTAAAACAAAACTAGTTATACCCGCGGCTCAGTGTGCATTCACTATTTGTTGCTACTTTTATTTGTTGTAATAATCTATATTTAATAATAGGTCTTTACCTATGAAATTGCCGTTCTGCAGAACTGGCCATTTCAAATCAAAATAATTTTTGTTTGGCTAAGAATTCTAATTTCAAATTAATTTTATTTTAAAAACATGGAATTCTTTCTCCAAAAGTAGTCATTTGTTTATTGATTAGTGTTACATTTTCATCGCATTTCAATCTTTTTTGTCATCATGGATACGTTAAAAATTCGAGTAATTATGGAATATGAGTACTGTCGTGGCAGCAACGCGGCAAAAGCGGCACGCAACATCAACGAAGTTTACGGAGCTGACACTACAAACCAACGCACCACCTGTTATTGGTTTGCTCGCTTCCATTCTGGGAATTTCGACCTGAAAAATGAACCTCGCGGTCGTCCGAAGACTTTGGTCGACAATGACGAATTAAAGGCGATTGTGGAAGCTGATGATACACAATCTACGGCTGAATTAGCAGCAGCTTTCGACGTTAGCGTCAAAACAATATTGGTCCATTTGCGGCAAATTGGCAACGTAAAAAAGCTTGACAAATGAGTGCCCCACGAACTCAATGATCGCCAGCGCGAAGTACGCGTCGAGACGTGCCTTGCACTGCTCAACAGACACAGAAATGAAGGAATTTTGAACCGCATTGTTACCTGCGATGAAACATGGATTCTGTTTGATAACCGCAAGCGCTCAGCAAGTTGGTTGGATCCTTGTTCAGCACATAAAAACAATGCCCTACACGAAAACTTGCCCCTAGAAAACTAATGGTCACTGTTTGGTGGTCTAGCGCCGGTGTGATTCATCACAGCTTCTTACCAAACGGGGTGAGTATTACTGCAGATGTGTACTATGAAGAACTGAACACAATGATGGAGAAGCTGGCACATCTCCAACCAGCATTGGTCAATCGCTCGTCTCCGCTGCTCTTGCACGACAACGCGCAACCTCATACTGCACAGCAGACGGTCTCCAAGTTGCAAGAACTGGGGTTGGAAGTTGTCAGTCATCCGCCCTACTCACCAGACCTTGCGCCTACAGACTACTACTTTTTCCAGAATTTGGATAACTCCTTGACGGGAAAAAAATTCAATACCCGAGAGGCAGTACAAAATGCCTTTGAAGAATTTTTTGCCTCCCGTCCAGCTGATTTCTTTAAGAAGGGCATCAATAAACTGCCACTGCGTTGGCAAAGATGCATTGATTGCATGGGTGATTACTTCGATTAATACAAATAAAAAATACATGAAAAAAATTCGTTTAAATTTTTTCATACAAAACGGCAATTTCATAGGTAAAGACCTAATATTACAAAGCTGGAGGGTTTGTTTGTTTGTTTGGTTGAACGCGCCAATCTCAGGAACTACTGGTGCCATTTGAAACATTCTTTCAGTGTTAGATAGCTCATTTATTGAGGAAGGCTATAAGCTAATCATCACGCTAAGACCAACAGAAGCGGAGTACCAATTAAGAATGTTTCAAAATCGTTTTTTTTTCTCGAACTGATTAAGCTATTGACCTAGCAAGGTCTTAACAGCTTCACCGGACTACTAAGGCGACCGCTTAAAGCACTCAGCCGATTTTATTTTAACAACTAGCTCAAGGATACACGGCTCACCTCGGCTCGGGCTGTTGCCTGACTCCTGCAATTCGCGACCTATATGAGCTAACCTAAGCTAAGCTACATATTCATGCTTATATGACTTATTGAAACAAATATGTGTTCCAAGCATACATATCTCATCAACTCTTATATGTATTTTGTGTCGGATATTTTTTTCTAAACTATTTCAGTTTGATAAGGGAAAAAATAAAACTTTTCCACTTTCACATGTAAGCATGTAAGCGTGCACGTGTGTGGAAGTGATATGTGTAATGTCGTTGCACTAACGTAATATTTTGTGTCACTGTATTATACGGTTGGCATAGGGAGACGAATGAATACTACAAGATTCAAGTGGCAACTAACTTTTATTAGATGAAGAGGCATTTATATATACTACCTTACATTTCCCATCTAATAAAAAATAAAATAAAATAATAGTTTTATTTTATGTATAAAGTACAATATTTTAATACTTAAATCTATCTAAATAAGAAAAAAAAGAAAGAGTTAGTCGACATAACTCAATAATACACAGGTATATACTTAGTTATTATTACAATAATAGCAAAAAAAAAAATGTTAAGATAAAATCTTATTTTTTTTTTCTAGTTACTTAAAACTATTACATACATTAGACGGTTATGATTATAATCATAAAAGTAGATATACATGAATCAACAAAACTGAACTGAATCTGCGAATCATCATAAGATGGTTTCGAATTCGAATACCTATCTCTCTGTAGCTGAGTGCTCGTAACTACGTAATATACTTAATAATACAATGGCAAGTGATTATATAGTTTATATACCTTATAATATAAAGATAAACATGGTTACACAAGCTTAATGATATAAAATAAAAGAAAAGGTATTTTCTGTCATATCAATAGATATCAATGGTATCTTTTATTACGGTAACGATCTTAACTGGAACTATGAAAAGGTTTTGTCCTATTCTTATGTACTAAATCAATTTTACCATTAATATTCACCTCAACGTTTGGAGATACTTCTCGAATAACAGTATAAGGTCCTGAATACAAGTCAGTCAATTTATTACCCGTTTCATTCTTAATCAACACTTGGTCGTTAGGTTTATAACAAATCGGATTAGTGTGTCTATCGTATATATTTTTAATATCAAATTTACTGTTTATTAAATTTTTCCTCGTTTCGATCTGTGATACCTGTAATCGATATTTGAGCTCAAGGGGATAACTATCGTAATTGTAAAGTGGTTCTACCTGCTTAGTAAGATTGGAAGGCAGGTTACATTTCTTACCGTAAACCAGCTCAAATGGTGTAAACTTTGTTGAAGAGTGGACAGACGTATTATAACTAAAACACCAGAATGGGAGCCATGTACTCCACGTCTCTATTCTTCCATCAGCTTGTATGCGTAGAAATGCTCCTAAGTTTTTGTGAGAATTCTCCAGTGCTCCTATACTTTGGTGATGATACGCTGTTGAGTTAAGTTTATGAATATTCAAAATATTACAAACCTCTTTCATGGTGTCAGACATGAACTCAGTGCCCCTATCTGTTGCTATGGCTCTGGGCACGCCGTGCTGTAGAATAAAGTTATTAACAAAAGTTCGCGCCACCTCTGTTGAAGTTTTAGATTTCAACGGGTACGCACACACATATTTTGTCAACTCACACTGCAATGTTAGTATGTAAGTGTAATCATTGACGTCCCTATCAATTGGTCCGACTAAATCTAAAAATATCTTTTCAAAAGCCTCATGAGCAGTTGAAGTAATAACCATTGGTTCCTTAACTTGAATAGTGTATTTTTGTTTCTGACATTTAGGACATTTTTTAACAAAGTTTTTTATATCTGATACAAGTCCTGGCCAGAAATAATACTTTCTAATATTATTGAACATTCCTCTTATGCCAGCGTGGCCACTAGAAGGCAAAATATGAAAGTCATTTAAAATTACTTTCCTATCGTCCTTGTTTTCTATTCTCTCAATGTCTTTTAAAATACATAATCTAGGCCCTTCCAACTTGCGTTATTTTTTATTTCACTCGCTAGTTTATCTACAAAAATATTATTTTTATCATTCTTTATAAAATATATTTCTTCTACATTAATTTTTCCGCAAAAATCTGACAGCTCTCTCGCAAATGCGGCTCGCGTCATTTGTGATTGAGTAGCTGGATTTATAATTATAAATATTGTTAAAATATCAGACATATATTTAAAAATAATATTTTCATACGTAACTTTATATTTTTTACTAATTTTTTCTAAGTTGCTCTTATCTACATATCTTAATTCACAAGAATTCATTAGTTTGAAATGAGTTTCTATGACTTTTGGGTGATCAGTCCAATCGTTAGCAGTAACCACGTCAAACGAAGAATTCGCATTTAATCGTTTTCTTTGTGCACGAGTCATCACATTCGCACACTCATTCATCTCTTTTAATATATACTTTTAATATTATTTTGCAGTGATTATTCCATAATGATAATGTGTTGTTGTTAAAATTTAAAATAGATTTGTATCTATTCAAAAAAATCGTAAACAATTATTCCACTCAATTTACATGGTAACGAATTAAAACAAAGAACTTATGTATCAACAATTGATTCCCAATTTGTAAATCTAAATAAACATATCCAATAGCATGGACTTTGCCTCCGATACCGCTGACAGTAATATTCTCTTTATGGATAGGAATATTCTGAGCAAGAATATGTTTATGTTTGATTCCCGATATGGAAGCGCCGGTGTCAATTAGCCATGTGCATGTATAATTATTTCGTGTGTTTAATGTAATGTAACACGCTTTATTGTTACAGGATAAGATTGTATATTTAGTCTCGAAAAAACTGATTCAAGTTTTCAATTTTATTACTAGGCGGGCTAGATTGAGAATTTGAATTTAACAAAGTATCTATGTGACGTCCATGAACCCTTTGATCTTTAAATTTATTGTAGCTAGACCTACCTCGAGACCTGTAGAACGACCTGCTCGCACCTGAGGTATTCTCGTGCCCCCTCCATGTTTGAGTCGCGTTCTGCTGTTGTTGGTGAGGAAAACGTTGACGTTGAGGCTGTCCTCGACCTGCAGTATGTGATAGAACTCCTCGCGGAGCATAATTATTCCATCGTCCACGAGAGCTTCTAAAATAAGAATTATTAGGTCGATTAGAGGTCATGTATCGATTAAAGGTCATTATATCACCAGAAGTCGAATGAGTACTGTCTTCATCAATCGCTGCTTGCACAGCATCTTGAAGAGAGTTATAATTTCTCGCTGATATTATTGTGCCTAGTCTCCTATTACGCAAACCTTCGGAAAAAGCTTTGATAGTCTGCCTTTCATTAAGAGGCTTTAAGACATTAAAATTTGAGTCATTCCCACCGGACTGGGAAATAGTAATTATTTGATACCTACCTACCTATTACTTGATAATTTTATATTTTGCAAACACGTATTATATTTATATACTACTTTGTCTGCTTCTCTTAGTTTATTTATAAGAATTTCGCCCTTTCTTCTAGAGGGACCGATTTTAATTAAATATGTTCGTACTACCCATAAGTCATCATAACAACATTGTAATACATCTGCCATATGCTTAGATACACAAATTAATTAGGCATTATATTATACTTTGCAGTTGAATATACGAAAGCGTAACTTATATTAAGCATAGTAAATGTAAATGTAAGTACAAACCCAAATTGATAAGGATAACATAATATACTCTCGTTTCTCATACGTACGCATAACTATTAGCTACCTTATAGTCTCTAAAATATATTTATAATAGTGTTCAAAATATTTCATGACGGCACTGATGAATGACCGAAAACACACTACACTGCACTTTTTTGAATTATTAAACGATTACACTTGTATTTGGATGCCCAATGCTTGTTTCTGGATCTCCGTCTTTACGGCGACGATAGTAAAATTACATTTGTGACTTCTTGAGAGAGTGACGCTGAATCTCTCGTGTAATCAGTTTTTATGGCATTTCTTGTAAGCATTAATACCAAAGTATACCAATACTGTGGAGAACAAAATAGCGATGACCCCGATGATTATGTTGGTGGTACTCGCGTGGAATCCCAGCTCTTCTATTCCTCTATTACTGGCACTCCCCCCAGCAGCATTTTGTGCTAACACCGCTTCTTCTTTAGTGTTTGATGCACCCATTTCTTTTTATTTTAATTTTTTCTAGTCGTGTGCACGAAGTCAGACCGAAGTTACGAGTATTAGTCATCATTGTTTTAAATTATATTACAGATTGTCCCATATTAGGCGAAAGGAATTCGCGTGCGAGGCAGAATACTGCCTAGTGGCAGGGTCGCCATATACGGTTGGCATAGGGAGACGAATGAATACTACAAGATTCAAGTGGCAACTAACTTTTATTAGATGAAGAGGCATTTATATATACTACCTTACAGTATCGAGCGGACAGCGTACTCAAGGGCTCCACGCCGTGGGAACGGGTGGATTTTTTTCCTTTTGAGAGCTTCCTCTGCATGTTAGCGTTAGCCCAAAGTAACTATTCCACGCGGAGGAATTCGAGGGCAGAAAGTAGTAAATAATAAAGTCAAACAAAATAGATAGCGTGCAAGTGTTCATATACTGATCTGAGTAAAATACCAATGTACATAACAAAAATGGGCAGTTCGAGCAATTTAACAATTTATATGATAATTTAATTTATACCCACAAATACTTAAATAATCTGTATATAACCTACTTAAATTTCTACATGGCTAATCACGATTGTCAAGTTGACAATCAGTTGCCAAGCACCTGTCGGTGTGTTCCGGCACACGCACTTGAGAGTACTCCTTAGAGTACGCTTAGACTACACATCGTTATTCTATATCAGATGAGATCGTAGTCACACACTAAAGTCTCTAAATTATAAAAAAAATATTACTAAAAGATAGTGATAATTTGTATAATAGAAACAAGAACAAATTAACTATCCCCTGTTTCAGAATTACTAAGACTAGTTACAGTTTCCTAGGTAAAATGTTAGGTTCGAAAATAAAATCCCAAAGAACATTGCCGATTCACTGGGGGGTAAGTTTAAGTGCCACGTCAAGCGGGTTATGATGTCAAAAGGTTATAATAGGGTGGATAATTATGTGAACGATAGTGATATCTGAAAATGAACCTCTACTCTGTAACCTAAAAGCGATATTGACTTTTGTACTTAATAGGTTTTAGTGTTTGACTATAATTTCATCTGATTTGTAGATTATTTTATAGTTACGACCTTTGAGCGCGAAATGAGTCATGTACACTTGAATTTTTGCCGGGAAATTTGCCGGATGAAAAGCAGCGCCGTTTTTACAGGTGGCAGTACGCTGACACCAGGCCTCTTGGCATAGATTTACTTTCTATATTTAAGGAGTTTTTCGTACACTTTTATTTCTATGGCAATAAATATTTTTCTTTCTTTGTTAAACAAACAAAACAAAATGTTAAACAACGTTAACGTTAAACAACGATGTTCTCTAAAATGTTACACACGTTAAAGCTAGATGCAGTGTTTAGGAAAACATTTAATAATTAAACACTCACAATATAAATTACCAATGACAGATTTCGTAGCTCATGACAATGCAAAAACTGAAGTCGTTCCATCTGACATTTTCTAATATATTTTATAACGCGCAGTGAGAGTTACAGTAAAAAGGTTACTAGCACGTAAACATGAGAATGGAGTTTCTACAAGTGTTTTGACAAGATGGCGGTCCGTTTGTTAGAACTTTCCATGGAGTTTTTGTGGTATCTCAGTATTCATGCTCCGTGGTATATTCCCATCCACTTCTGTTATGCACAATAATCGAACTATATTACGTAATATATCACCAATGTTACGCAATATAGAATCAAATAACACAAGATTATGAATAGAATATAAAAGCTGATACATGACAGAGTAAGAACACACCAAAAATTCGATTATCGATGTAAAAGATTAATACTGATATTCATTTTTACCACATGTCACCGTCAACTTTATTGACAAAATACAAATCTTCCACAGAACTGTATTTTCATATGCAAACGCAGTTACCACTTATTTCCATTTCAATGGTAAACCAATACGTAGTAACGTTCAGAATTGGGTATCGTTATCTCACCGTTTACGTCCACACAAACTGCCTTTCGAAGGCTATCGCAAATTTTACTGTCCATCATACTGTGTGAATGCCTTTTAACTTGAGGCTATAAAAATAGCTTACGAGTAATACGTACGACACATTAACATATTACATGGAAGATTCATTTATGTGCTTCGATTTTATTATATGGAAGTTACAAAGAAGTGATAATACCGTTTGCTTTTATGCAACAGAAATAAACTGATTTTTTGGAGAACATAACAATAGAACAACCTCGATTCAAGCAGTCGTATCTCAATATGCGCCGCAAACAACATAACAACGTAATTATTCGATTTTTTTGTGTTATTGTTGTCTAATATATACTTATTTTCTAATAACGAGGCGAATCTAAGGCGAGCGCTTAAAGCACTCAGCCGACTATTACAGAATGCATAATTAGAAATGTGTACTTAGCTGTTTTTTCTCTTTTTTATTGGCTACCAATCTTCTATGAGACTATTAATGCCATTGCCGAGTAAGCGATGATATTACAAGTTTCTTGCGATCATTTCAATGAACTAACAAGATGGTGGCCGTCTTGTTAAAACTTTGCAGGAAGTTTTTTGGGAAAGTTAGAATCCATTGTATTATTTCCCATCCATCTCACTTGTGCATAATAAACAAACTATAATGGAGGTATGTAATAACCTCCAATATTACATAATATAGAGTCAAATAACACAAGATTATGAATAAAATATAAAATCCACTACATGCCATTCCAAGAACCCGGCAAAAACACCTTATATATATAGATTTTTCTATTACTACTTAGTCCATATAAAAAAGCTTAATAATATGTCCTTGAATAAGTTCGTTACTACATATATTAATGTAAAAATATATTGAAATTGATTCTGACCCAGTAAATTCATGATTTAATTTTATATTAACCGTTTTCCCGGTGGGATTGCTTATCGACTATCCTATTTTTAAAATCCTAGAGAAATTTTCAAAGAAGATTTCTTAGAGCTCACCAACGTTGTATATAAAATTCCTGTTCAAAGTTAAATGCTTTAAGAACTAGCAATGAATTATAGGAATTTTATAAAGCATCTGCTGTATCTATAGTTTATTCGCAGATACATAGAACTATAAACTACTAGAACATTCTTTTGAAAATCTTTAGAGAGAATTTAGAATCTAACAATACTCAATTCAAGAAACTAGAAGGTTTTAATATCGTTACAATTCTTATCGTAATTACTTACGTTAATTTGAAAAAAAAGGATGAAAATTCAAAAATATGAAGCCGTATATGAATAAATCCTTCTCGTAGAAAGTCGATAGTTTTATATCAACTTTTTGCTCGTTTTAATAAATTTGTATGTAAGTATAATATAATTATTTTCCAGCGTCGACATAATATGCTAAAATGATCACGCGTTAATTAGTTACCAAGCGCTAGTCAATTAAATCCAATGAAATGAATATCACAGTTCATTTCCATTCCATTTCAAGCATAAATAAAAATGCATTAAGCAGGACATCGTTCTGTAAAAAGGTGCGCTATTAAAATGTATTTCACGGTTTACTATCTTTCCAAATAATTTCACAGGGATACCAATCTTTCTTTTATAAAAACTTTAGCTTTAATTCCTAAAATTGGACTATCATAAATGTATTTATTAAAAAAAATACTGCATAATCAAATAGAGTAGCGTTTGCAGTTTTTTAGTGTAAACAGATTTTTTTTTGTAATAAACAACATAGATTTCTATTGTAAAGAGGCATTTTGCCAATCGATTTTCTCCCTAATATAAACTCCCTAGCTGATTTCGACTACAGCGACAAAACTCAGGGGCTGAGGTATTTAGCTTGTAGATTGCTGAAGTACCCAATAAAAGCTTGGTCTGTTACGCAAGATATATCAGAGTGCATAGATGTGTGCGCAATACATGAATGCACTCCCTCGTCTATACCTTTCTTATTCCGGTGGAACGGCGCACCACTACGATCAGAGAAGTGCTGGATGCAGTGTCTGGTGAGCGGTACATCAGCTCCTACAGATGCCTAGTTGTCTCGCCATCGAAAGTGGATTGCATTGCTGCCGAGATAGACCTGCAATGCGGGGAGTAACCGTATAAACTCGAGCACCGAGATGCTCGAGACCCCTCTATCAGGTTTGGCCCGATGTGGTTACTAAATGCAGGACAGCTACTGGAAGCCACTGATGAGAGTTTATGGACCAACAGCTATTTCTCATGAGACTACCACCTTTATAAGGTACGGTCAGGAATATCTTAGCAGACAGTCCACTACACCCTTTTTCTCCCTAATATTCTAAAACTAAGTATGCTCTTCCCATAAAAACTGGGTTACATGATTGATGTAAAAACAAGTTCTCATTGATTGACTGACTATTTGCGTGACATTTATCAATTTGAGTTGTTTTCGTAAATTATGAGCCATATACATCCATATTCTTGCTATTATATCTGTGGATCGATGTGTTTATAACTTGGAAATCAACGGAAGTAATTTATATTTTTTCAATCTTAGGTGAATTATCTAACCAAGTTTTAGCATATGAACACATATTACGTTAGATACGTCATATATGGAGTAAGTGAATAGATTAAAAAATGATTTAGTAATAAAAACATCTACCGCGACATTATCTTATACCGCAATACCTCTATGATAAAATCAGTCGGGTAGGTAGTCATAAAATTTCTGAGTGTAGAATAATGTCTACACAGATATTAACTCCACGTCTCTTTACAGCAGCGTTTAGAAGCAGTTTTCGATACAATGATAAGTGCTGGAACAATATACCACAACCTATAAGATCAGTGACTGGTTTAATTCTGTTTAAAAATAAATTAAGAATGTTTTTACTAGACTCCTAGATGTTTCCAAAATTATAATTAACACATATACCTCACATTACCTTTTTTATATTATTTTACTTATTCAGTAATTTATATAACTCACTTATTTAATACTTTGTTTGTTATATGAATATCTACCATATACATACATACATTTATACATAATATACTTCACATTTATAGTGTTATTATGGTCTTATCTTATTATTATAGTGTTATTATTATTATATATTTAAACCCACTTGGCCACAATAGAAAAACAGCGCTGGGGTCACTTGTAAAGGTGACAGCCAGCACGTGCTGAATTGTGCGCCTTTGCAGTAAAACCGTTGCAAAATATTAATAGATTTTAACCTTAAATTTCTTTATTTTTTCTATGTTTACATCTTTGTTGCTCTATTTTTCTAATATCATATTGTCCGTGTATTTGCTGCAATAAACATATTTTCTTTCTTTCTGTCTATCTTATACCCTAAACCTATACATATAACGCAGCAGATAATTGTTTTATGTCTATACTAATTTAAAAAATCTTTAGTACTAACGAACTAATTTTAATAATAGTGGCCATTGTTCTTGCAATAAATATTTAGTAATCTATGTAATATTCCATAGCTTTAAAAAGAAAAGAAGACGAAGAAAGAAAAAGCACCTTAAAAATAATTTTATAGTGCACGCAAACATGGCTATGAGCACAGCCAGATTCTATAAATTTTAGAATTCACGAATTAATATACATATTACTTTTCACTTTGTTAAATATATTTGATAGCTTTGATGATTAGGTGTCCAACCCCCGTTCACCTGTTGGTACGTATACTTACCAGATGTGCGGCCGAGGAATCCTTTCCCGGATCGGCCTCACTAGCCACCTACGAAAGCGCCGTCAGAATGCTACTTATTATGTTAGAGATGAAAAGCCCTGCAGTAATATTTTGATAACTTCGTTGCAATTGTAAATATTTTGCAGAAATATTTGAAGTTTTTCTAGAAATACTAATTGATGGTAACACTATTGCGACATAGCCTTTACACATTGCGAGAATGGATACCATCGTTATTTTGTACCATCGAGCAATAAGGAAAAGCACCAATTTTAAAATGGACTTTACAAAATTGTAACTCAAATAACGTATAATTTAATTTGAAATAAGGAAGAAATGAGATTAACGTTAATTTAAGCGCCCTTCGCAAATACTTTGATCTCGTTAGCACTGTCACGACCTCAACCCGAGTCTGTTTATTAAAGGAATCACAATGGGCAGCGAAAATCACGGTATATCTCACAGTTATTATTAAATATACAATTAATGTTTTGTACTCTCTCACAGAGTGAAGCGCGAGTAGTTTAATTAAGCCATACCAGCTCATTTAGTCTCATTTTATATAAAAAAAAAAATGTCGCCAATACTCATTATTATTTAGAAAAATATAAAAATCATAGACAATTTTTATAAAAATTTTAAATCTGTCAGACATGTCATTCGATACTTAAATTTGTAAAGAACAAAGATTTGGAGTTTTTGGCGGGATTTTGGTCTGTCATGTAGTGGATTTTATATTTTATTCATAATCTTGCGTTACTTGACTGTATATTGTGTTAAATTGGTGGTGTTTTATGTAATATAGTTTGTTTATTGTGCATAAGTGAAGTGAATGGAAAATATTACCACGGACCATGAATTCTGAGATGCCACAAAAACTCCATGGAAAGTTCTAACAAGATGGCCACCATCTTGTTAGTTCATTGAAATTATATCAAGAAACTTGTAATATCGATACTCACTTGACAATGGCAGTAATAGTCTACTGGAAGACTGGTCACAAGCGGGCCACCATCTTGTTAAAACATTGAAATGATCGCAAGAAACTTATAATATCATTACCAACTCGACAGTAATAATCTCCTAGAAGATTGGTCGCGAAAAATAAATGTTAAAAAAATATCTAACTTCTCTATTATTTAATTTATATGTAAATAAAATAGCAGTTTACCACTGAGTGCGTACCACACAAAAACTATTACTACTACCTAGATTTTGAACGAATATGTTTAGTTTTACTTGTTAAACACTTCATCTTAATGTAAATAAATAAAATATATCAGTATCTCTATTTAATACAAACACTACAGTATACTAAAGAAATTTTGTTTTCCCTCTGTACAGAAAGCATATTTTTAAGATAATAAACAACACAGACGAAGTCGCTGGTATCAGCTAACCAACAACAAACATAGGTCTATGAAATATCATAGAAAAAATTGCGATATTTTGATATGCCTATATCGACAGTTTGATTTATTCCAGCCTGAAAGGTGATTCACAAAAAACATTGATTCTCAACTTCCGTCCTCAAGAATAGGAACTTTTCAATAACAGACCTCGAATCAGATTTTAACTTTTTTTTATTCTTTGGTTCATTATAATTTGTTTCCAATTTTCATTCACCTCCAACAAATATCAACTTTCTTAAAGTCTGTAAAGTTACGCGAATACGAAGAGATACATTACTCCTGCGTGACTTTGAAGTGAATATTTTTGCACTCAAACAAATTGAAAATAAATTAAAATAAGATAGATTTATTGTTATTTTAACGACGCTATATGAACGTTAAATGCCAAGAAATATAATATTAATGTTGCAAGTTTTATGGGTAATATATGTGTATTAAACAAAATTTATGCAAGTATCAATGACATTTTGTGCGTTGCTTAAAATATATACACTATATGTATTACAGTATTCTAAGGTTTCCTTAAATTTTGAGATGAATTTACCATAACCTGTAAGTGAATTCTTGATCGAGATTAAGTTAAAACATAGGTAAGCATTCAGCCACTTTGATTTTCTAAATAAAACCAGGTAAAGAAAAGCCTGTGTCTTTTTCTGAGCTTAGGCTAATTAATTCTTTTGCTACATTCTTTACTATCTGTTTAGATTTTGAGCCTGTAAAAAAAATAGACAAACAAATTATCCTTTGCATTTATAATATGAATGTAGAAAGCTGTTTATTTATTCTAATATGTTTTATTGGTCTCATATATGTAAAAATGATCTATTTAGAAGTATATGGAAGAAGGTATTAATGAATATTAATGAATATATTTCATAAGTAACCCAAACGGAGTTATAAAGAGGAACAGTAGTAGTATTTATTTGCAAGTTTCTAATTTTTAAACGTCTATAAAATAAATAAAATGGTTTAAAAATCTTATTACTAGTATTATTATCACTAAATCCTCTTGCAAAATGTTCTCCGTTTCATCCATATAACAGGACAAATGCACGCGACTCCACTGTACAACACTCTCAACCAAGCGGAAAATTGTATTGTGGTACTTTGTTACCTGCCTAATCCATTTACCGCAGGTCAACCGTGTAGCGTTGTCACCAGTGAGGTAGCTAGATCTAAAGGGTCCCATTATCGAACATTCAGAGGGGGGTGTGTTTCTGCTGAATTATACCGACGATGTATGATCGAGGAGTCATTAGGACCTAAATATATTATACATTCATTACCTTTGCATATCTTTAGATTTAGATAGATGGGAGGATAAGGGGGTAGGGTGAATCAATATGTGAACGATGGTGACGTCTGGAAATGACACCCCTTTCTGTGCATCCGCCAAAAATGAATGTAACTATCTATGTCTATAGCTATATATGTTCGTAAAAATATGTTATCTATACTAATATATAAAGCTGAAGAGTTTGTTTGTTTGTTTGTTTGGTTGAACACGCTAATCTCAGGAACTACCAGTCCGATTTGAGAAAATCTTTCGGCTTTAGATAGCTCATTTATCGAAGAAGGCTTTATATCATCATATTTTATATCATCACGCTAAGACCAATAGGAGCGCAACACCAATGAAGAATGTTTCAAAATCGGGCACTTTTTTCCTTTTGAGAGATTTCGTTAGCGTTAGTTATTATATACGTTGCCATGGTGACGTGGTAAATTTCTATCGCAAACATTTTCAAAGTTTATTTTATTTTCCTATTCAAAAAGTTTATTCTACTTTAGTTTTATTTCCAATTTTTTATTTGTAATCTATTACGTATTATAAAAATAAAGTGTGTATGTACAATTAAAATAACAACTTTTTGATGAATGGATGGCTACAAATGACCAAAAAAATTTTTTTATATTTTGTCTGTTTGTTTGTTTGTTCCGGGTGATCTCCAAAACGGCTGACCTATTTTAACGGAAATTCTACTAGCATATAGGCGAAATTATAGCGGTTGACATATTCTATTTTATCTGTGCGCGTTTTCGTTCGCATTGCTATTTCCAAAATGGTTAGACCGATTTTCACGGGTTGTTCACTGGTAGATAGCAGAACTCATTCAAAGTAATTTAGGTTTTTTATTCGCCTTGGGACGCAGTAGAATATCCGTAATGCTTGAACTGATTTTCACGGAACTTTTCTGGTGGATAACTCACCTTATAAGAAGTAACTTAGACTATTTTATTTTGTTACTCAAGACTTCGTCCGCAATATCCTACTACTACTATCTCCTAATCGGTTGGACCGACTTTCACGGGACTTTTACGAGCAGATAATTAACGAGCTTGGAAGACGTTGTCCCGCCCCGATAGTGAAAAGAAAACCTTGACAAATTATACGTAAACCTTCCCCATGAATCATTCTATCTACTGCTGAGAACGGCATGAAAGTCCGATCTGTAGTTTTTGACTTTATCACGAATAGATAAACAGACAGGTTAGAGGACTTTGTTTTTAACCGACTTCGAAAAAGAAGGAGGTTACTATGTTCGGTTGTATGTTTGTTTTTTTTTTGTATGTTAATCGATATTTTCGTCAATTGTGAACCGATTTTAATGATTCTTTTCTTATTTGAATTGGTACACTATGTAGTGATCAACTGTTACCTGTGCATTCGTCCGTGTGAAAATGATTAAAAATAAGTTACAACCGCGTGAGACGTGTGCTTTACTGGACTCCAAGAATAAATATACATAATTGAAAGTTATATATTTGTATGTAATATGAATTATATTATATTTTTGGTCAATTTGGCGGCCATATTTATTTATTTACCGCGTTTGCGTCTACATAACTCAGTGATTATAGCAACGTATAAGAATAAATTAAGTATATCGACAATATGGGCATATTATATCTATATAATAAAAGATTTAAGACATATTGTTCGATAACGTATGGCTTAAAATTTTCATTACTTTCTTATAAAGTGTTAGTGAGCAATGACTGTGGTATATAGTAGGTTGAAGTTCCAGGTATGTTACTGATGATAAATCCCATCCCATTCGATATACTATTAGTATTCATATATCTAATGTACACGTTACATGTTACAGTAGATGGCATGCGTGTCGTAGTTACAAATGTTTTAAAAAAGCATTTCTGTAATGTACACACCCACTCACAATTTTACATTTCTTTAATACATTTTTAAAAAGGCGCGTGCGGAGCCGCTGGTCATAAAAACGTAAACCAGATCTAGTTTCTTGTCGGTCCTTCTCGATGACTGGGTTGTTTTCCGTACCGGTAGTAAGTAGTTTTGACTTTCATAAGTGCCTTCTCAGGGCTTAAAGTGAATAAAATATTTTTTACTTTGAGACAGTGTGTATCATTTTACAAATATTTGCTAAGACACATCGGGGTCCCTGTAACTTGGGGGTCGTGTACCATTAACACGGGTGCTGCGGTGGTAGATACATCCCTGTTAGTCACTGAATATTGGCGTGAAACTGTAATTAATTTTTAAATCCATAGCGTACACCTATCACTTATTTTATTCGTATATTAATTTACCACTGTTACTCGACTGCGTAAAAGAGGCTAGAATTTTTAGAGTATGAGTATATTATTTGACGTGCTCTGTAGTCTAAACAACCTGATATTTTATTTTCCCTTATGAACAATTTTTCTTATATATTTACAATTTAGAGTTCACATTTTACTTTCTCGACGATAGGATTTCTGATATTTTATTATTCGCCTCATATCAAATATTTTAAAACTAACTTACTAAAAGATTATTTACACCTACTTGGTTATTTATTTTAATAATACCTTGCATCTAATTTAAAATGATATAGACATTATTATTCACAGTAAATATTATTAATAGCAAAAAATTATAAATCAGTCTACCTATATAGAATGAAAAAGGTAATTGCAAATATTTCCTTATTTTCTTAGTACCTTCATCAGCCTATAAGCGACCCACTGCCACATGACCATTGGCCCCTATCCCAAGGTAGGTATTGACATCATAATGATATTCCACCGGTCAAAGCACTCGACCACTACGGCTTACCACGGATTGCGAGAAATAATAGGTAAATTTATTAACGTTCATATTATTTTTGTAAATCAGGTGGAAGTGCAAAGTAACGTCCACTCTACTATTTAAATATGGATTTCCGCAAAGTAGTGCCTTCATCAATCAATTACTACTTATCTGTAGACATGGACGGTCCAAAGATGAAGGCAAGAATGCCACGTGCCTTTTTTATAAGACTACGCTATTGGACTGCTGGACCTTTACAGCTTCACCGGGCTACATTTTCCGGCTGCCTTTTAAGGTATCAAGCAAAAGTAAACAGTCAATAGTAATCAAATTGTTATGATTTGCTAACCACTACGAGCCAATAATAATTTGGAATATATGAAGTCATTAGTACAGGTCAATAGTAAATCCATACTCAATATCGTGATTTTAATATAACATAATAACTTTAGATTTAATATAACAATAAACATATTTTTTTATTATTTACAATTATACATATTTTTGTATTAACTATTAAATTTACATGTCAGTTTAACTGATTTTACTATAATAGAATAAGAATATCACCGGTCAAGTTGATTAGGAATCTAAAAGTCGCTCAATCTTGCATTTCGCCAGTTACAACAGCGAAGTCGAACGATATTACCAAAGTTTCCACGAATGGGTTGCAACAGAAAGTTCCACTTTACTTTCCACTACTAATTTCAACTCGCGAAGCTGCCAGAAGTTCACGCGAATCTCCAGAGGCAATACTGTCACATTACGAGTGACACATTGTGGTGTGTTTTTATACAAGAACTGTTACTTCATGTAATATTGTGCACTTTTATTTAGAGTAATATTATTTTGCAAGGAGATATCTTTATATATATAATTCTTGTGTCCGTGTGTATGTGACTGAACTCCTCCTAAACAGCTGGACAGATTTTGAAGATTTTTTTTTGTATGTTCAAGGTGTGCCAAGGTGGATTCAAGAATAATTTAGAAGCAAGATTGGACCCGGTAGGTGGCGCTATAGTTGACTTTTGGATTTTTTTTTATTATCAAGGCAGGGCAACGTCCGCCGGGCCCGCTAGTTTCTATATATAAAACTAACTGTCTGCTTCAGCTTCGCAAAGATGTAGGTATTTACGAAGAAAAGAAGATTAAATCTTTCTTTTACAGTACAACCATATAATCAAAAAACTTTCATACAAACCTTGGCTTGACTATTATAAACACAATTCACAACACATTTGATAATTGATTTTGATTTATATATATACTAGCGGGCCCGGCGGACGTTGTCCTGCCCTGATAATAAACAAAATATAGACAAATTATATACCTTTCTTGTGAATCACTCTATCTACTGGTGAAACCCGCAAGAAAATCCGTTTTGTAGTTTTTGAGTTTATCGCGAACAGACAGACAGACAGATATGGCAGAGACTTTATTTTATACTATGTAATGATAAGCGAACATGAAACAGGTCAGCATATTTTCTCCTCTATCTTCCATTTTTTAATTAATACCTATTGATGAACTTTAACGTTATCATTAAAATTTGGAACAAGTTTTTCCCATGCAATCAACTAATCGAAGCCTTTATTCATAAATCTCTATTCATACGAGATTAGTACACTCTTTGGCAAAACACCTTAATTAACCTTAAAACTTTAAAAAATAATGAGTACTGGTCGAACTTCGACCACTAGTAACTGTAAATAGAAGTAAGTTAATGCCCAAAGATATAACACGACTCCTCATATGCTCTCTCTAATGCACTAAACATTTAGTGACATTTAAATAACAATATATTAGACGGTTTCAGGCTATAACATACTTTATGAACTCTTCTTTCGGCTATTCTTTCCTCCATCATATTAAATAACACCTTATTGCGATAAATGCGCTTATTTATGGAGATTCTCCAGAGAGAGGAAAGGTCTTACAACGTACTCTGGTCTTATTACCTGGCAACAGCTGGCTATATAAATATAGTATCTAAATAAAGTGACTGACTGACTTTAATGGGGCATTTATAGTCAGACGAAGGACTTTTCAGAGTATCTGTTATTTCCGCAACATATCATTACGCTTTTCTAGAGGGTCTAATCAATAATCATAAAATTACAGAAATATAACTTATAATCAGTAACGGGATCATAGTTAAGAAGTAATAATTGGAAATTGGACTTAAAAAATAAAAGACAGTTAAACAGGCAAAATTAATAATGAAAAAACACGCAGTTCTCATGAAACAATAAAGCCATTTTCATGAGTGCAATGTCGCCAGGACCGACCAGTTTTAGATAAAACAATTTAAATACATAACTTTTATGATTTATAGACATATTTTTTTCTTCTAGATAATACAGAAACGATACAATAATATATATTATAGATTAACTTACACAAAAATGTAATAAATTTGGCTGTAGATCAATTTAATTAAATTAAATCAAAACTGTTTACTTTAAAATTAACGCAAAGAAAAAGAAATGAAATTGGATTGTGAATTCTATGTATTCCTATCTATTTATAATAACATAATTATAACTTAATAATACTTGAATAGTTCTTAAATGTATTATCATTGATAGTTTCTACAAAGAAATTTATCTATTTGAAATAGAATAAAATAAACTTACCTTGACGAGAACTATTACAAGCTCAATTTAATCATTAGAAAAACTTCACTCCAATACAGAACCTTTCAGAAGAAGATCACTGAAGTAGTATGTACATATTTGCTGAAATTGAATCAAGAATTGCTATATAGAAAATCTTTGTAACAGAGAACGCAAGTTACATTTAAGTGCATTAATATTTATCCAAGTGATTAACATAAACTTAGTTTGGTATTATTATCTTGTTTCGGTTTTTTTTGTTTATTTTTGCCAACCAATCTTCTTGTAGATTTTTACTGCCATTGTCGAGTAGGTAATAATATTATAAGTTTTGTGGGATCATTTCAATGTTCTAACAAGATAGTGGCTCTCTTATTAAAACTTTCCATGAAGTTTTTGTGGGAAGTCAGAATACATGCTCCGTGGTAAAAAGGGTCAAATAACACATCATTTATATTTTATATATGGGAGAGCCACGCTGAAGCTATAACTGGTTTCAGCATGAATAGGTCGGTTCGCCCGGGGTAGTACCACCCTCTCATAGAAAACCGACGTAAAATAACTGTGCTTGCATTGTTGCGTTTCGTTCGGTCAGTAAGGCGTCGGAGGACCACCTATCCCCCCATCTCCCTTCCCTCTCCCCCTCCCCTACCAACACAGGCTGGCAACGCACTTGCGACTCCTCGATGTTGCTGGTGTCTATGGACGGTGGTGAGCACTTAACATCAGGTGACCAACCTGTTCGTTTTTCTCATATGATATTTAAAAAAATAACATTATTAATAAAGTATAAAATCCACTGCATGACATTCCAAGATACCGCCAAAAACTCCTATTTCGCTACTTAATAGGTGTTATAGGTGTTTATGTCGATACAAGTAAATGGTGGTCAAGAATTAAGGAATGCACCATCCATGTTTTTATGTTAACATGATTAAATGACTGCATTGGACGTTGCATTGCGTGCATTGGTAAGCACGGTTCAATGAAAAAACGATAGGGACCATCTAGTGGCCTATAATCCATCGGCAGTCGTCGTAGTGTTCCCTGCAAACCTCTTAGCTTTGGATATACACTAGATTGTCCCGAATCGTGACAAAATAAAAGAGAGTCACTGGTCACTGGCTATCTAATCGGGTTGTGTATCGTGCAGTCAAACATGTATGTGGTAAAAGCGCACCGTTATTATATTTAACTTGACTAAAGATAAAAATGGAGTTGAAAAACATTTGCCGGTATTGTGACTGTCGTGTAGTCCAAGATTAGTTCTTGAATAAAACAACGACGACGACGATTTAGTTACACCACTTATAATTCAAGGACGGCTGGACTGATTTTTATGGTTTTTGATGTTGTTGAATTTGTCTCTGCCCCGAATAGCAAAGTAACTATAAAAATATGAGAAAAATTTAGTAAGAAAAAAATTATGACGAAGATTCATTTTCAAAGCCATTTTTGATTATTTTATTATCTGTCATTACTGATTTCGATGGATTTTAGTTTGTTCGTGTATCACAAGACTGACCACTGAATGCAACACATGCAGCGAATAATTCATCAGAAGGTAGTGCACCAATACTACGCGAACGTTTTCAATTCGCTTCAATAAATTAAATACCTGCCTACCATGTGAATTACATTAAATTCGTGATTAAAAGACTATTAATTTCGTATTTTATAGGTTCATTGAACTTAATTCATGTTCAGTATTCATTTTATCTTATTAAAAAACTGAATTGGATTCAGCTAACAGATAACACAACATTTATTGATTCTAAGGCGGTACGAAGTTCGCCAGTTCAGCTAATAGTTAAAATAAATAACGAAACTTGTATTCATTTCATCGAAATGATAATAGTTATCAACATCTAAATTGAATCGAATTTTACCAACGGATTCAGTACGAATACATTTTAATAAACAATGTAGACCGCATTTACATAATACGCATTACGCACCAGTTTCATTCAATGCACACCTCGTTTACTCTTTCATTGCTCCATTCGCCAAAACGATTTCAGTTCGGAATGTTCGGATACACACACCGCGCAACGCCGCTCCACTCCATAGATATTTTAATTAACCATTATCTGTAATGTGATGGTGTATCCAGTTGTATAATAGCCGAGCCATTGTTGTAAGGCTTGTTCTACACGACGTTGCTTATTACTCTTTGTTCTTTCTAACGTGAAACTTCTTTTAGGATGGTGTGAATTGGATTTTATGTAACGAAAATGAAATAGCTATAAATTTATATACCAGATGAAAGGTTAGACACTCACATTTAACATTTAACATATAAATATTAATATTATATTAAATATATATATATATATATATATATATATATATCATTATATAGTATAAAATAAAGTCCCCTACCGCGTCTGTCTGTCTGTCTGTTCGCGATAAACTCAAAACTACTGAACGGACTGAACCAGTGGATATAGTGATTCCTGAGGAACGTTTTGGTATATAATTTGTCAAGGATTTATTTTTAATCAGGGCGGGACAACGTGTGCCGGGCCCGCTAGTATATATATATATATATATAACCTAAGTGCAATGACCGGTGCCAAAAGCTACAATGGGCGACCCGGAGTTAATAACTTTCGATAATAAGGCGGGCAATAAACCCTTTTGTTTTGTTCCTGACGTTCCCACGTTCGCTTCCAAAAGAAAATGAAATCACCCGACGGTCATTGTCACTGTGCTTTAACATAGACGCGTAGAGGATTGTGTATAATTTATGTATTTTTCTAGATAATTAAGTCAAATATTAAGCTCCTATTTTTTTAATTGACTTAGAACGAGAATCGAGAGTAGAGTTTCCTTCATAAATATTGCTACTGCCTAAACAGTCACATGGTATAAGGTTTTAGACTGTAGGAAAATGAGATAGAACGCTTTTCTATACAGTTTCCTTATCCTTCATCTCCTCTTTATGCGATGGTTCATAGGGGTCTGCATCCCCACAACTCTACCGTCGTATACAGGCCCATACATGGACTCTGCATACCATGAAGACTAGACTTCATGCTGTATACAATATTCTTAATGTACTCGAAGTATATACAAAGAGAGGAAGAGAGAGAAACATTGAAATCTATAGCACGTTATTTTCTGTTCGATTGTATTGACTATCGCGCACTTGTAATGATTATTCTGTGTTATGTATTGTTAACATTAAATACATATCAAAACAACGCCGATAACTAATGTTTACCACCTCCGTAGTATACTCATCATATTCTTTTAAAAATGAATCAGAATGCTAAGTTTCACTTCTATCTCGTGAGAACTACACACAACTTTTTTATCTGTCTATGGCAATGATATTATAAATCAGCTTTTTACTTATAGTATCATTGCTCTATGGTATATCATTACCCTAGAACTCTTCGCCAACCAACATGTTCTGTTTATCTTATAACTAGCGGGCCCGGCAGACGTTGCCCTGCTCTGACTATAAAAAAATCCTTGACAAATTATATACTAAAACCTTCCTCATGAATCACTCTATCTACTGGTGAAAACCGCAAGGAAATACGTTCAGTAGTTTTTGAGTTTATCGCGAACAGACAGACAGACGCGGTAGAGGACTTTGTTTTATACTATGTAATGATATTGGAACCTTTTAACGAAACCGATAGAAGTATTTACCAGGCCACCATGACGACTGCCGGCATTGATAGTAAATTCTGATAAACTAATAAAATAGCCAACGACTTTAGATACACTCTGCTTTACCCTTTTAAAATATAAAATAAAAACTGGGATAGTCTGTCTGCCATTCGGTCTTGTAATAATAGGCAATTTCCGATTAGACAAAATTTAAGTAAGTTATTTTTATCTTAACTAATATTATATATTTGAGCGTAAGTTTGTTTGTTGCGACTGAACTACTGAACTACTTTACCAAAATCGTGAAATTTTGCATATAAGTTGTCATGGGTACAGAAAGGGATATAAGTTACCTCTCAACAAGAAAAAAGTATTGATCCCGAAGAATAGATCAAATCTACATTGAAGAAGTGAATAAGAGAGTTAAACAAAAATAACATATATATGGGATACATTCATTGTTTGAAACTCGATTTAAATTTAAAATTCAAAAATGTTATTAAAAAGAGCTGAAATAGGTTTGACTTATTTTTTTCTATAATGCCAATGTAAAAAACATAAAAAATACAAAAAAATTGACTATTTTTAAAATAAATATGTTCAAAAAACTACCTTTTGAACGAGTAATAAAAAATCTCAAAGTTTGCCAGGTGAGCTATTTCGAGGGGTACTAAAACATATCACAAAATGGTGGTTATTAAAACAAGAAAAATCGAATCAGTCATAAAGACTGCCGTCAGAAGTGAAAACTCAATCAATGGAATAACTGTGTTCTCTTTTGAATTTTGAAATTAATTATAGTCTGAATTATCAAAAACTAGCGGGCCCGGCGGACGTTATCCCGTCCTAATAAAAAACATTATACATACAGTTCATGGGAAAAGCGCGGTGACGATGACGCGAGTTCCATGATTTTTGTCTAGTTACAAAGTGCTCAAAGCGCCTAAAGAAGTTTTACACTTCAAAAAAATTTTAAAACCATCCGATTTGGCGTGATATGCCCCATATGTATTTTCCTTCATACATTCTACGGATAAATCCGAAAGTCTGTACTGCGCTCAATATGGATTACCCAAACAAGAACCAACAATAGCCTTTCACTTAATAGGATTACCTAATAATTGCACATCACGTGAATTCTGTTACTGAGAACAATTCATACTGATAACATTATCAGTATATAAAGTGTCATACTGACTAATCAAACTACCACCCCCGGGATGTCGCAAATATTTTTCACCATACTTCCTTACATCCCTAAAATTTTTCTATGAAAAATTCCACATAGATTGTAGAATGGCCGGTGAATTAAGTGGATTTTCTAACAACCCAAGAGTAACTTAAATAATTTTGTTACATCTCTATAAAAACTCGTTGTTACAAATCTATTCTTCTATACTAATATTATAAAGCTAATCCTTGAATGCACTAATCTCAGGAACTACTGGTCTGATTTAAATTGGAACTAAAATTCTTGCAATGTTAGATAACTCATTTATCGCGGAAAGACATTGGCTATATAGCATCGCACTATGACCAATAGGAGCGGAGCACCAATGAAGAATGTTTCAAAATCAGGGATTTTTCCTTTTGAGAGCTTCCACTGCGTGATAACATTAGCCCAAAGTAACTATTCCACGCGAACGAAGCCGTGGGTAGAAGCTAGTAAACTATAAAAGAAACACTGAGACGCGGCATAACGGAACAAAAGCATTAATAATAGAGTTCCAAAATTATCATGTTTATAATCTTGTCGAATCTCTCGAATAATGACGTCAGTTTTAGATATTTCTACCCTCCGTTTTACGAAGTATAGAAGCACGGCACAGAGTATTTATTCTACGAAGTTCCATTCTGGACATCGGGATGAATATAAAGAGTATCTAATAAACGGAAGAGGCGAACTACAACTACCTACCTAGGTGGTAGAGCTACGCTGAAGCTATTACTGGTTTCAGTATGAATGGGTCGGCTCCCCCGGGGTAGTACCACCCTCTCACAGAAAACCGACGTGAAGTAACAGTGCTTGCATTGTTTCGTTTCGTTCGGTCAGTGAGAGCGCCGGAGACCCAGCTCCCCTCTCCCCCCCCCCACTTCCCCACTCACCCTTCTCCCAATCACAGGCTGGCCAACGCACTTGCGACTCCTCTGGTGTTGCAAAAGTATCTATGGACAGTGGTGATCACTTAACATCAGGTGACCAACCTGTTCGTTTGCGTCCTATGATATAAAAAAACGGCATTATATGTTTAAACTATTTAGACTCATTTTCTCGCATTTTGATATTTACAATTAACCGAAGTCATAGAAGCTACGTAAGAAAATTCGCACAAAATTCTTTTGTTGTAAATTTATGATATATTCTAAGATAAGCATCTAAAAAACCGAAATCATATGTAATTCAATAATAATTAGTATTATGTTTAGTCGAAATACCGTCGTAATTAACCGATTACTTTTTTAATCACATGTAAAACATAAAAATGCTTACTATAATAAATCCTAGGAGTTCTATATACTAATCTATATATGATACTAGCGGACCCGACAGACGTTGCCCCGCCCTGATTAAAAATAAATCCTTGACAAATTATATACCAAAACGTTCCTCTGAATCACTTTATCCACTGGTGAAGACCGTATGAGAATCCGTTCAGTAGTTTTTGAGTTTATCGCGAACAGACAGATGCGGTAGAGGACTTTGTTTTATACTATGTAATCATAATACACCGGACTTTGCTGTAGGTATTTTAACAAATACAATTCCTCAGTACATTATTTTAATATAACACATAAGGTTTAGCCAGCGTTACCAATATAAACACACCCAACATATATTTAACAACTTCATTAGAATGTTCTCTATTTTTCTCTAATATTTTTTCGACTTTTCTCTACTTTATATTAGGTCTTTACCTATGAAATTGCCGTTTTGTATGAAAAAATTTAAACTCATTTTTTTCATGTATTTTTTATTTGTATTAATCGAAGTAATCACCCATGCAATCAATGCATCTTTGCCAACGCAGTGGCAGTTTATTGATGCCTGTTACGGACAGATGAGCTAGAAATAAATGTTGTAAATAAATGTTTAATAAATGTTTCTCTAGTTTCTCTATTTACTACGAACATATGAGTTCTCATGTCTATATATGTATTTCTCTAAACTAATGCTCACTATGCGTAATGGGATGTCATATTATACTAAGAAACACGATATATGTGCAGGTTTAATGTGTCTGGTATAGACAGACAAACTATGTCGATGTGTATAAATTTGTTTACATAATACGTACAGATAAACTGTCGTATTTCTTATTTACTTGGTTTCTATGTTCAATACGTCTTATGTAATGTTTAGAAATATCGTTTATGTAACAATTCAAATGTAACCGCCAATACGATTATTATTATTATTTGTCTGATGTTATACGGAACCCTCAATAGAAATATAATGTAAATTTATGTGAATTATGTAAATGTATGGATGAACGTGCGGCAGTAAGGCACGTATAATGTACTAATTGTAAGACTATAATTGTAGTGTTAAACCGCGAAAAATATGTATTGTCACCGGCTCGTTACATACGATTATATACATTGTGAAAAGTTAAAATATACAGTCCACTGTGAAGTCAACCAATGTTTCATTGCTTCTGAAACCTCACCAGCTGACCCCAACAAGTTTGGTCCATCGCAGCCGGATAAAAGCCAGCGCATTTGAAGAGGATAAAGGCCAGCGCATTTGAAGAGGATTCAAGCCAGCCTTATTGAAGAGGATTCCAGCAGCATTCTGAACGAGAGAAGCTGTGGAAAAAAGAAGCAAATCGTTGTACGAGACTGGGCACTTCCGTATGACCAGCGGTGCAGAACGAGACATCGGCTGGAAGATCGTACCTGCAGAATCGTCGTGGGAAAAACACCGAACGGTGCGACGAGCCTGAGCATCTCGTCGAGATCAAGTCACCGTGCGGTGCGGCGAGTCTGCAGTTTCAACACACACTTGGGCCACCTGACGGTGACAAACGGCCTGAGTATTGGGCAACGAACGAATGTCAATCGTATCACTACGCCAATAAGAGTGTTATCGGTACGGGGGCCGGACTGTAGGCACTGCCGACGGAGTCGTACATTCCAACCGACTCCTGAGCGCCCCGTAGTGGTCTCACTCCTCTGTTGGGTAGTCCCCACCCTTACCTATCCTGCTGTCCATCCCTGAGGGAGCATATCCCACGTGTGGGCCCTCCCGAAGGACTGTTAGGGACTGTTAGGGCTGTTAGGGATTGATAGGGCTGTTAGGGCTTGTAGGAGCTAGCAAGTGCTGAAGATGCCGACTACAAGAAGCCAAGCAGTCGAAGAGAAGACACGGGTGTTCGAGGAATCGCCCGCGTCGCCGTCCGCACACACACGCGCGCACACGAAGACACGTACCGTCGCGAACGATACCGTCACGACCGAAACGTTGACGTCGCGCGCCGCCATGATCCACGCCGCGGCCACCGAGGCCAGGGGATCGCGAGCACCGTCGGTACGCTCGCATCGGTCCACCGCCAGCGCCGTAGCTAGGATTAGGCAGGCCGAGTTGGAGGCCGAAGAGCAACTCGTCGAAATAAAACGACAGGAGCTACATCTACAGTCGCTGCTCATCAAGAAGAGGCTAGCGGCAGACGTCGCTACAATCCGCGAGGAAACCGATCGGGAGAGCTTGTGTGAGCTTGTGTGCAGAAGAACCTACCGACGCGAACCGTCGGGTGAACGATTGGTTACAGAAGACACAGGTCCCGATACGGGGGGAGTGTGACCGTGAACCAAGGCGCATTTCACCACCACCAGCGGAAGCCGAGATCAGGATGACGCGACCATATGTGACACCGAACGTCACAAACGAAGAGACGGTGCAGCGTCGGCCGAGGTCGCTTACACCGAACCGATCCCGAGATAGAGGAATCGACAGGTTGGCAGATGCTCTGGAGCGGATGGCTGGATCGAGGTCATCGCCTAGACATATACAGGACTTGCCGACGTTCATGGGATCAATCACGGACTGGTTACCTTTTAAAGCCGCGTACAGGGAATCTACGAATATATACAGATATTCGGCGACAGAAAACATGATTCGCCTGCGGACGTGTCTGAAAGGTGAAGCCAGACAGTCTGTATCAGCGCTGCTGTATACAGCAAACAACCCGGATGTCATTATAAACACTTTGGAGCAGTGTTACGGACGACCGGAAGTTATTATCGACCACGCGATGGAAGATATCAAGAAATTACCACGTATGGGTACTACAGCGAGTGAACTAAACGGTTTCGCTGTAAAAGTGCAAAACATCGTCGCGGTTATAACAGCTGTTGGCGACGCACACGATAAGTAGTACATAGATTTATACGTAGATTTATTGATATTTTATAGAGAGCATAGATATAGATTTATCGACATTTAATATAGACTTTGTTAGATTTAATTCATACGAATATAATAGAATAGAGATATAAATTGGATATAGAATTGTAGGTATGTTATGTGTGTATTGAGTTATTGAATATGGAATTATAGATGTGATATGTATAGTAATAGTGATTGAATTATAGATATGTAAGAATGCATGCATAGAATTATTGAATTACGGATTGTATAGAATTATGTGTTTTAGTATAGGGTGATTTATAGATTACATTTGCATTAAGTAGGGAATTACATGATAGATGAGATTAAAATTATGCCGTATGGAATATATAGCGTGTGTGCATGGAAACATTCGTAGAGAGAATATGATAGAGTTACACACGTTATATGCTATTGAAGTATACGTTACATAGCAAGAATTATATGATCATATAGAACGGCAAATATGGAAGATTGTATAATTTAATATAGACAAACGTAATGGTTATAGAGGTGCATAAAATATTACAACGGTTCCTCATAACGGACGTCTTCGATCTCAGGGTTTTTAGTAATTTTATGAACAATGACTCCAGCCATATACCTGCTTACCTTTGTAATAAATTCAAATTCCTAGAGACTAGGCGGTGGATTTTGCCTTTGAATAAAGCAAAATAATATATTTTCTGTTAAATGGTTATTGCACAAGCAATATACTTGAATAAGGTCCGCCGAAAAATATTGTTTTGACGTTACGGTACCCGAACGAGCCCAATAAAATAATATATTTTATTTTATGGTAATTGTACAAACAATAGTTGAAAGTTGCAAGTCGAACGGGACTTTATGGCTTTACAGTAATTTCTCACGCAACGGCGTTGTAAACAGAAATTTCTAATATTATTATGTATCGTTATAAAATAAAATATGAATGGAATTAATATAATAATATATATGGCGAACATACCGTAACGATATGTAATATTGAATATCGAGTGAATGTGAATGTGAATATATATAGAGATTAATTATGTCACCCTATACAGATCGATGTAAATTTTAACACACTGAAAATAGATTTACATATGAATATAAGTTAAGGTTTATGTAATAAGATTATTATAGAGTTATATAGAATTATAGAATAGAATATAGAGTTTAGTGCGAAACGGCGTTTAACATAGAGATAACTTTATTCATATGTAAGATAGATATAAGATGTAAATTTTAGAGTATAGATTGCATGCAAATAGATGATAAGAAATTGATATTATAGACATTTTATATGTAAAAATATGATAAATATGATAAATAAATAGGAACGCGATATCTGAGCCAACGAATAGAGCCACGGCGTCTAACGGGATACCGTTAGTCGCCGCGATAGTCGCCAGCCCGATTTTGCTTATAAGCACGGTCCGTGCGGTACTAGAGCGTAGTTCGATTGCACAAGTCATCGCAATAACATCGAGTAGTTTGCTTGCACAAGTCATCGCAATAACATCGAGATAGTTTGCTTGTACATCTTATTGAGATAACATCGAGTAGTTTGCTTGCACAAGTCATCGCAATAACATCGAGATAGTTTGCTTGTACATCTTATTGAGATAACATCGAGTAGTTTGATTGCACAAGTCATCGCAATAACATCGAGTAGTTTGCTTGCACAAGTCATCGCAATAACATCGGGTAGTTTGCTTGTACATCTTATTGATATAACATCGAGTAGTTTGCTTGCACAAGTCATCGCAATAACATCGAGGTAGTTTGCTTGCACAAGTCATCGCAATAATATCGAGGTAGTTTGCTTGCACAAGTCATCGCAATAACATCGAGTAGTCTGATTGTACATCTCATTGAGATAACATTGAATAGTAACATCGAGAAGTCATCATCGTCAGTAGTAGTGCTCTGTTGGCTCGGGGACGCGGTCATTATACAAGAACCACGGTGTTTTCTTAGGACCACCCCGACCTCCGCTTCAAAATCTACCATCATCATCGGCTGGCTCGTGCATCACATTGCACATCATTGAGGCCCCTTCAAGACATCACCGGCATCCAACTGTCGTCACTGAGGTGGGCTACCGGCGCTCTCGCTACCACCTTCGAGAGTACTACGCCCGCCCACCGCCGGGGAACGTCGCCTCGCCTCACGTCTCTCCTCATTTCCACCTCACCCCGCCTAACCGCGGGCCGGTGACGTACGAGGGCGAGAGGTGTCGCCATATTGACAGGCGGTGGCCCCAACAAAAGCTGTTGACGAAAAAGGGTACCTACAGAACCCTATGTTGGTGCGGCAGATAACCGAGAGATTAAGTCCGCATTTAAAATCGAAGTGGTGTGATTATGCGGAAGAGTTCGGGAATCGGGACGAACCAGAGATTATCACGTTATCTCGGTTCTTAATGAGAGAAGCCGATCGAGCCGTCCGACACGCATATTCAACTTCGGATTCGACGATAGTACGGAACCCTATCGTCAAACATACGGTGCCACCGAATAGAGCGAGTGAGCGATACCGTCAAGCGAATAAGGTATATAAAGTAGACGTCGTCACAAAAAAGAGTTCAACGCATTCAATGTGCTGCTTCCTTTGTGGAAATGAACATCGAACTTCACAATGTTTCAAGTTGAACGATATGTCTGTCGCAGAGAGGTGGAATTAGGCGAAAGAGACGCGTATCTGCTTTCTCTGTCTGGACAGTAAACATAGGCGGACTGAATGTAAAGCAAGGAAATGCGGTAAGAACGAGTGTAGACAGCCGCACCACGCCTTATTACATCTGCCGCCTAAAGAGGACAACGTAATCGCAGCATCGGCGCACCGACCGGGTAATGACGAACAAGTTTTACTGAAGGTGTGTCCCGTATACATTACCAAGAATGACGGAGGAACGTTGAAGACGTATGCGTTATTGGATGAAGGATCCACAATCACTCTGATCGACGAAGAGATCGCCCGAATGGTCGGCGCAGAGGGTCCGGCACGAACGTTAAACATTCAGGGGGTCACATCGGTTCAGAGGGAAATCGACAGTCAAGAGGTTGATCTCAGGATACAAGGCGAAGGTCAATCGGACTGTCACAGGATCAAAGCGCGTACGGTCCGAAATCTCATTCTCGGTAAACAAACCATAAAACCGGAATTATGTAAACGATCGTACCTCAAAGGAATGTGTGAAAAGGGTATGTGTTACTCGGATGTTAGACCACGCATTCTCATTGGAGCAGACAATTGGCATCTAATTGTAACAAGACGTTTGTTATCTCGTAAGAATAACGAACCAGCCGCGTCACTCACACGACTCGGATGGGTGTTACACGGAAAAACGCCGAGAAGCTCTATAATACAGCAGAACGAGTCTGTATTACATGTACGAACGTGTCAAGAGAATGTGTGCGAAAGAGACGACGAATTGAGTACTCTCGTCAAATCGCACTTCGATATAGACTCTTCAGGTATATCGAAAATACAAAAGCCTAACGCTCGAGAAGAACGAGCGAAGGATGTCTTCGAACGCACCGTATGCAGGATCGACGGTCGCTTCGAAGTAGGCTTACCATGGACGACAGATGAGGTTGACGTGCCACCGAGTTACGATATGGCATCAAACAGTTTACGTACGAAAGAAAACGACGATGATGTGGTAGTGGCGCACACGGTGACGTGTGACACTCCGAGTTTATGCACGAACGGGGATCGATGGCCTGTCGAGACCACCAATCCACGATATGAAGACGAAGATGACGTGGTAGTGGCGCACACGGTGACGTGTGACACTCCAGTGGTGAAAATAGAACGATTTTCATCATACGAGCGTGCTAAGCGGACAGTCGCGTACGTGTTCGCGTTCATTGACAAGTGTCGTAAGCGAGCCGACACAATGAACATCACGCATATTAAAAAGGCAGAACAATTTTTGATAAAGCTGTCACAAAAGGATAGCTTTCCTGAAGAGATCGCTAGGTTAGCGGCGGGAAAAAATGTCGACAGAACGAGTCGACTATATAAGTTAGATCCGATGTACGGAACCGACGGAATCATTAGGTTGAACGGTAGAATAAACGCGAGTTCCGTACATATAAAAATGAAAGAGCCACCGATATTGGACGGTGCGCATCATTTATCGTTATTGATTATTCGTAATAGTCATAAAAATAATCATCATTCAGGACGTGAACACATCGTGAACGAGATACGGCAACAATACTGGATTTTACGTCTGAGGCCGTCGGTAAAGAAAGCGCTACGCGAGTGTGGGCTGTGTAGATTACGAAAATCAGCTCCCGTAGTACCGGTAAAAGGTAACTTACCGAACGCGCGGTTAGACGCATATACGAGGCCGTTTTCTCGATGTGGTGTTGACTGTTTCGGACCTATGACAGTGACCATCGGTAGGCGACGCGAAAAACGATGGGGCATGCTGTTTACATGTTTGGTAACTCGCGCGATTCACATCGAAACGGTAGCCAGTTTGAGTACGGAATCTGCGATTATGTCATTACGACGTATGGCAGCCCGACGGGGGTGGCCAGAAATCATGTGGTCCGATAACGGAACAAACTTTCGCGGAGCGTCGGTCGAGTTAAATATCGCGTATCGAGAGTGGATACCGGAGTTACAAAATTACGTGTTATCAAAACACACCGAGTGGAAGTTTACTGATCCGGGCGCGCCAAACCAGGGGGGAGCGTGGGAACGTTTAATTCGCAGTGTGAAAACTGCCCTCGCTGTTACGCTCAACGAGAGAGCCCCTCGCGAAGAGGTGTTAGCGACCGTGCTTACCGAGATAGAGCACACGGTAAACTCACGACCACTCACGTATGTAGCGTCAGAGTACGACGACGCGGAGGCTTTAACGCCTAATCATTTTTTGATCGGTTCAGCCACCGGGGTACCTCACGTCGGGGAGTGTCAACCGGCCGATAGGAAGTCATGGAGGGCGGCGCAAGCGCTCGCGAACATGTTTTGGTCACGATGGTTGCGTGAATATTTGCCGACGTCAACACCCCGTGGTGACGTCAGAACACGAAACAACAATCAAATAAAAGTAGGAAATTTAGTAGTTATCGCAGACGGGTTATTACCGCGAAATGTCTGGCCCAAAGGGCAAGTAGAGAAAATATATGTAGGTCCGGACGGAGTCGTACGAAGTGCGGACGTGCGAACGCGTGGTGGTACCTTTCGAAGACCTGTGAGAAGGCTCATTGTCCTACCTGGTGAAGATGGGCTCGAAGATCTACGCCGGGGGGAGGCTGTTACGGACAGATGAGCTAGAAATAAATGTTGTAAATAAATGTTTAATAAATGTTTCTCTAGTTTCTCTATTTACTACGAACATATGAGTTCTCATGTCTATATATGTATTTCTCTAAACTAATGCTCACTATGCGTAATGGGATGTCATATTATACTAAGAAACACGATATATGTGCAGGTTTAATGTGTCTGGTATAGACAGACAAACTATGTCGATGTGTATAAATTTGTTTACATAATACGTACAGATAAACTGTCGTATTTCTTATTTACTTGGTTTCTGTGTTCAATACGTCTTATGTAATGTTTAGAAATATCGTTTATGTAACAATTCAAATGTAACCGCCAATACGATTATTATTATTATTTGTCTGATGTTATACGGAACCCTCAATAGAAATATAATGTAAATTTATGTGAATTATGTAAATGTATGGATGAACGTGCGGCAGTAAGGCACGTATAATGTACTAATTGTAAGACTATAATTGTAGTGTTAAACCGCGAAAAATATGTATTGTCACCGGCTCGTTACATACGATTATATACATTGTGAAAAGTTAAAATATACAGTCCACTGTGAAGTCAACCAATGTTTCATTGCTTCTGAAACCTCACCAGCTGACCCCAACAATGCCCTTCTTAAAGAAATCAGCTGGACGGGAGGCAACAAATTCTTCAAAGGCATTTTGTACTGCCTCTCAGGTATTGAATTTTTTTCCCGCCAAGGAGTTATCCAAATTCTGGAAAAAGTAATAGTCTGTAGGCGCAAGGTCTGGTGAGTAGGGCGGATGACGGAGAACTTCCAACCCCAGTTCTTGCAACTTGGAGACCGTCTGCTGTGCAGTATGAGGTCGCGCGTTGTCGTGCAGGAGCAGCGGAGACGAGCGATTGACCAATGCTGGTTGGAGATGTGCCAGCTTCTCCATCATTGTGTTCAGTTCTTCACAGTACATATCTGCAGTAATGCTTACCCCCTTTGGTAAGAAGCTGTGATGAATCACACCGGCGCTAGACCACCAAACAGTGACCATCACTTTTCTAGAGGTAAGTTTTCGTTTAAGGCATTGTTTAGGTGCTGAACCAGGATCCAAACAACTTGCTGAGCGCTTGCGGTTATCAAACAGAATCCATTTTTCATCGCAGGTAACAATGCGGTTCAAAATTCCTTCATTTGGGTGTCTGTTGAGCAGTGCAAGGCACGTCTCGACGCGTACTGCGCGCTGGCGATCATTGAGTTCGTGGGGTACCCATTTGTCAAGCTTTTTTATCTTGCCAATTTGACACAAATGGACCAAATATTGTTTTGACGCTAACGTTGAAAGCTGCTGCTAATTCAGCCGTAGATTGTGTATCATTAGCTTCCACTATCGCCTTTAATTCGTCATTGTCGACCAAAGGCTTCGGACGACCGCGAGGTTCATTTTTCAGGTCGAAATTCCCAGAACGGAAGCGAGCAAACCAATAACAGGTGGTGCGTTGGTTTGTAGTGTTAGCTCCGTAAACGTCGTTGATGTTGCGTGCCGCTTGTGCCACGTTGCTGCCACGACGGTACTCATATTCCATAATTGTTCGAATTTTTAACGTATCCATGACGACAAAAAAGATTGAAATGCGATGAAAATATAACACTAATCAATAAACAAATGACTACTTTTGGAAAAAGAATTCCATGTTTTTAAAATAAATTTAATTTGAAATTAAAATTCTTAGCCAAACAATAATTATTTTGATTTGAAATGGCCAGTATTGCAGAACGGCAATTTCATAGGTAAAGACCTATTATCATTATCATTACATAGTATAAAATAAAGTCCCGTACCGCGTCTGTTTGTCTGTCTGTTCGCGATAAACTCGAAAACTACTAAACGGATTTTAATGCGGTTTTCACCAGTCGATAAAGTGATTCATGAGGAAGATTTTGGTATATAATTTAGCAAGGTTTTTTTTATAATCAGGGCGGGACAACGTCCAACGGGTCCGCTAGTATATACTATTTTCAAAAACGATTATTATCTTCAATAAAATAATATATTCAATATTTGTAACAAATTTCATAATCATCAGGATAACAAAAATAAATATAAAGATTAAATATCGATGCATGATATAATAATCATTCGGAATTCGGTTCAATTGTTCACATCCGGAAGAAATGCGTGACTCCCAACCAACGGAAATCATTACGATTATGACAAATGCGTACATTTTCATATTCATTCCCATTTAAATTCATATTCACGCGAATTCAACGCTCGGATGAGTAACATTTTGTATTAATCCAGATCATTTCATAGTTATTCATTTATTATTTAGTTCTACATAATTGGCATTATACCAAATTGTAGTGCAATATATTAATCAATCAAGTAAGTAAGTAATCGATAAGTAACTTACATGAAATAAACAAAAAGATATACTCATCTAACGTGGGAATAAAATACAATGGGGTTCTAAAATTATTCCGCCGCGAATTTTGTCAAATCGTTCAAGTAATGACGTCAACCATCTAGAATGTTCCACGCTCCTTAACTGAAAGGTATATAACGCGCAGTGGAATCAGAAGAAAAAAATTGTCGGACGGACTACGAATCCCCAATTATTAAGTTAAGTGTAATAATGAGTCTATTTGATTTTTGTCTGTTACAGTAAGAAATAAATTTGTTTTGACGCAAACAGTCTTTTATTTTATGTACAGAGGTAACAATATGTACAGTTATTAATAGATAAAAACTGTTAATAAATTATTTTTTAGTAAGAAAAAGTAACAAAAACGTACATGTGTACCTATGTACGCATCTTAGAAGTTATACTTCTTTAGCTTAAAAAAAGGCATTAAACGAAAATGATGACGTTTTAATCAAAGAAATATAATAACTTTAAAACGCTTTAAAATTAATATTCTATATGTCTGTATACAGAATCAAGTAAGATACCAAAAAGAAATAGAATTAACTATTTATCAAATAATAATTTATAAGGTAAACAAATAAAAGCCTACATACCGATAGTGAACCTCAAATAAATAAACCCACTTTCAAAAGTTTATAATATAAAAAAGCTACTTTTGTCACGTATACTTATAACAAATTATCATTCACCACCATATAATATAATTTTAAATCACACACATATACACAGAGTATATGTATGTAAGACTATATATATTTTTAATTCTACCGATATAAAAAACGTGTTGTAAGTTTTTATTTATTTATTTATTTATTTAGGTAACAAACAGCCATACATAAACATGTTATAATTATAATATAAACTAAAAGGCCTAAAGTACCATTATTTGAAAAACATATTTTTAAACTGTTTCAAGACATCATAGCATTAACTTCATAAGTATTTACTTATGCGTGGTTTAAATGAATTAGAAATATATTTTTTTTTTTTTTTTCTTTTATATCTGCGAATGTAACTTTCTTTCTTTTAACATACACAAAAAAGTAATAAAGAACTAAAGAATAAAAATACATGAATTAATACTTCATATACCAGTCTTATACAGCACATCAGCCACTTTCCTTTTATAAGATAATAAATTATTAGAAAATATGTCAACACTGTTAAGATATTTATTGTAGTGTTTACAAGATCGTTGAAAAAATGAATTCCTAAAATAATTTGTTCGACAAAAGGAGATATGAAAAGTATCCTTACTACGAGTACCAGGTCGTGGTGTTTTAAAAAAGATTTGTTCTAGAAGCGGGGATGAGTCAATATAGTTATTAATTATTTTATATAAGAAAATTGCGTCCAGATAAATTCTTCTGTCTTTTAAAGATTGCAAATTATGTCTAGAGGCACTTGATTTACAATTACTTAACGAGTTGTTAGTTTTGAAATCCAGGGTCTGTAAAAATCTATTGTTTACTTTTTCAATCCTAGCTATATGTATCTCGTATTGCGGACTCCATACTACGCTTGCAAACTCCAATATACTGCGGACATAAGCGAAATATAACACTTTTAAAGTTTCTGGTCTTTGAAAAGGTTTCCCGAGACGAAGAATTAGGCCGAGTTTTTTTGAAAGCTTTAGAAACTATGACATCTATATGAATATTGAAATTGAGTTTAGAGTCTAGAATAACGCCTAGGTCACGAATTGCATTATTGCGAGTGATTATATTACCGGCAAGCACATAGTCGTAAATTAAAGGATTGTGTTTTCGGGTGAAAGTGATAATATGACATTTGTCACTGTTAATAAACAGTTGATTCAAGGAGCAATATTCGTTAAAAATATCGAGATCACATTGTAATTCCTTACAGTCAGCTTCAGACTGGATAATTTTGAAAATCTTTGTGTCGTCTGCATAAAGTAGATGGCAAGATTTATTGAAACAATTTCCAATGTCATTAATATATAGCGTAAAAAGGAACGGGCCCAGATGAGATCCTTGTGGAATGCCGGAAGGAATCGTGAGAAACTCAGATCGATATCCTTTAAGTGCTACAGCTTGACTGCGGTTTATAATATAGGACTCAATCCATCTTAGCAGATCGCCGTGTATACCCATGGTCAATAATTTTTTAAGTAATATTGAATGATTTATTTTGTCAAAAGCTTTAGAGAAATCAGTATACACGGCATCCACTTGACAACCAGAATCAAGAGCTTTAGTAATAAAACTAGTGTAAGAGATTTAATTGGTATCAACACTACGACCACGATAGAAACCAAGTTTTCTTTTATTAACATGGAGAAATCCCTTATGGATATGCCACCCTCTCAGAGGATAGGATGGGTTATGTCCGACTCGCACGGACTAAAACCCCACGGTGTACCGTCTGACCATATTGTTGGGGCGGCAAGAGATCGAACTACGCTATTCCCCTTAGATAGCCGCCCCAACGGTCCGCCCGGCGGAAGGTGGCCGCCGGGCTCCGTCCTAATAGGGAAAAAAACTGGGTACTCACCAGCTGGCTCCCTTCGTCCGCCGGACATGTGCAATGAGGAGATGGGCATGGCTATAACCACACTCGGCAGCGACAAATCCAACCCTACCGCCGCAGTCAGAATGCGGCGCTGTCCCTCCCACGCAGCACACTCTGCCTGCGTGTCCTCCGCAGCATCGCATTCATGGCATGCGGCGGTTAGCACCCTACGAGCGATCTGGTGCACCACCCGAAGCAACCACGCCCGGTGAATACCTGCACGAGTCTAAACGACAGGGAACCCCTATCCAATCCGGCAGGACCGGGTGGACGGCGTCAATAGTGTAACGCCCACACAGCTCGTCCACCAGGTCCTGCCTCCATCGTCCTGTCGCCTCCTCCCAGCCCTCCCTTCTCTTGGCCTCAATCTCCCTGGGAGCCGCAGGCTCCCCGATACTCTTCCTTACCGCCGTAAACTCGTACACGGCGAACGCGAAGGCCGCCGCGTAGGCCACGGTGCGGTACCCCCTGATCGCCCTCAGTGCCACTATGCGCTGCGCAGCGTGTAGCGTTCGCACGCGGCACCGAGAGCGCTGACTCACACCGGGGCACCGTAGACGGCCATCGCTCGCACGGCCCCCATATATAGTCGATGGCAGCCAGCACTCGGCCCCCCTATGTTGGGGAGCAGCCGACCGAGTGCCGCCGCCACCCCCACAATTCGCGGTATGTGCCCTTAAAATGGAGCATAAACCGCCAGCGTCCGTCCAGGGTGAAGTCCAGATACTTCATCTGGGTCCCCACCCTGATTCGGGCACCCTCCACCATTATGTGAGCCCCAGGTGGTGACCCTCGCCGAGGCCCGTGAAATAGTAGGGCCTCGGTCTTCTCGAGGGCCATTCTGAGGCCCAGATGCGGAATGTGCCCGACCACGAGGGTTGTGGCCATCGTGGCCAGGCGCTTCACCTCCTGCTAACTTCGCCCCCGGGCTTCGACTAGGGTGTCATCCGCGTAACAAATTCTGCGCGCTCCGAATGGAAGCACGCCACGGAGCACCCAGTCGTAGCCCATGTTCCACAGGAGTGGGCCCAAGGCCGACCTTCCCGGAGTTATCCAACAGCACCAAGGGCCGATATATGGGCGCGCAGTCCAGGGGCAGCCCACCTTTGCCAGCAGGCATAGCCGCCCCTGCTTCCAGGATTTCGGGAACTGCCCAACCTCCAGACAACGATCGAGCAGTCCCCAAAACCACCCCCCTAATGGTCCAACGAGACCGCGAGCACCCAGTACGGGGCCCCATCCGGACCGGGCGCTCTCCTTCAATTGTGGAGGCGCTCTAGCGCCCTCCACATCTCCTCCTCTGTTATAGGCGAGCAGGGCCATCAAGCACCTCCGCAACTTCTACCCGAAGAGGCGGAGGCATTGGAGGAGGTGGCAGCACCGGAGGGTGAGGGAATAACTCTCCCATGACCCTCGCCACAACCTCTGGCCGGAGAGTTTCCGTCACCGGGGATGCCCGGGACAGTAACTTCTTCCTCACCATCCGATACGGGCGCCCCCACGGATCTCCCTCTACCGTCTAGAGCAATTCCTCCCACGCCTCCTCTCTTGCCCGGCTGATGGCAGCCTGCAAGATCTACTTCTGTACAACAAAACTAGCAGACAATTACCAACCAACTTCACGGTGTCGCTTTTAGGTGTATATACGCGCGTATTGTAAAAATTCACTCTCAATATTTTTTCGAAACGCTCCAAAACAAGTAGAACTTTAAGAAAAACGAAAATGTTATCCCTTAATACAGTATATCTCAACGGATCTTAATTAATTAACGTATATAAGGTTGAAATAGCTGAGAAATCATCCATTCATTGACGAAATATGTAAATTTAATGAAGCAAATTAATTTCATTATCCATTTAATGGAATATAACGGAGCCATTTAAAACGGCTGTAACAGGCTATCTTTTGTGATTGTTATTCATTTCGTCAACAGCCATTACCTTGTTTATTGAGCCTCTCTAAATAAATTAATGAATTCGTTCCGCTATTAATATGTGTAAGGGGCTTGAAATCGATTCAATAAATAAGTACAATACTATGATGATATATAATTTGTTTTTTTATTATATAGCCAAAGTTTTGGGAAAATGTACAAATAACATAATTAAGACATACAGAAATGAAAATGTGGCAACTCCATTTTGTTACATTCTGCAGTAGAAGGAAATACTGCAGCGATAATTTTCTATTTTATAAAGGTCCGAAACGAAACAAGGAAGTCTAGTCGGTGAAAATTCAAGCACAAATCAAAAGGTTAAAAACGAATAATACTAATTAAAACGTAGAACAAACATAGTAAATTAATCATGTTGCAACAAAATTGAGGTTAAATATGGGTGCACGTATCAAAACCCTGACCAACCTTAAACCTTAGAGATTTTAAACACAAAAACATTTCCACACGGTATTAAAAGATTATTGCTCGGGCGTCTAAATAAACCTATGCAAGGTCCTTTTTTGTTCATATTATCGATTGATATTGACTCAAATCACTCTATAACGGAAATAGTTATATTGACTAATTATGAACGATAGAGCAGAACGAGACGAGGCAAAGCAATAGAAAGAGATGAGGCTAGGAAGGAGAGTTACTTGATTTAATCTTGGGTATACAGATTAGACAAAATGGTCGTTATTGCATTATTAAAACAGAATGTTTTCATATATTACCAATAAAGGTATTTAAGTAAAGGTTACGTTCTACTAGCCTGTATAATAAGTACTACGCTTAGATTGAAGAAAGGGCGTCGAATTCGAACCCAAAAGGTAACAATATTCACAGACATATTATTTATTACTTAATGAATTTAGCATATATTTATTTTAGATAACATGTACACACACCAAAATTAACACCTCATCCCACTTTTTAAAAAATCAGAATATGCTTTAAGTAAAATAATTGTATTAGATTTACTTTCAAACAATATTTATAACAAGCAAGCCAAAGAAGGTTCCATGATACCGACCTCGTATCATTTTATTCAGGGTGCAATTTAATTTGGGTCCTTACAAATAACGAGTGCTCGGCACTCCATTACCATCCTCCCATCTGTGTAATAGCATCCACAACGCTAAATCACCTTATGAATGAAAGGGCCCACAAATTTTCAACTTACTCTGTATTTCATATAGCTTTGAGAGATGTTTATTGTATTTATCGTTGATTTGTAGAAAAAAAATAGATTTTATTTCTAGTCTAGTGCCATAAATATAACTATTGTATTCTTATAACTAGCAATAAACTCCGGATTCGAAGAGGTGCAAGTAGTCCGGTGAAGCTGTTAAGACCTTGCTAGGTCAATAGCGTAGTCAGTTCGAAAAAAAAAAAAAAAAAAAAAAAAAATAAAAAAAACGAAGAGGTGCAATGTGTGCATAATATGTTATGTAAATAGAGTAAAAAGTTGTTATTTAACTAAACAGAGTTGAACCACCACGACTAGATTGTATTTGATACAAAAATCTAGAATTATTTACAAACAGTAAGGCAAAATTACTTTACAAATTGCCTCCAAAACATTTATAACAAATCGCAGCGTAAATTAAACTTAAAAAGCCAATTTTCCGAATTATATATGACAGTGAAAAGGTCTGTTCTTCCTTCAAAAAGTATATGGAACGACAGAAATTTTAAACCTTACACTCTAATACGAAGCAAGCGCATATAACGCGTAGCAAAAAGGAACGGGGATCTCAGGCCATAGCATTAATCAGATTGAAAAAAAAAAGAATTGGGTATCATTCTCGCGCGGATCGTGAGACCGTTCACATCGGCTTCAAAAAATAATACGTAGTTCAGGAGTATAAACGCTTTTATCATTGATACTTAATTGGTTTTGAGTGACTGGTCAATTATATGACAAAGAGAACGTGACATTGACGTCATACCTTTATAACAGACTCTCTCAATGTCACTTCGACATAATATGAAGAGATCCATATGTGTATAAGCATAATCGTAGTTAGTTATTACACAACAGTCACGTAGTGAAATGTAACAACTGCTATGCATTGCGTCCTGCCCACAAATGTTTCATGACATTGGCGATCATTACGGAAGCTATGCACTGAAATGGTTAGTGCTTATTTCACAAATACCGCTTAAATATTATGATTTTGTGCCACACGTGCGGTTATCACAGACCAAAATTGTTTAGCCGATATTAACCAATTTACTCTGTGTACACATTCCTATCCGTATGCATAAATATTATACGAAATGATTTCACTTGTAACTGTTTGTTTTTGTGTTTAATTTCATAGTTTTAGTAAAGCTTACAAGCTGTTAGAACTAAATATGAGAACAGGGATAAATACAAAATAACCCTATAGCTAATTTGTGTAGCCAATTTACCGCCTAAATTAAAATTACGGCGTTTGAATATTGCTTTTATATTGAAGTATTAATTCAGTAGTAGCTACGTTTTACAGCGTGTATGCCGGTGCAGAAGATATCTCGGAAGTTCGAAGATTCGTTATTATAGATTATATACATTGGCAAACGGGATTTGTAACAGCCGCCATTGTCTAAAACCGACAACATCCGTACGAAATATAATTTTAGAAGTGAAAACACATTTAGCAGCTTTGAGTGTTTTAAAAAATTGAGCCGTCACGGGCCGCTTGGCAAATATGAAACATCGAAATTGTTTTGTTTAAGTTATATGCCTAAAAGAACAGATTACGACAGGAATCAGCTATGGCATAATGAAAAGATAAAGCATTGCAAATTTGTTTCATAAAATAATGACTGTTTATTTTTTTATTACATATAATGTAGCCATTTTTATTAAGTACAAAATTCAACTATGTGAGGACGCGGTGTTTGGAAGCATTTATCAAAGGGCGCTAAGTCATCGGCGCATGCCACGTAACACTAGTAGAACGGGTGGCCCATAAAACAATTTGAATCTTACGTTTATACAGATAGGATTGCAAATGTTTGTGTTTTGCGTCGCCACGGATCGCCAAGCCAACAATCCGGTTTACCCGCGCCAATAGACGTTTCACGTATAAAAAAATATAGATTTATTTGGCAGGGCAACAGCTTATGGGTTCTTGTCATCGATGACCTCGACATAGTAGTGAAACGTTACCCATGACCTCAACATGCTTCGTGACGTATTGCGCTCGTGCGTCGTGGCAGACACTGTAGGAGTACACTCGACTGTACCATATGTATGTATCTGTATTTGAGTCTTTGAATGGATAAAATCTTGTTATTTTGCGTCACTGACCGTCACCGATAACGTGGACATGCTCGTAACGTAGTGCTTCCGTCAGACTAGCGACGCCTAGTATAGCGACCCGTGTACATATAATATTGATATTTTGTATTGAGCTTGTGCAGCCTATCCTTACTTAATCAATTTAATTAATTGATTAATGAATAAACTGTGTAAAAATGTATATAAATATTGCTCTTAGTACCAATAGACATGAAAACCAAACTAATATTAATTATAAATAATAATAATATTAATATTAATTATTATATTAGTACAGTGGTCGAACTTCGACCATAGACAAAGTAACTTTTTCCATTTTTTTATTGATAACACTAAAGCTCGTCAATAGCTACTAAAGCAAAAAATGATTGAAGAAAATCTGATGAGAAACAGAGAAGGAAAATGTTCTTAACTGTTCTCCCACTGCCGACTTATATCAAGATAATTGTTGATTTACAAATTCAAAAAAGTACACAGTTATTTCATTGTCTTGAGCTATCACTTCTGCCGGTAGTTCTTATTACCTCGGCTTTTTTTATATTCTACTTACTATTATGTCCTTATATATGAAATTAGTGTTTTATATGGAAAAAATAAAACGATAAAAAAATATTATGAAACTAGCGGGCCCGGCAGACGTTGTCCCGCCCTGATTATAAAAAAATCCTTGACAAATTATATACCAAAACGTTCCTCATGAATCACTTTATTTATTGGTGAAAATCGGTTCAGTAGTTTTTGAGTTTATCGCGAACAGACAGACAGACAGACGCGGTAGGGGACTTTGTTTTATACTATGTAATGATGATTATATATTAAATCAATCTAATCTATCACTCTATTATTATCTATGCACTCTCGCTATTTTATAAGTACTTCATTAATTCTATTATTGAAAAATTTGTATGAGCGATACTCAAAGTCTTTGAAAGCGATTTGGACTGTCTCATCGGAATTGAATTTTTTTGCTTGCAAGAATTTGTCAAAATTTCAAAAGAAGTGGTAATGTGTTAGAGCACTTTCTGGGGTATGGTGAATGTAAGATACATACATTACAACTATAGCTCCCCCAAATGATCCGCTTCCACGATCACCTTAAACTATTTATTGTCAACAAAGACCTCCGGCCTTCCACGGAGTGTGTTGCGTATACTGTGCTTTATTTTACAATAGCTTCCCCATATAGGCCATTAATCCTTCGAGCTATCTCTACAGCGCTGATATCACAATGGAACTTTTCGTAAATAACGCGATATTTTAAGTTTCCCATTTTGTGGAAGGAATGACATCAAAGAAAAATCAAATGGTGCGATAACAAATCAATCACTAAATTCGAAACACAAATACACAAGACTAAATCATTGCATATTATAAAACAAAGTCCTCTGCCACGTCTGTCTTTCTGGTCGCAATAAACTCAAAAACTACTGAACGGATTTTCATGCGGTTTTCACCAGTAGATAAAGTGATTCATGAGGAAGGTTTAGATATATAATTTGTCAAGGGTTTTTATTTATTATCAAGGTGGGATAACGTCCGCCGGGCCCGCTAGTTTATGAATAAAAAATTAAAGCTAACCAATTACATGACAAATTCATTTACAAACAACTCCCAAAAAAACAAAGGACGCTAGATATTGGGCCAATAAACCTGGTACAAATGTTGCCATAAGCTGGTACTTGAAAAATATTGCTACACTTACGTTATTTGATTTAATTCAGTGATATTATATTATGGTGATCATCTGCTTCAAAAATGATAATGCATAAACACAGTAATATCACACTTATAAACTAATAATAATCTATACATACAATAAAAGGCCTACAGGACGAAATCTGTGCATTAAATATTTTAATGTAGCTATTATATAAAGTTTTTCAAATATATACGATGTACAATTAGATGATGTATTGCCATGCTGCGTCTCGGAGAACAAAATGGTTCACAAAGAGTGAGGCCAATTAAATCGTCGATGTTAAGTTTTAATGCACAATACAGTTCTATAATTTTATCAATCACCGTGTTTATAGTTAAAATTTCACACGGACGTAGTAGCGGGCATAGCTAGTATGTATATAATTAGGTTGGTTTGTTAATATTTTATTGGAATAAAAATCTACACGTCATAATACGAATGATTGTTAATACTATGACTAATAAATACATACATAATTATTCCAGTTATGAATTGATTTTTAAATATTGGATCGCACAAATGTCTAGACATCATTTGAAAGACAAAATTAATATTAGGGAAACTGGCCAACTTATTTTATTCTTTCTGTCAAAGCCACACCTTTAAACCATACCCAGTTCGAGCGATTGAAGAAATTGATCTTAACTTACTCGTGGGATTTAAAATAATAGAATTACGAACAGTAAATTAACACAAGGCCAAGGTTATAATAATTACATATTTTATATAAAGATGCTTAGAGATATAAAACACATTTTAAAGTAAAATAGATATTGTAAGATGATTTTGATTATGTACGACACGGAATAAAGGATTCTTCTCTTTCTTCCGTGGTGTACAAGCACTAGTTTTAATTGGTGCAAGATTTTGAAAAATGGTAAGCAAACCAAGAAATTGATATGTCTAAAATTCTGAAAGAAACTCTTTTAAAATCTTCTTTGACAGACGCAGACATACTTTTCTTTTGCTCCTTTTCTTTCTAGCCTGACATTTATATTTATGAAAGAGCATTTTTATCATGCGGTGGATAAAGACAGTTATATCATAAGAGTATACTAAAAAATATTATTATTAATTTATGAATCAGTTCGTACTACAAAATCAGTCAATTCATTTTTATTTCATAATATTTTAGTACAAAAATATCCAAAGATTTATTGAACACATTAAAAAGTTACTTATTCGCTTATTCCTTGAAAGCTTAAAACAGATGAAACGAAACGTAATCCAAATAAGTCGCGTGCGCGTCGTAAACTCGAAACACGATTTTTTATCTTTTTGATCTGATCTCAAAATTACAAAATTCTTTGAACTAATAAAAATAATAAATAGAGAATAGTCTTGAAGAAAAATTGTTGGAAATGAATCTAAGAGACGGAACTAGTTGTTTTCAACCGGTGCCTTTGAACATGTTAGTTTAAGTGTGACATTAGGAAAATAAACAGATGAAAGAACCCATCGTAATAGTCCATTTGTTTTCATTATGACGAAGCGTCGAAGAATACTTCAAGCGGACAAAATAATACAAAATATAATTAATGTGTTTTGTTTGTTAATGTTCCTACAGTTAAAAGGTTGGTATTCAATTGTAAAACTAATTTTTGTCGATATTCTAGCCACCTAATACACGGTCAAAGAAAAGTTCATGCTGCAATAAAAAATTACCACTAGATAATATGCAGAAACTTAAAAAACTTACACTATAATAAATAACACCAAAGTTATAACATCATAAATTTACATTCCTTCGAAATCTATAATAAAAACATAGGAACTCTATAATGGTTATCACACTAACAATATAATCTAGGCTAAGATTTCTCTTTGAGAATTTACATTTCTTCCAAATCTATAATGTGACAATTATAAAGCTCTCTAATAATTATTACATTATTTACAAGCTTCTGTTAAAAACTTTGAAATAATGTTTAATTTTTGTAATATGATACTGTATTGTTTTTTTAAATAATGTATGCCCTATATTACAATAAATCTATTACTCTATTATGCATTCAAAGATAACTTTCACAATAATTAAAATAAATGTGGTTCCTTAGAGATTTATACAGTTTTATTTATTGGCCTGCGTTACTAATAATTAGAGATAAAATTATAAATTAAAAGCTTGGAATATACATTAAAATATCAAAATAAAGTGTTAAATAATAAAGAGCAGTAATGTTCAGTTTTTTTTATATGTAATTAAGTATACAATTGGTAAATAGTTTAATATATTCTTAAAAATACATAATAAAATGTAATTATAACATTTTCTTATTGTTTTAAACATATAGATTCAAGTACTATTCCTTATGTTTAATATGTAATGATTTCTATTATTTAATATGGCCCTTATAATACTTTTATTAATTAAAATGACTTAAACGGACTTATCATCTACTTCTCGTACTGCTACAACACATCCAAGACGCGACCGGAACATTAACTCTAGTACTACCCTTTTAGAGAATTCAGCCTATAAAAGGCAAGATGTTGTTGATCACATACACACTTCTATGTTAAAGTTATTGTTAGGCATAGCTCAGCTCGGATAAATATTACCAGTGCTTACATAGTGTTAATTGGTTTTCCTATACATTTTTACATTACACTTATCTCTTATGAGTCTTTGGTGTGCTTAACCCTGTAATAACATGTTATCATAGCGATAGATGTGTAAATTATAAGTGTGCATTAAAAACTAAGTGATTAATGTGTCTAGCCAGCTATATAATGTATATTTATTATATACATACCCTATTAAAATATTATAGACTTAGTTGAAATATGCATTATCAATAGATTTTAGATAAAATATACATTAATCCGTGTGAACAGGCATAATATACAAATGCCTATAAACCAGTCATTAATTGGTCTTATTGATTGGCCTTTATGTTATGATGGTCATCGTTAGATTTAACTTTAGTCATTGAGCCAATAAACATATATACTTTTGACAATGTACCTAACATACATTCAGTCTTATAATATACTTCAATTTTCAGGATATATCTCTGTTGCAAGTAATCCAGTATTACTCTATTCAACGGCATCAGATGTAAGAATTGTGAATACATCAAAACTGAGTAAAGTAAACACTATAGTAAAAGATTTAGAACAAGGATCTGCTGTTGACTTTCACTATCGAAAGAACTTAGTATGCTGGTCTGATCAATCTGCAGAATTAATTCAGTGTATGAAATTTAATGACACTTATGTAGGAGAAAAAGTAAGTATACATAATATAGTAACTTAAATTATAGCTACTTTATTGTTTACATTTTTACACTTGTCGTCTTATAACTTCCTATGACTTCCACTGTGTTGAGGGTTATGACTGAATCCTACAAAATACAATTATTTGTGTGATATTCATATATTTTACCTGGATATACATTATCTGTTACTTGTATATTTGTAAAGTTTTTTTTTTATGTCATAGCAGGCAAATGAACAGTTGGTTTGTTAAGTGTTAAGTGATCACCTCCGTCCCTTGACACTAACAACACCTGGGGAGTCGAAAGTGCGTTGCCAGCCTGTGTTTAGGGGAAAGGGAGGGAGGGGGAGAAGAAACGGGAGGTGGGCCTCCGGCGCTCTCACTGACCTAACGAAACCCAACAATGCAAGCACTGTTACTTCACATCGATTTTCTATGAGAGGGTGGTACTACCCCGGGCAAGCCGAACCGTTCGTGCTGAAACCAATAATAGCTTCTGCGTGGCTCTACCACCTACAGTTTCCAGCAACACAGTTTCATATCAAGGGTATGAGCTGGCTTGAAAAAAACTTACTTAATTAAACTTAAGACTATCTTTGCAGTTTATTGAATAACCTTGTCACTGACTATATTATCAGCATTCCATAGCAATACTTCCCACTCAAGGAGTTTTTGTGATAAAATTCAGTAACATTTTAAATGTTAAATATAGTGTGAGAAACAAATTGATAAATAAAATAATTTATAAAGGAATTTTTGTTATTAATAATTTTAAAAAATATTATTGCTAGTAATGTAAAAAATAATTACAATTAAAAGTGATTACTCTTAATGCACATTATCTATTGATTATTTTAAACACTGTATAACCACTTCAATTTAAATACAGGTACACAGTATGTGGTATGTCTATTAAGGTAGTAGCAATATAATTTTGAAGGGATAAGTAGCAAAATTCATTTTTTTCTAGTCTTAGTTTGTAGATAGCAGTCAAACATATGATACTCAGATTTATTACACAATACCAACAGTCAAATTCTACATACAAAGGTCATTGTGTGATTTGGATATCTGTATTGTGAGACCTATTGAATAACCACCTGACATATTATCATATCTATCCTGGAAATTGACTGTAACATTATCTCCCTATTTCATAAAACACTGACCTCTTAAGATAAACTTTGAGCATTCATAACAACAATGAAGTCAGTATTGTTGCAATGTAAATTTTCTATTGATAACATTTCTATTATTGATATCATTCTATATATTATACAATACATCAAATTTTATTAAATAAGATTCAGAAATGCTACCTTAGTCATTTACTCATCAGATATAATGTAGATGTATATTGAGATAGAATGTTATGATTTTTATTATTATTAAGCATTAAGCAAACCTGCACTCGGATATAAAACCTATAGAAATTGATAATAATTGAACCTCACAGGATTTGCATTAAAACCACAATATACTTATACTACACTAGCGGGCCCGGCAGACATGGTCCCACCCCGATTATGCAAAAATTCTTGACAAATTATATACTAAAACCTTCCTCAAGAATCACTTTATCCACTGGTGAAAACCACATACAAATCCATTCAGCAGTTTTTGAATTTATCATGAACAGACAGACAGACAGACGCAGTAGGGGACTTGTTTTATACTATGTAATGATAACCAAAAGACAAAATTATATATTTATCATATTTGTTCCATAAGTTGTGGTGAATGAGTTGTTAAACTGATGGAATATAGACCCGATCTATGAAGGATCGATTCTTGATGTGTACAAAGTAATTGTTTTAAATTGATATACATTTAGTAATGCAAATTGGTAAGATTGTTAGCTGACATTGAATGAGAACATCTGAAGAAACCAATTTCAATGAATGGAATGTTAATGAAATCACAGTTTTCCTTATTAAGTGATTGTGATTAAGTCCACATCTCTTGGGGAGAGATTTTATACTCTACAATATCTGTACTGTACTGTACATCTGAAGAAACCAATTTGAACGAATGGAATGGTAATGAAATCACAGTTTTCATTATTAAGTGATTGTGATTAAGCCCACATCTCTTGGGGAGAGTTTTATACTGTAGTCTGGTGAAGCTGTTAAGCCATTACTAAGCCAATAGCATAGTCAGTTCGAAAAAAAAGGGTTTTGTACTAACTGTGGGCTTTTTACAGGCTGTCATAATAATTATTTTTTATTTTACTATTCTGTGTAATTTCTTATTTCTTTATTGCATCATTTACCTTTCAGGTGAAAATAGTATCAGAAGGTTTAATAACACCAACTGGTATAGCAATAGACTGGTACACAGATAAATTGTATTGGACTGATGGAGAAACAAACAAAATAGAAGTTATTAGTATAAAAGATAAATATAGAAAAGTACTATTCTGGTCTGAGGTTGACTTGGCGAGAGCTATTGCTGTTGTTCCTAATGAAGGGTAAATTTTATTTACCTTATGATTTCTTTGATTATTAAGATATGTACTAATTTATATTTTACTAGCGGGCCCGGCGTACGATGTCCCGCCCTGATAATAAAAAAAAACCTTAACAAATTATATACCAAAACGTTCCTCATGAATTACTTTATCCATTGGTGAAAACTCATGAAGATCCGTTCAGTAGGTTTTGAGTTTATCGCGAACAGACAGACAGACTCAGTAGGGGACTTTGTTTTATACTATGTAATGATTGTATTATATCAAAATCCGAATTTCTTTTTTGCGATGATATTATATTTATTATTTTACACTATTTACACATTCATAAATACATATTATCTAAGTAGAATGTAAATGAATAAGTATAAGAATGGATGATGTCCCATCGACGACGGAAACAAGGTCCAAGCTACAGGTGGTTATCGTGATGTGGGGATAAATTTACTCTCAATACATGCTGTGTCAAGTAGAACTGCCTTCAGAATCAGAGGCATGCTCCAACTATCCACTAAAGATCTCTTTAGATGTTGGTCAAAGCCCTTAGCTTATGAGACCAAGTACTAAACAACTATCAGAACAATGATCGCTGAGTCCACTAACTTTCCTTACTAATATTATAAATGCGAATGTGAGGTTATTTGTTTGTTATGCTCGCACGCCTTAACTAGTTAGGATCGTAACGAAATTTTACATACATATTGTCAGGGATACAGACAAACAAAGGAGAACATATGGTGAGCCTTTCATTAAAAAAAATACTGTTCCCGAGGTGTAGGGGTGAGGAACAAGTTCATGCCTTACATATATTCTTAGAGTGCCTTATTTGTGGGAATAAAGTTGTTTTTTAGGTCACAAGTTTGTTATTATTGTTACAATGCAATTGTATTGTTGTGCAACCTGAGTGCTTGAACGCGAGGAACTCTTTAACTATTCAATAAATAATTTTAATTTAACTGTGGTGATGCCGACATAATAAGTAGGGCGACATGCAATGTACGTCTTACAAGAGGTATCCCTCCCTATCGGTGAAATATACATTAAAGGGAATGAAGCCATGGTAAAATGCTAGTTGTTATCGTTATATGGCTAATATATTCAAATTAAAATTATCATATAATTCATCAATATAAGTAACAATGTTTGCTTCAATTTTCAGTTTCATGTTTTGGACAGATTGGGGTGAGGTTCCCAAAATTGAAAGAGCTGGTATGAACGGTGACCCAGCGACTCGCAAGGTTATAGTGAAAGATAACATAATATGGCCGAACGGAATAACAGTTGATTATGACAAAAATTTAATTTACTGGATGGACGCGAAACTCCACTTTGTTGACTCAATCGACTTCAATGGTGACAAAAGGAAGAGAGTTATTAAAGGAGGATTAGTATATCCTTATGCTTTGACTTTTTTTAATGATAAATTATATTGGACAGATTGGAAAACTTGGTGAGTATAACATGATAAGTTATTTTGATATACATATAAAAGACTAGCTGTGCCCGCAACTTCGTCCACGTGGAACCTTATGTACAAAACAATGACTAATAAAATCATCTGAACGTATTTAGTCCATTTGCTTATCTACTTTTCTCTCATACTTAAGTCGCGGCTTCATTAAAATGACAATAACTTTTGATAGAGTGGACCGATTTTAATGAAACAAAGACTATGTTAATCCCGAGGATATGCTTTTCTTATATGAGGTTTATTGTGAACTCAGTACTTTAGCAGTGATACGTGTTCATACATACAGACAGACAGACATTTCTAAAAATGATTGAAATTATTCCTAGGCACCTGCAACAATTTTTTTCACGAAAATCGAAAAAGTACAGACATGTTAGATTTTCATTTTTATTATATGTATAGATTACCAGACTACAATACAATGGAGTCGATTGCTAATGTCCTGCAGCTTGAGCAAAATCAACAATAGTACCATTATTTCCAGGTCAATTCACACATGGAACTTGTCAACGAACGGGCCTGATATAAAAGATCTAATTAAATCTTACCCTGTTCCTGTGGACATAAAAGTATATGATGAGAGCAGGCAATACTTGCCAAGTGGTGATCATCCATGTAACATAAATAACGGTGGATGTTCACATTTGTGTCTTTTATCTCCTACACTTCCAGGTATGTAGCAATTACTATTCATTTTATTCATTACTGCTGTTTATTGGCAGGAAATCTAAAGAGCCAATGTCCTTTCTAGACATAGTGTAAATCGTAAACCATATCATTCTCTATGCTTCATGTGATCGCTTGTCCGCATGACCGCTTTATGGTTTTAGCCTTTCTTTAGCTTCTTTTGTTATTTGCTTCGATGTCCAGAATAGAAATGGCCTGGGTCATGTGCTTGTGAATATATCTTACAAAACGAAAGATGGAAATCTCTGGAAAGTTGATGTCATTGATCGAGAGATTCAACATACTATTTAACTGCAATAGTGAATTTTAGAGCTTTTCCTACTCACTTTAAAAGTATCACTAGTTCTTTGTTGATGAACTACTAATCCAAAACTGATCGTTGGCTCCATCGGCTACCGCTTTTTAGGAGCCTCATCCTGCCCTCTAAAAGTCCTGTAATTATAATTGGGACAAAAAAAAACTAAAACGAAGTTTTCCATCTGGGAATACCACATATATTTTACTTATCTCATAGGTATGGAGCCTGTATTACTACTTCTGCTGTATGGCTAATCCAGCCTTGGGTAACGTTTCTAAAAACCATTACAGATATATGAATGGTGAATAGACATTGGGTTCGCATTGTATATTCTTGGGATATCTTTCGTAGGTAGTAAGTGCCATGTATTTTTAAATTGGTTGGAAGTTGGTATCCCACAAAATGTATCCCAAATTCCTTTATTATAAAGGCTCACATTTGGCTCACAACGCCGCCGTTGCGGGTGTTCGCAAAGTACCATCTTCCAAATATTTAACACCACAAAATATCAAATCTGAGTTTTCAAGGGTTCGCTAATATCCGAACTATGTGAAACAGACGGGTCACATATGACTTAACAAATGTTTCAAAAAAAAAAATTGGCTACTATACGACCAATTTACAAGGAATAGACATACAAAACATACTTTATCATCCTCAGGCTACGAATGCGTGTGTCCGACTGGGTCGAAGCTAAGAGAGAACAGTAATACAACATGCTACGATAGTCCACAGTCACTTCTTATTGTCGCTCAGAAATCTGCAATATCTAAGATATCTCTAGATTCTCCTGATTACACGCCTTACACATTGCCCTTGAAAGATCTGAAGAGGGCAATCACCGTGGACTTTGACCCCAAAACCGAGTACATTTACTGGGCTGACACTTTGGTAAGGAATATACTTATTCATTATTATAGATATATTAGACACTAGCTTCTGCCCGCGACTTCGTCCGCGTGGAATAGTTACTTTTTGCCAACTAACACGCAGCGGAAGCTCTCAAAAGGAAAAAACCTCGATTTTGAAACATTCTTCATTGGTGCTCTGCTCCTATTAGTGTTAGCGTGATGATATATAGCCTATAACCTTCAAATCGGACCAGTAGTTCCTGAGATTTTTCGTATTTTTTGCACATTTATTATTTTAAAATGGTAAGGGTTTAATTGAGAAGGAAGAAAAATATCTTGAGAAACTCTTAACACTTGAGAAATATACTTGTTGTAACTAAATGCAGAACTGTAATTCTTCTGGATTTAAAAGAAGCTAATACATGGTAAGGTATCTTATTCCTTATTATTTTAGATATGTCACAAATAAGTTCCTTCAAGTTGGAATCACTTATACATTAATTAGTTTATGATCTAAGCCGACAGTAGTTCTAATGCCTAAATTGTTTAAATCATTAAAAGCTAAGTTTCAGTATCTTAACTCTGCTCTCCTAATACTTTACTGATAATTTAGCGTATGTCCTCAAAAAGTTAATTTTTTTAAAAAGATCAAAATTTATCCCATGTTACAGACTCAGTTAGACCAGTAACGGTTTCTTAGGTCATAGGTGAGGTTTTACAACAAAATAACAAAACACATTACCGATTTGCCAGATTGTAAGTTCAAGCACCATGTCAAGCAGGTTCATCCTGTGCATCCTCTAAAAACGATTGTTTTATAAAAATATGTACATTAAAAAGATTAATTAATTCAAGTTTCTTGCCAGTTTTTGTCGATGAGTCGGTTGTATGTCGAACTGGTGGTATTTTGGACGTTCATGAGCGCCTTCTCAGGGTATAAATTGTGTAAAGTATATTTGATTTTGATTTTCGCAGGCAAAAACAATTTCGAAAGCTCGTCTAGACGGCAGTGAACAGTCTGTAGTGATCCACAGTAATGGATTACTGGATAGTATTGCTATTGATCCGTTGGCAAGGAACATCTACTGGACTGATCCTGTGACAGATACAATTAATGTGGCTCGACTGGATGGTACATCTAGAAAGGTAAATTAAATTACATAAATATTATATTTGATTTTAAAAATTCGAGCATTGGTCGACCACTTGTAGGTATAGATATATCTATGAGTTATATTCATTACATTAACCTATCAACATAGCAGCATATATAATTTTCAGGTCATCATTCACAATGAGCTATATGATCCAAGGGCAATAGCTCTTCATCCGAAAGCCGGTTGGATGTTCTGGTCCGATTGGAATGTGAAGAAACCGAAGATCGAACGAGCAAACTTGGACGGTAGTGGAAGACTTCTGTTAGTGTCAGAGAAGTTAATGTGGCCGAATGGTATCGCGCTGGACACTGAGACGAATAAATTGTATTGGGGTGATGCCAGGACTCATAAGATTGAAGTAAGTAGTGAATTTTCCACACTGATAATAGTAAAACAGTAATTTGCTTTAAATAAGAAAGATTAGAAGGACCCACGCATATCTATACAAGTGATATAATCATAGTTACAAGTCAGTATCCATAATTTTATCTTGTCCAATAAGTTTCGTTGTTTCGTTCAATTTTCTGATATTCTAATAACTGTTTAACCCTTGATGATATGTATCTTAGATTGAACTCTGTAACATCCTCTTTCAATCATTAAAAATTTCATAAAAATCAGTTCAGCTGTTTCGGAAATTAGTCCTGACATGCAACGGACACATCAACTATATTTATAAGTATAAAGATTTTAAATCGTTACAAACATACATACAATATTGTGCTGCTTATTTATAGGTATGCAATATGGACGGAACTGATAGAAGAGAACTGCACAGTAATGATATATTACACATTTACGGAGTAACTCTCTTAGGAGAACATCTCTACTGGACCGATATGCACAAGCGGACTTTAGACAGAATTAATAAGAACACAGGTAAATATTTGCGATATTATAATAAACTAGCGACATAAGCCTTCGTTCTCGTGAAAATGATTTTGCTATATCATGGGAAGTAGATGTTTTACCTGGATGAATGTGGGTTGTTTTTTTGAACACAGTTCCTTAACAAGACTCGCGGTTAGAGTTAATTGGCAAAAAACGTCACGTAATGAAAAAGCGTTATGCGGCCTTTGTCACAAAGACATTCATTTTGTTTAAAATACACATCATTGTTATATATTTATCTCCTTAGCAAACATATGATTTATTAAGCAATTAGACGAACGTTATTTGTATTAAAAACACCGACTCTACAGCAAAGAAAATAGTTGCCTTTTGAGAATATATGAGACTAGCGGCCCGTCCCGGCTTCGCACGGGTGAACAATTGTATTAAACATATGTGGATTGGCTAAAACTGATCATAGTCTTGAAAATCTTGTACCCACGATCCAACCCAGAATCGAAAATCTTACAGAAAGAAATGTTTTCTGTTTGAGGGTAGATGATTATGCTAACCTAACAAAATGATAAGATAAAAAAACTACCCGGTGAATCCATCTGTTTTGGTGCATGATAACTTAGCGAGAACTACTCTTAACTGTATCTGCCAAATTAACTCACAGTTAAGCTAAACACTGGTGTATCACGCCATTTTTAAAAAAATGAGCGGATTATATGTGATTATTTGCCAAAAAGGCTTTTTATTGATTCTGGTGGTTCTTCCAAGAAATACTTTTCCAGATGCGCAGCACATACCATTTACTTCATCACTCCATTTTTTAGAACATTTATTGCAAATCTTATTGATTGCCCCAATTTGGATGTTGTTCTGATGAACATAATCAATTTGTGGATTGTAACTGAACCGACCTATTACTATGAGCTAAAATTCTATTGCGCGAATAAGCCGCGCGGTTACCTACGCTATAGATGTGCGCGCCCCTCTCCCGTAACCTCTTTTTCGCCGCATAGCCCGCACGCACACACCACACCCCGGCAACGACTCGAGCGGCATATTTTCTTTAGATTGACAATTTTGAACTCGTAATATCTTTTGAATGCAATGGCCGATTTTAATAATTCAAAAAGTTATCTACAGGCACTGAAACAGTCTTAAATTAAACATTTATTTGGATAAGGATTAATATAAAGACATGAATAACATGGTCTTTTAGGCATGGTCTGTTTTTTGTTAAGATTTCTTTCAAAAATGTAGTTATAGTGACATAATCACAATAGCTGGACATATGGTACCTGGAGGTTTTTTATAGATATTAATATGTTCTTTAATACTGTAGAACATATTTTTGTTCTATCATTCATAGTTTCCGCAGCGCATGCGATGAAAAAATCATTTTATGGCAAAATTTTCATACCTTGGATTACATTATTGAAATTTTAGTAGGGATCCCTATTTTTTCTAGTAAAAAATATAACCTATGTTACTCAGGGATAATGTAGCTTTCTAATTATGAACGAATTATCCAAATCCGTCTAGTAGTTTTTGAGTTTATTTGTTATAAACATACAAAACTACAACGTTTCCTCTTTATAATATTAGTGTAGATAAAAATATTATAAATCTCGAGGGTTTCTTTGTTTGGTTGAACGCTCTAATCTTTCCCCTTTTGAAAGTTTCCGCTGAGTGTTAGCGTTAGCCCAAAACTATTCCGTGCTGACGAAGTATATAGCAGAAGCTAGTATGACATAAAATTATTACATTGTATTTTATTTATTTAAGGATTAGACAGGCAACCTGTAGTCGACCAAATGACCAATGTTATGGGTGTGAAAGCTTTTCGTCTTGGAGAATCACCAGGTTCGAATCCGTGCTCCGACGATAATGGTGGCTGTTCGCATCTCTGTTTCAATCGACCAGATGATTACGTCTGCAGCTGTCCATTAGGTGAGAACTTTTAATTTAATTATTTTAACAAAACGTGGAATGGCTTGTCTAGAAAATATTTGGTGAAAGTATGATTACAAGAAATCTGCAAAATATTTCCTACATATGGTCCTGCTATTTTTTTTATAGATATTAATATGTTCTTTAATATTGTAGAACATACTTTTGTTCTATCATCCATAGTTTCCCGCAGTGCATGCGATGAAAACCATTTCATGGCAATTTTTTCATACCTTACATTATTGAAATTTTAGTAGGGATCCCTATTTTTTTCTAGTAAGAAATATAGTCTATGTTACTCAGGGGTAATGTAGCATTCTAACGGTGAACGAATTATCGAAATCCGTCCAGTAGTTTTTGAGTTTTTTTGTTATAAACATACAAAAATACAACGTATCCTCTTTATAATATTAGTATAGATAATGAATAATTATGTTTTGATTAATAATACATATTTCAGGTTTGGAATTAAGCAATGACAGGAAAACTTGTAAAGAACCAGAAGCATTTCTATTATACAGTCGTAAGAATATAATCGGTCGATTGAGCATTGAATACGAGAACAACGATGCAATACTGCCAATTAAAGAACTGAAAGAAGTCAGGTAAGTACACATTGTCTTTCATTACTTACAATTTAAAACAACGGTACGAACAGTTACAAAAAGAACGGGTGTATCATAAAGACACACGATAGAAGTGAGACTTTTGTATTACATTGAAATATTTTAATTTAAAAAAGCTTACGTCACGGGGTGTTCCCCGTGACTATCGCGCACTTTTAAAAATTATACTGTGTTGTGTACTATTAACATTGTTAGTACAGTCAAAACCGGATATATCGACATTGAGGGGACCATATAACTTTGGACGTTATTTCCGATAGTTGTATAAGCAATATACACAAGTACTCATATTAATAGATAGATCAATCATATGTGTTTAGATTTTTTTACTTTTAAAAATTATACTGTGTTGTGTACTATTAACATTGTTAGTACAGTCAAAACCGGATATATCGACATTGAGGGGACCATATAACTTCGGACGTTATTTCCGATAGTTGTTATAAGCAATATACACAAGTACTCATATTAATAGATAGATCAATCATATGTGTTTAGATTTTTTTTTTTTTAATTTTATTCTGAAAAACTTGCAGTTTTTTTTTTAAATATTATAGGAGGCAAACGAACGTGTGGGTCACCTGATGTTAAGTGATCACCACCGTCCATAGACACTTGAAACCCCAGGGGAGTCACAAGTGCGTTGCCAGCCTGTGTTGGGGGGGAGAAAGGGAAGGGGAAGTGGAAGGAGAGGGGAGTGGATCTCCGGCGCTCTCACTGACCGAACGAAACGCAACAATTCAAGCACTGTTACTTCACGTGTGTGTTTCTGTGGGTCGGGTGGTAGTACCGCGGACGAGTCGACCCATTCATGCTGAAACCAGTAATAGCTTCAGCGTGCCTCTACCACCTACAAAACCGATTATAGACTACAATCAGTTTTTAAAATAATCGGTCATTTTGATCTGCTTTCTTTAAAATGAGTCTCAAATGTGCTTGTGTGTTTTTGTGTTTTGTTGCATTGCATCTGTGTTTTGCATTTTACGTTTCATTCACGTCAGGATTGCTTGATTATCTTCAACACACATTCAAAACCAAAACTTATCAATTCAACCTTTCATTCACGTTGTCAATTATCTCACCACAGACTACTAAGAGGATACTACGTGTTATAGCACTAAATAAGTCGTGAAACATGCAAAGTCAAATAGCTCAGAGCGCTCAAAAAGTTCGGATGGGGTGGGAGAAAGAGCGTAGGTAATAATAAATCAAAACATTCCTTCTTAGATTAGAATAAGTTTGAAAATTGTTCGTATTATTTTATTTTGCTGGTACAAGCACAACGGTTGCTCGTTATAGCTGATGAATATCGGTGAAGTTTCGTCGCTCTAAGCGATATGTCGCTGTATCCGATGTTGTTATAGGCGGTATTTTTACTTAATTCTTTAAATAGGGATTCGGTCGGTACCTTGGCATTCGGTCGTAATAACCGATCAGTTATTATATTCGGTTTCGACTGTATATATTAAAATATAACAAAATAATGCCGAAAACTAATGTTTACCACCTCCATAGTGTATTTATCTCATTCTCCTAAAAATAAATCAGAATACTAAGTTTCACTTCTACCACGTGTTAACTCACACTCTCCTTTTTTTTTGTATGATTTTTACCCGTTTTTTTAAATCTTCTGAACATTCAAATATCTTCATTATAATAAAAGTTTCAACATGCGTTATAAAGTGAGATTTTATCTTCATAAAATGATTTATTTTAGTGCATTAGCAGTACACGTATTCGGATCAAAACTGTACTGGTCGGATAGCAGAACTAAGACGATCAATCGATGTTCTATAAACGGATCTAACATGGAGAAGGTTGTGGAATGGATGGGTCTTGTTGAAGGTAAACTAAATTTACTAAAGAAATTGGAAAACAATGGTTTTGGAGCTTTAAATTAAGCTGAAAATCCACCACTAAACACTATTAAGTGTAGCAGCAAGTTGGACAATTAGGAACCAGTTTTGTTTTCAAACTTAGTATTATATACCGTAACTGTTTAAACAGTGGCAACCTTCAGTCGTGTGATAGTTTATGGTCACATTTAACATATAAAATAATAATATTAAAACAAATACTAATAAACAACAAAGAAAACCTAAGTTAAAGTTTGTTCTAAAACTCTCAAAAGTATGGGTACTTATTTAAATAAACCTAGGTTGAATGACCGGTGACAAAACCTGCGAGCGGCGACCCGGAGTTTATAACCTTCGATAGTATAACGGATGAAAAGAAACCCGTTTGTTCAAATTTCGAAAAATTATCCTTTGTTGGTTGGGTTCACTTTCATTTCACTTTTACTACACTCGACGGTCATTGGACACTGTGCTTTAACATAGACGGGTAGAGCGTCGAGTATAAAATTTTTGTATTTTCTAAATAATTAGCTCAAATATTAAACACCTATTTTTTCAATTGATTTAGAACGAGTATCAAGTACTGAGTATCCTGTATGTGTGTATGTATCACTATTCTGTAAAAGGTGATTATTGTGATTTTTTTATACTTCAAGATTTGATTACAATCTCACCTAATGTGAAATGACGATGTGATCTAAGATGTAAATACACCAACCTAAAGACTAGCTTTGAAGTGCAACTGCTGGAACAGACTGCATAATTGGCTACAGATTTTCAACTTGCAAGATGGACTTAGAGAAAGACATATCATACCATAGTTTAATCACAATGTATTCCTGCACTGAAACCTCCAAATCATTCACAAGAATTCGAACTTACATCGATAATCGCAATGTCCTAACATACTGAGCCATCATCGTTTCAAAGCATAGCTTTTTGAGGAACAGGTGAAATTACGGTCAATACTGTAAAAGATTAGGTTAAAATATCTATAAATGTTGGTGACACTAAAATTCTCCCCAAAGGAGAATTGACGTTTTTGGAAGTGATTGCAGTAAATTAGAGAATTCTTTGCAAAATTTATTACATTTTTTTGTTATTTTTAGATTGTACTATGCTTACCACCAAATGAGTACCACTCTTAATTTCAAAATGAGCTAAATTCAATTTTAATCTTTGATATAAGAGGTTCAATTTATTTAAATTTTCCAGTTCTTATACACCGAGAACAAAGTTCAAATTTTGCCGTCCATAAGGTTTTTAGTTTTTGTTTTTATGATCTTTGAAATATGAACTACATATAGGAACATTTGCAGATTTTAATAACTAACATAAAATATTGGGAACGACTAAAATTGGATTAGATTATTTTGAAATGATACAAATCATATGGAATTCAAAATGAATTATCTCATTATAATTCAAGGTCTAGCGATCGACTGGTCGAGCCAGAACATCTACTGGACGGACACGGCAACGCAACGCATAGAAGTAGCCAGACTCGACGGCTCCAGTCGTAGAGCTCTCATTTGGCAGGGACTGAAGAAGCCCAAAAGTATTGTGCTGGATCCAAAAAAAGGGTTAGTATAATCATAAAGGGTCATCACGTTTACTAACGTGATTATTCTGTGGTACTTAGTTTTTCTTTTAAGTGAATAAGATGGTATGGTAGGAAAAATCTTCGTAACATGTTAAACATAAAGGTGTTATTTTAATATGTGTATATGTGTAAGTATGTATAAGTATATATCTGGGTCTAGTAGTATTTATTTATTTATTCAAAACACCAACAAGATTTACACTAGAACAGCCTAATACATACCTACATTTAGAAAGGATTCTTTACAAGTGCAATCTTAATTATAGATGTTTATTACTCATTACACAGTGCAGCAAATAACTTAATTAAACGATTATAAGCAAATACTGACTTAACAACATGTACCATTCTATTTTCCTTTTTTTATCTTAAATTCCTTCCTGTTCCACTCTCCTCTGTCAGATGTCATCTCAGTATTAACACCATATATACACATATCATTTTCCACACAATCCAGCCATACCTCTTTCGATCTTCCTTTACTTTCAACACTTACAACACTTTCCTAGTTACATAACGTTCATCTCTTCTCAAAACATGTCCATACCACGCTAACATATTACTTCTCTGACATTGGTGCTATTTTCAAACTTCCTCGGACATACCCATTCTTAATCATATCCATTCTAATTACACCACACATCCATCTTAACATTCACCTCTCTGCCACATGTTATATCTTCTCCTCCGTCTCTTTCGTGGCCCAGCCTTTGGATTTATATAATATGACTGGTCTTATTATAGTTTTATATACATTATATAAAAAAGAAATGTAAATATTTCTCTTTTTTAGCTTTATGTACTGGTCAGAACTCGGTTCTAAAAGTATCAAAAGAGCCGCCATGGACGGATCATCGCCTACTGTATTCATGGAGCAAGTGGGCAGAGTTCACGCACTAGCGATTGATTATGACAAGCGTACACTATACTGGGCTGCTTTAGATCCACCGGTCATTGAATACGCTTACTTAAATGGTACAGGAAGGAAAATATTGGTAGACGACGTGCCAATGCCGTATACTTTAACTTTATTCAATGACTCAGTATTCTGGGGTGACTGGAACACTGGCAAGTATCACAAACGTTACTTATTACTCGTATATAGTGATACCTGAATCTATTAAACCTCTTTCATTTGACAAACAAGCCTCGTTATTGAAGACTACTGCTGCCATTATCAAATAGATATCTGTTTTGTATTAAATTTAGTATTCGATTTCCTAGTTACTTCAATGTTCGTACTAAATGCCTTGTTAGATATTTCTATACTGTTTTTGTAATGACGTTATTATTTCCAATCCACTTAACTCTGTGCATGTTAACCAAAATATATGAAATAAAATTCCACCAATGCAGAATCAAATAACACATGTTTATTACTATTAAAAACCAGTACATGACAGATCTGGCCAATGATTCTAATTACATTTTCATTAATTACGTTGTTAACTAGATTTAATGTAAAAATGGTAACACTTTTAGCATAGAAAGAGTATGAAATCAAATGTATGTATAAGTATTAGAAAATATCATGTAACATTTACTAAATTAGAGGTGTACATGACAATTCATTCATTAACATAGTTATGGCCTCAATTAGGAAATGTTAATAAAAATGTCTACATAATGCTTAGTGGTTTTTATAAGTCTGAAAGTGGCTGATAAATTTTTTTTTTAATAACATGCGTTAAATCCTCTTAATATACGAAAGTAGGTAATATATGGTTGTCTAGAACCTTCCTGATGCGTAATACAGTGCCGGGATTGTATTCTCTGTATGGAATGAATACGCCCTTGAAAGTTTACAACATAGGTGTATTTAGTTCATGGTACAACTTTGTCATCAAGTGGGCCGTAATGTGGTTTACTGATTAAAAAATGCTAATACCTCACATAAAGAATCGAGGTTTCTAATTACTTCACTACACATTCACATTTGTCACTAACACTTACTTAGCAAAGCGTATGTAAAACTTAAGATGACACAACACGAATGTATATAATTATTTAAATAATAATTACAGGTTTAATAGAGACCGCGAAAAAGGCAGACGGATCTAACCGCAGAGTAACGCATCGAGACTTAGACTACATATCAGACCTGAAGGTGTACCACCGGTCGCGGTCGGCGGGCAGCAACCAGTGCGGCGTCGACAACGGCGGCTGCTCGCACCTGTGCCTGCCGTTGCCGCTGCCCGCCGAGCACGCGGCCGACTACCGCTGCGCCTGTCCCGCACACTACCGCCTCAACCGGGACAACCTCACCTGCTCCGGTACACCAATTTTCTTTTTTCAATTTATAAGTCGTTTTGGTGCGCAATGTGAAGGCATTAAGAATTAATTTTAGCTTGAAACGGAGGTAGCACGCTCCATTTGTAACACACCATGAAGTTGGTTTTATCTTGAAACGAGAGTTACCCGCTCCGGTGTAATACATCGTGAAGTTAGTTTTACTCGAAACGAAATTTGCACGCTCCTGTGTATAACACACCATGAGGTTAGTTACAACTCGAAACGAAATTTGCACACTCCTATGTGTAACACACTATGGAGTTGGTGTTAACTTAAAAAGGAGATAGTGCGCTCCAGTGTCAAGTATCTGAAGCACCAGTCTCCTCAGTGGCGTGAGTGGGCCCCACCATTGTCATCATGTAGTAAAATACTAGATGTCGATGCTCAAACTGACTTTATATACACATACCCACTAACATTTATACATATAACTACTACACACACTATGAAGTTAGTGTTAGTTTGAAATGAAAACTACTTTGTCCGGTGTAACACACTGTGACGTTGGTGTTTGCTTAAAACGGGGGTACCGCGCTCCGGTGTAAGGTGTCTGAGGCACCAGTCTCTTCGGAGGCATGAGTGAGTCTCAAGGCTATCACCATGAAGTAAACGATTCGATGGTCATGCTCAACTTGACTTTATTGACATGTATACATATAATTACCACACTGCTATGAAGTTAGTGTTACTTTGAAACGAAAGTCGCACGCTCCAGTGTGACACACCATGAAGTTAGTCGATTGACAGTTTTTTTAATTATAAATATTATTTAAAATAATTTTTTGTAGAATATTTATTGAAACTTTTATTCGTTTTTCATTTAATCGATCAAAATTTTGTAAGACTTGTTGTAAGCGCCGTCTATCTATTCATTCGTCATACTAAATTGTTTAACTCTCGGTCTCTTGTCATAAAATTTTAGATAATGGTTTCTTATATAAGGTAGATGAACCGTATTTGTTTTTTGTAATTCATACCCTAAAAGTTGAATGCCACTGAGAAATCCCACTGGGAACAGAGTTAGTATTAGATATTTTTACTTGAAGGTTTTTGTGCTATCCATTTTACTATATCTTAACGATATATATATGATATAATAGATGGCGTTCGATAAATTTGGGTTTTACTGAATTTTATAATGTAATTTAACATAAACGAAGTCGAGGGCAATTGTAAGCAAATGTTAATGCGCACTGAGAATTAAATACGTAGTTAGAAATGGGATAATTCTTGAAATATAATCTTGGGAAATTCCATCAGGAACAATGATATATAAAATGACTGTGTTTAAATTGAAAGTTATATATTTTTCTAATTTCCTTTCAGAGCCGGAAGAATTTTTACTATTCGCTCAGAAAAATTCCATTGGACGGATTTTAGTCGCGAATGGAGAAAGTAATGACGCATACATCCCGCTCACAGGACTGAAAAACGTTAGAGCTATCGAATATGATCCAGTCAACAAGTGAGTTTTGAAAATACTTATATATTAGTGATTATTTAGTGGTGGAAATTAGACAATTATTCGACTACCACTAAATTCGTCGATGTCTAAACAAAAATAAATGGAAAATCGGTTGCTAAACAGAAAAGGAAGATGTACTTAACAGTTTCTGTTAAGTATGCTTATTTATACTTGGATATTTGCCATAAAATCATAAAATGTTCCATGGTGAATATATACTCTGTGACGACAATTTTTCTTGTCTATCATTACATAGTATAAAACAAAGTCCCATACCACGTCTGTCTGTCTGTTCGTTCGCGATAAACTCAAAAACTACCGAACGGATTTTCATGCTGTTTTCACCGGTGGATAGAGTGATTAATGAGGAACGTTTTAGTATATAATTTGTCAAGGATTTTTTCATAATCAGGGCGGGACAACGTCTGCCGGGTCCGCCAGTATCTGTATAATTTACAATAAATTAAATATTATACTTATCAGCAAAAAACCTAATAAAATTACAATCCTCCGGGTAACTTGTAAGGAACAGAAGGAAAGTAATCTCTAATCTAATAATATATCTATAAATAAAATGATGAGACATCTGGCCCCTTGTGTCTGCATCACTAAAAACTACTCGATAGAATTCGTTTTTGTTTTACTGCTTAGATACTTTGACTTTATATCAAAAATTATTAAAGTAAGTTCGATTTTTATAAGTACTACGTTATTGTTATTGTACGTGCAGGCGGTGTGGTGTGCACGCGCAGGAGAGGGAAAGTAAACGGAAATTTTGTAAGCATAGTTTTGTTTACAATTATTTATTTTTTTCCCCTATGCATCGACTGTATTGTTAAGGTAAGATACAGAATACAGAAATGTGTCTAAATACAGTCAAAACGGTTTATGGCGACATCTATTACAACAACATACCTGTTATATTGACCCAGAATAAAGGTCCCTGAATGCTGAATGCCGTATCTCGAAAACATCACCGGTTGTTACGACTTAATATGAGTAGTCCCTTAGATGTCGTTATAAGAGATTTTGACTGTATGTAAAAAATATGTTCGTACAGATACCTGTACTGGATGGAGGACGATTCGCACTCGATACGTCGTGTCCCGATCTCGTACTCTATGACGTCAGCCGTGAGCGACTCCAACGCCTTCATCAGCGGCCTCTCCCGGCCCTTCCACATGGTGCTGGACGTGCTCGGGCGCGCCCTCTACTGGACCTGCTCCGACACCGACTCGATAAACGCCACATCCATAGACAACAACTCCTCCGTCGGCGTTATACTCAGAGGCGATAACATGATGCCGAGGCATTTAGCTTTTCATCAGTCGAAACGGTCAGTTTTACAAATTATATACTTTTTTTTAGATTATTACTGTCATTATCGAGTAGGTAATAATATAACAAATGTCTTTTGATAATTTCAATGAACTAACAAGACCGGGTTTCCCTTGTTAGAACTTTCTATGGAGTTTTTGTGGCGTCTCAGAATTCATACTCCGTGATATTATTTCCCATTCAATTTATTTACCCACAATAACCCAATTTTATATTACGTAAAACATCACAAATATTACACGATACAGAGTCAAATAACACAAGATTATAAATAAGATTATATTCAAGGTACTTATTAAAATATATAAGAATATACAACTTGTGCTTTATATATCAATGGAAATAAAAAATATATACATTCATACACGTGTATTTGTATGTGATTTTATATTATACTAGCCGGCCCGGCAGACGTTGTTCCGCCCTAATTATAAAATCCTTGACAAATGATATACCAAAACCTTCCTTATGAATCCCTCTATCCACTGGTGAAACCCGCCTGGAAATCCGTTCACTAGTTTTTGAGTTTATTGCGAACAGACAGACAGACAGACGCGGTAGGAGACTTTGTTTTATACTATGTAATGATATCATAGTCAATGATAATTTACTATGAATGAATATTCATGATAAAAGTGGTTTATATATTATAATCTTTTTTTATGTAATATAATACAAAATCCAACTATACATTTTAATTTCAACTTTCGTATAATAGAGTATGGAATACATCATAAATACAATCTTTCAGATGATAGACGTATGTTAAAAACTAAGCACATTATTGAATCATTTTCAATTTAGCCATGGGCGCCGCCATATTGGCCTTGCCTACTCTGCCGCGGGCCTTTCACTTTATCGCTACATGCATGCGATAGATGGACGATAGAACTTGAGGCGATGGTCAAAAAGGTTCCAATTTCGAAACCGATCCGCCATTTTGGTATTAAAAAAAAACAGCCGAGGGGTTAATAGAACTCCGTTTGTTCAGGTTGTTGGTGTGGAACGACGTCGGTATGGGTGCGATAATGCGCGCGAGCGTGGACGGCACCGCACGCGTAGAGCTCGCCCGCGCCGCCAACGCGACCGCGCTCGCGCTCGACCACTCGACCGGCACCGTGTACTGGGCCGTCAACCGGCAGATACACGCCGTCGACCTCGACACCGCCAACGAGTACGTACCCACTTACCTTATTACCAAGTACTATTCAGTTTCTTCATGAAAACTATTAAATGTTTCGGCATAGGACTATGACTATTTGATGCGGAATTTTTCATATTTTGAATTATTGTAGGCTTTTATAATTTTATAAATTTAAATCGAAGCGGGCGTAATCAAGTAGTGTGATACAATACAATCTCGACTATTTTATTCATAATTAATATTATAAATGCGAATGTGAGTTTGTTCCACGCCTTCACTACGCGTATCCAATTAATATAAATTTTCGCTTGCACATGTAAAAAGTGTAAGGCAAGGCAAAAGGGCACAGTAAATGTTACATTGTTGCGAGCGAATCCCCGTGTAAAAGCTAGTATAATGTGGAGTGTGCGGGTGCAGACGGGTGGTGTGGCAGGGCGGGTGGGCGGCGAGCGCGCTGGCCGTGTACGCCGGCTCCGTGTACCTGTGCGGGGGCGATCGCGCGCTCATGCGGGTACCGCTACACAGGCGGAACGCACCCGCCGCGCCCGTGCCGCATCTCGCGCGACTACTCGCCCTTCTTGTCGTCCACAAGGTAACTTACCTATTAACTATTTTTCAACACTAGAAAAAAATATTAATAAAAAAAATGAACTCCAAAATCCAAGAAAAATTCTGTATTTTTGTGAATGGACGTAATAATTTGAAATAGATTTAGCATAAACAAGATAGGTACTCCGAGTGCTTCACGTCAATGCAGAATCCTTTTCTCTAAATCTCATCTGGTTACGTATGCTCTAGTTTACGACGCGTGTGACTTGCTTGGAGCGATATACGTTTGATATCTCGTGTGCGGACTCAAACGAATTATGAAGTGGTAGGATAGTGGAAGCAAGTGGAAATGGATTCAATAATGGGATATTAGCACGTCGATTCGCAAATACGATATAGCGATAATTTGGCGCAAACAGTAACGCTACTTCAAAACCGGCTCGAAGGACCAGTAAATGCACTCCTTCGGACTGCAGTCTATTAAATTCGGTACACTTTTAATACCTTCTAAATAGAATTATTGAAAGTTTTTACAAATGTTCCATAGACCACTTATATTACATGATTAAATACTTGTGAAATTATTACATTCAATAAATTATTAAAAAATGGAACATTATTTAATTATGGCAGACTGTTTGATGCGCTTGTTACGTTGTTACGTTTTATAGTCATTACCTGAGGTCGATGTTAAGTTTCATCAAACAGAACATAATGAAACTTGTTTAGACACGAGGAGAGTAAAGAGTAAAAATCCTAGGTCGAATTTAGGGCAACTCTTTTCAACGAAACACTTCTAACGCATAAAGTACAAAAACAATTACTTGGTCAGAGAATGAAAATAAAGCACTATGATGTAGTCTGAAAGAAATTGGAAAATCGATTCAGAATCAAATTTCGTCACTACTAACTTTTAAATATATATTATTCGAAATAAAAATAAATATCGGATAGTTATACTGCGCCGGACTATAAAAGGAGCGACGCTCGCCGTGTTCACTCCGGGCAAACACTGTGGCTCGAACCAGCCGAGGATACACCACGGATGCCAAACCGGTGGTGGAGGAGTCGGCGCCGGCGAGCCTTATGGCCCCCACCAGCAACCCTCCCCCTAAGGGTCCCAAAGATCGCCAGGCGAATGAAAAGAAGCCCGAAAAACAAAACAGACACCCAGCACGAAAAGCCTGAAGAGTCTATGTACAAGAGAATGCAAGCTCTAGTAGAAGCCCGCGACAGACTGAAGACAGCCTCCACAGATGAAGCCTGTACAATCAAAGCGGATTTCGAGGACCGAATGCGGGAACTGCTGTGCACCCTACGCGCCTCACGCACGCCGGCCAACACATTGCCATCAAGAACTGAGACGACCACGGGGAAACGCCCTGCACAGGTGTTCTCCCCCAAAAAATGAAAACACCCCCGTAAGGAGGGAGAGTGCTGCTACGGACAGAGGGGCTACCCAGGCGCTGTCTCCCCGCGCGCCCCCCGGGGGCACGCGAGAAGAGCCTACGAGTACGAGTGTTGACTCACTCTTTCGGTGGTCGTCGTACCGTGCAGTAGCTCTGTCCGAACTCTTGTCTGTTATTTGAAATGTAATTAATTCTTAGAATTTACTCTTAACAGTAAATTGGTCAGTTCTCCTTTTTTAATAATCAATAGTTGTTTCTATTTCTAACAATATTGTAACTCAACCAAAGTATATGAATACATTTATATATTTCATATTTTCGAATGTTTTTTTTAAATACTCTAGTTACTATTTGGTATGTCTCGCTAACAGTATTTAATAAAAAAAACGTATAACATTTAAGCACCAGTGTAACGGAGCGTTACTCGGCTGATACTGACCTCTAAATAGTTGCGCAAAACGCAGATTTAGAAATACGTATTACATTATATGTATAACATCGAGACAACTTAAGGATAAATAAATGTCGATTTTAGATTCCTGTAACAATATTTTAATTTTGTTTTGTATTAACCTCTTACTGTACTCAAGCCCGCACTTGCCGTTTTATTCAGAGTGGATAACAAGGACTGTGCACTGATATGAAAATATTAGGCCCTATCTCTCATTAGGAGGCCATGACGGCACCACCAGTCGCGCCACCGACAAAATGTGTACAGTTGTATGGAGGGTACCTCACCTGGTGTCAGCTTGGTTACGCAACCAAGGTTCTTGCCGGCAATCGAATCACCCGCTGGTGCCGCAGCCGTTAATATGTATTTAGCTATTTGGCGTCTAACTCACTCCACCAACAGTTGTGCTATCAAGGACACCCTTCCCTCGAATCAACACTGCGCCCACGATGTCATTTTATAACTGATAATCTTGGTGTTTCTCGCTGGGTAGCTCAAGACATCAAGGTGGTGCGACCGGTGACGCCGCCATGCCGTCCTAATAAGATAGTCCGTTTATACAGTTACGGTCTTATTACAAAAACAAAAATAAACATGGGTTTAACACGAGTTTTACTAACCAGTGCCTAAAATTTTAGATCTAGTTGAACACATGCTTATAATACTTTATTACAAAAGCGTTATCTAGCTAAACATCTAGTTTACATTTTTTATGCAAGCAACTCTGATTTGTATTTGTTCAATTCGATCTCATCATTCAAAAACGTTCCATTACACACAAATATTTTGCAAACAATTTCAATTTATGAATAATATTTTTTTTTCGACCTTCATTTAAAAAAATTACTTATTATAAGTTAAATTGGGTATAATTATTGTTATATTTTAGTTAAAAGAACATGATGTAATTGTGAAAATAAGTAATTTATGAATATAAAAACGTCAAAGTGCGTAAGGTGGAACAACTGTATAATGTCAGATTAAATACATTGTCAAATAGTGTCATATAGTATTAGTTATGATTAACTTGTGAATCTCTAGAATTGTTTAATTTATTTCGTCTAAATTAATTATACCCACGAAATTCATACTTCATTACGAAATGTCTTTTGCCGGCAAATAGAAAAACAATAAATCGCAACAATAACATAAGAACTGTCGACTTACACCAACGTTAAAGAATATTTATATTTAAATAATGTTCATTTGTAAACAAGGTTAAGACACTCTTTTGTGATCAAACTTTTTAAGTAAGAGTTCAATGCGTATTTAACTTTTTTGTAATAACCGGGTTAGAATCAACGCATGATTGTACATAACAAGTAGGAATAAAGTGGGTGTGTGGTTGGTTAGGCTCCGCGCGATCACCCGTGCTGGGGTGGGGGGAGGTGCGGGGCGGGCGCGGGCACGTGCGGCGCGGGCGGATTGTGCGGGTGCGGGCTGAAGTGCGCGAGCACACCACCCGGCCCACCCGCCGCTCCCCGTTGCACACCCTCCAGTTTTCTCTGCAACGCGCAGAGCCCACGCTGCCTACCCCTCGAATGGAAGTGAGTTGCCACATCCATTTATTATGCGTTGACTATTATATTCACTAATTACTGATCATGGTAAAACAAATTTAACTGATACCATATATAATGTTATATATGCCATTAACACATTACCAAAAATTTCTAGATAATCTATAACATGTTAAAAATCTGTATATTCTTTATAAGGTTTATGGAAGTTATAGATTTAGACGTTATCTACATTTTTTTTACTGTCTTAAAATTTTAATCATCTTCGACTTTTCAAGTGCCCACAATCATTGAGAAGTTAGTGTAAAATCGATTACTAAACTCCGAATCTGAACGTACATAAAAGAGATCATATTAATAAAAACGTGGTAAAATCGAGTAGTTTTCTAATGTCATTTGAGTCGTTGTATTTCAAAATGAGCTAAATCCGATTTTAATCGTTCATATAACATGTTTAATTTTTTTTTATTTTTATACACCGAGAACGAAGTTCAAATTTTGCCGTCCATAAGGTTTTTAGTTTTTGTTTTTATGATCTTCGTATTTTACATGTGCAACATCTAAAAACTTTTAAACTAACGTAAAATATTCGGAACGGCTAAAATTGGATTTTACTCATTTTGAAACGTAACAACTCAGTATAAGAAATCAATCTATATTAATTTTAAGCATGTGAAATATGAATTTTCAGCTAGATTTCACTGTGAAAATTATGGATGAGTGTAAATGCGGTGTGTGTGACAGATGCGACGGACAGAGCGACTGCGAAGACGGGTCGGACGAGGCGGCGTGCGAGGGCGACGCGTGCGCCGGCGGACTGCTGCGCTGTGCGGACGGCGGCTGCGAGTCCGCGCTCGGCGCGTGTGCGGCCGGCGCCTACTGCACGCACAAGCCGCTGCCCGACGCATTCCGGTACCCACCCGCTCACACGCTCACTACACTACACTACACTAAACTAATCTAATTCAACGCCTTCCGGTACACACTCACTGCACTCAACTAATCTAATTCAACGCCTACTGTTACGCGCACATTGCACTCAACTAACCTAATTCAAAGCCTTCCGGTACACACTCACTGCACTCAACTAATCTAATTCAACGGCTTCCGGTACACACTCACTGCACTCAACTAATCTAATTCAACGCCTACCGGTACACGCTCACTGCACTCAACTTATCTAAATCGAAGCCTTCCCGTACACACTCCCTGCACTCAACTAATTCAACACCTACTGTTACACGCACATTGCACTCAACTAACCTAATTCAAAGCCTTCCGGTACACACTCACTGCACTCAACTAATTTAATTCAACGCCTTCCGGTACACACTCACTGCACTCAACTAATCTAATTCAACGCCTTCCGGTACACACTCACTGCACTCAACTAATCTAATTCAACGCCTTCCGGTACACACTCACTGCACTCAACTAATCTAATTCAACTCCTACCGGTACACGCTCACTGCACTCAACTTATCTAAATCGAAGCCTTCCGGTACACACTCCCTGCACTCAACTAATCTAATTCAAAGCCTTCCGGTACACACTCACTGCACTCAACTAATCTAATTCAACGCCTTCCGGTATACACTCACTGCACTCAACTAATCTAATTCAACGCCTTCCGGTACACACTCACTGCACTCAACTAATCTAATTCAACGCCTTCCGGTACACACTCACTGCACTCAACTAATCTAATTCAACTCCTACCGGTACACGCTCACTGCACTCAACTTATCTAAATCGAAGCCTTCCGGTACACACTCCCTGCACTCAACTAATCTAATTCAAAGCCTTCCGGTACACACTCACTGCACTCAACTAATCTAATTCAACGCCTTCCGGTACACACTCACTGCACTCAACTAATCTAATTCAACGCCTTCCGGTACACACTGACTGCACTCAACTAATCTAATTCAACGCCTTCCGGTACACACTCACTGCGCTCAACTAATCTAATTCAACGCCTTCCGGTACACACTCACTGCGCTCAACTAATCTAATTCAACGCCTTCCGGTACACACTCACTGCACTCAACTAATCTAATTCAACGCCTTCCGGTACACACTGACTGCACTCAACTAATCTAATTCAACGCCTTCCGGTACACACTCACTGCGCTCAACTAATCTAATTCAACGCCTTCCGGTACACACTCACTGCACTCAACTAATCTAATTCAACTCCTACCGGTACACGCTCACTGCACTCAACTTATCTAAATCGAAGCCTTCCGGTACACACTCCCTGCACTCAACTAATCTAATTCAAAGCCTTCCGGTACACACTCACTGCACTCAACTAATCTAATTCAACACCTTCCGGTACACACTCACTGCACTCAACTAATCTAATTCAACGCCTTCCGGTACACACTGACTGCACTCAACTAATCTAATTCAACGCCTTCCGGTACACACTCACTGCGCTCAACTAATCTAATTCAATGCCTTCCGGTACACACTCACTGCACTCAACTAATCTTAGACAGACTCATTATTCCGCAATACCAAATATTTTATCATAATTTTAATACAGCATGTAATAACTGAGCCACAGCAATACGTGGCCGAGCCAGCTAGTACATTATAATGTAATACACAACCTTGCTTATCCTTCATAATACTTTTAACCAGAATTTTAATAATACCAGAAGCGTATATGCCGCCTTATCAAACGCTGTCTTACAAGACACGCTTTTCACGCGTGATTTAAGTGTGTAAGATAGAACACGTGAAAGAATGTATGCGAATTCATGAGTGATTATCTTTCCTGCGCAAAAGTGTTTTCACGCGGGAAAGAGTGTATCGTATAAAGACAGCTAATGATATGACTCTGCATGTGGGGTCTCTTACAATCTCTCTCATGAGATAACGATGATAATGGAATGGCTTTTAAATCGTTACCAGCATACACATAGTGATAAATCCGCAATAGTGACTCTTTTGGTATGTTACGTTTCGGTATCGGTCAGTCTATATTTAGAATTAAGAGAGGCCAACCATCACAGTAACAACTCCCTGTGGATTATAAATCTCTTAGAGGCCGTCGTTGTTTTTGGACTGCACTGTAAGTAGCCTCATGTACAGTGTGGTCATATATCATGCTTGGATAAAAAAAAGAATATATTTACTTATGTACGCACGTGATAAGTTATACATCTTTGGTGTAAATGGAAAAATAACCTTTTTACACATTTAAACCGTTTCCAACCGAATCAAAATTTCTAGTGACGAAATTAAATACTATGAATAAAAGATAAATAGTGTTAATAAATTATTTAAAATTATATTTCTATAAAAAAATTGGTTACATAATATTTTCAAGGTTATACATATAACCTAACTTCATGGTGTGTATGGTGGGCGCGCGCAAAAATTGCTTGTAGTTAAAAATTGACTTGCACCGATATCTCGTAAAGCGCCAGGAGAAGTATTATTAGTTGTAAGATTAGATCGGTCCGGTAGAGTTATGTAAAGCGAAGTGTTGGTGTAGGTGCGACGAGCGGCTGTGCCTGGGGGCGCGGTTGCTGTGCGACGGCGTGCAGCACTGCGAGGACGGCGCCGACGAGGCGCCCGCCGCCTGCGGGTACACGCAGAAGGACCAGGTATACGATCTATTCCATCCCGCGACTTAGTATCGGACGTTCAATTGAACAAAAAGCAAGAACAGCTGCAAGGAAACTTGGGATCCTCTTTAAGGTTAAGCGATATTTCACACCGGAACAGCTTGTCGGCTTGTACCAAGCTCCAGTACGCTCGTGTGTGGAATACTGCTGTCACCTATGGGATGGATCAGCCAAATACCAGCCGGCCGCTCTTGACTCCATTGAACGTCGTGCTTCTCGGTTTGTAGGTGATGGCTTGTCTCTCAGTGTTTTATAGGTTACACTTTGGAGGAACACTGCACAGGAATTACATGATATAATTCCACCTTCCCCATTCCATCAGAGGACGACCAGACGCCGTGAGGGTTTCCACCCTTATGTAGTTGATATTCCTGACATTCGTACGAAGCGATTTGCTTCCACATTTATTATACGTACGGCTAAGGTCTGGAATTCACTCCCGGCGTCTGTCTTCCCGTCATCATACAACTTGGGAGTGGTCAAGAGTAGAGTGAATAGGCATTTAGCAGGTAAGCGCGATCCATCGTCGGCTTCATCGTCACTTACCATCAGGTGATATTGAGGCTAAGCGCGTACCTGTAAAAGATGTATACCATTAAGGCCTATAACCATTGACCTAAACATAGTTTTTTTATTGATGGAAAAAATATTGTAATTGCATCACTAGTTTCAAAATTCATTCCCAAAAACATATTCACAAAATGTATTTTCTTATCAGTAGTGTAGATTTAAATATAAAGAGGTAGAGGTAAAACAGTTAGGTATATCTCCCTTCCCCCATTCTCAACTGATTATCTTTATTTTCTCTTTAATATTGATTTTTTTTTAATGATGAATTATGGTTAATTTCCGAGTACTAGATGATCACTAATATACATATAGGACGCAATATTTTGATTTGAAATCTGTTTTTATTATAAAGACAATAAAGATGTGGGTAGTTTTTGTTGCACAAAAACTTATACTACAAGTATCTTTCGTTTAGGATATGTAATAAAGCGATGAAACCGTTAATACAAGTGAAATAACAGTCTGATATTCGTTCAATCGGTACTCCGCTTAACTCACACGGTGTGCTCGCTTCACGCGATAACCGTAAGTGCTCGGCTCAGATAACGCTTACCTAAATGTTCGGCACGAATACTCTATATTCACGCATTTTTACAATAAGATACACATCAATTCGAGGTGATGACAAAAAATATATTTGGCCGAGGGTAGGTTATGTATAGACCTTGTCAAGTATTTTTGCCGCTCTGTATATAAACCTAAGTGTGGGTTTGTGTGCATTATAGTCAAGAATTGAATACAAAACAAAGTAGAAATATTATTAATGGATTCTAAAATTACCATATATTATATTTATCTTTAACTTGTTTGGACATTATACATTTTTTTTCCCGAACTGACTACGCTATTGACCTGGCAAGGTCTTTACAGCTTCACCGGACTACGACATTATACATTGTATGCCTGTTTATACCTAAAATTGAGTTCTGCTCAACTATATTCACAACGGTCAAAAAGATTGACGGTGCTGTAGTAAAGCATATAAAAATTTTTTTTTAAATTATTTGACCTCACATTTATTCTCTTAGTTCTATACAATAATGTTTAGGCACAAACATTAGCAATAATTTTATACAACACTACATATAATTAGTAGATTAATGTGAGGTCTGGAAAGGTACAATGACCTGAACTACAGATCTCCAGTGACGGACAAAAGCAATCTGATATTCATTCAGTTGGTACAGTGCTCAGCTTACGCGCTTTGCTCGGCTCACGCGGCGCACTCTAAATGCTCGATACGAGCACTGGGAATTAGTGCACTCGTACGAACAAGATCGATATCTTGTCTTAGTTGATAAAAGATAGGTTTGCGATTGTAATATTTTATTTGCATCCAATCTTCTAATACATTATTGCTGGCACTGTCGATTGGGTAATGGGTATTGCAAGTTTCTTGCGATAATTGCAATGAACTAACAAGTTGGTGGCCATTGATAGAACTTTTCAGGGAGTTTTTATGTCAAGTCTTCTGACTGACTGACTTCTGCCATGCTCTGTGGTATTATTTCCAATCCAATTTACTTTTGCACAATAACCAAATATATTACGTAAAACACCACCAATATGATTACAAAATATAGAGCCAAATAACACATGATTATGAATAAAATATAAAATCCATTATATGATATGCCAAGATCCCACCAAAAACTCCTTGCGGTTGTAATACAGTAGAAGCTCTGTAACAGAAATCTCGACAAAGTAAAAACCTCTATAAATCCAAAAAAAGACCTGCTCCCTTCTCAAAGCCCAATACGTCTATTTCTTAAAATACCCACCGTCTATAACTTAAACTAATAATTTCAGTATTAGCCCTGAGTTACTTAAATGTTTCGAAGAGATTTTTATAAATCTATTATTAATAGATCTATTATTAATAAATTATATTAATATTATAATTAATATTAATAATTTATTAATAATAATCTATTATTAATAAATTATGTTATCATAAATCTGGCAGACCAATTAGTCATTTCGAGTTAGTCTACAACAGAAATAGTTTCTCGAAAGTTATTGCTTGCATGTATTTATATATAACTAGCCTCTGCCCGCGACTTCGCTCGCGTGGAATAGTTACTTTGGGCTAACGCAAACACGCAGCGGAACCTCTCATAATGAAAAGAAATCCTGATTTTGAAACACTTTTTATTGGTGCTCCGCTCCTACTATTGGTCTTAGCGTGATGATATATAGCCTATAACCTTTCTCGATAAATGAACTATATAACGCCGAAATAATTTTTCAAATCGGACCAGTAGTTCCTGAGGTTACCCCCTACAACGTCACAAACTCACAAACTTCACCTCTTTATAATATTAGTATAAATAAGTACTTATAAAATCGTCTATTGTTTTTTTGAAATCGGTGGTTAGGACAGAGGCTTACTTCGATCATTGATTGTTTATCATTGTCCTGGAAACTGCTGTGTAATAAAAGTTAACTAAGCAAAATGAGTTTAAACCGATTTTAAATAAAGCGTTATTTTTAGCTAACACGTGTATGCATTTTATTTTACCACTTTTTCTGGCGCATTCTGGTAAAAATAGGAACTGTATATGTATTTAAAATATTTAGTGCTTCCCTTGGTTTTTAAGTTAAGGTTCTACTGTAACATGACGTGTGTGCGTAGGGTGGCGGTGGGGGTGGGCGGCAGACGAGCGCGCTGGCGATGTGCGGCGGTGCTGCAGGCGCGATCGGTGCAGCGGGCGGCGCGCTGGTGGCGGCGCGGTGGTGGCGGCGGCGGCGACGTGCGCTCTCCAACGCGCGTGCACACGCGTTGCCGCTCTGCAGACCGAAGCCGCCCGCGCACGCGAGGCAGCAGCCGCTCGGTGCCAGCTCCACACAGTCAGTCTTCTTCTTCATTGTCACGCTTTTATTAGCTTCACCTGTATGTATGTATGTAACCGAACCCTCTGAGCTCGATTTTGTCCTACTTTGAACGATCAGATTTAATTCAAACTTTGCACACCTGTCAAAGGTCGATGACAATGCAATAATCCGAAAAAAAAACGTTAAAATTTTTTTTTAATTAAAAAATGAAAAATAAATAATAGTTTAAAAAAACTAAAAAAACACGCTTTCATATAAAATCCAACTAAAAAACAGAAAAGAAAATAACAGTGACGCATCGCTTGTTAATATCAGCACCTCCAGATATCAGTATTTTTATCATTTTTTTGACACTTTTTACAAAAATATACATTTATTTCTAATTTACACTATTCTTAATCCAAATTTATTAAATTTTATTTTCTATTTTTTAGTTGGATTTTATATGAAAGCGTGTTTTTTTAAACTTTTTTTACATTATTACCGCCATTATCGACTCGTTGTCTGCGCCACGCCAGAATTCTCCCCAGAATCCATCATAATAATGATACTAATCATGAAGAACGGAATTGAATATATTGTCTTTTACAGCGTCAATTTACAAGTATCGTCCAAAAAATGTTTTGTTCTTCTTGCCCGTTTTTTAACTCGCACAACTCCGCTATATCGTATTTTTCAATATTAACATATTGTGGAAAAAATAAATCATATTTCTATTGTAAAATTCTTAAACAATATTAGATTACAGTTAAACATAACCAAAACCTTTATTAAATCTTAATTAATTTAATTCGTTATTTATCATAGTAATCTGTTCGTACTTTTCTATATTTTATTTATAACAAAGAGTTGCTAATAATATTTCCTGTGTTATTTAAGTGCCGTATTAGCCGATAGATGGCACTACAGATAATAAAGCTTTGATTTAACTTGTTACTTATATTGACACCAGATGGCAACACAGTGGAACGCCCATATACAGGTGGAATTTTTTAATGCTGCCTGGAGGGAAAGTACTCTAAATAATTGAGATGGCAAATTTTGCCACAAAGAAATATTCCTTTATTTTTGAAAAGAAATAAAACTGCATTCAAAGATTGTCGAAAATTCTCTTGCTTCACCCGGGAATCGAACCGACTAAAATCTGTATAAATTACACCTTGTAATTTTATTGCATCGTTAGGGTCAATCACAAGGATGAAATCTCTCTAACATACTTCGTAAATTTGATGAAAGGAAAGCCATGAAATCTTCAATTATTTTAATTATTTACAAAAAATGGTAAACTAACTAATTATTTGCTCGAAACGGGCTCCATTTTCTTGGATACACAAATTTATTCTTTTAACAAATTCATTTCTAGTAACCTTTAATAACGTGCTGTGGTGAATATTATAAATTACATTTCCAATTTTTTATTTGTAATCTATTACGTATTATAAAAATAAAGTGTGTGTATGTAAAATTAAAATAACAACTTTTTGGTGAATGGTTATGGCGACAGATAACAAAAAAATATTGTTTAAAAATCTCGTCGGTACTTTATATTATTATATTTTGTCTGTCTATTTGTTTGTTCCGGGTTATGTCCGAAACGGCTGGACCTATGTTAACGGAAATTTTACTGGTAGATATCCGAAATTACAGCGGTTGACATATTCTATTTTATTTGTTGAACTGTTACCCGTGCATTCGTCCGTGTGAAATTTATGAAAAATATGTTGTTTATTGTAAAAAAGCGCGTGAGACGTATGTTTTACTTCAAGAATAAATATACATAATTGAAAGTCATATGTTTGTATGTAATTTAAATTATATTATCTTGTTGGTCAATTTGTTTTATCGTTGTTTTACCAAAATCATTTTGTTTTATTTACCGCGCTCGCGTCTACATAACTCAGTGATTATAGCAACGTGTAAGACTAACTTAATTATATCGACATATTATATCTATATAATAAAAGATTTAACACATATTGTTCGATAATATATAGCTTAAAATGTTAATTACTTTCTTATATAGTGAGTACTGAGGGTTAAAAATATAATTGACACAAAATTATTGCCGATTGTTAATAGTATTTTGAACATATTGGATTATTCGCCAATTTAAACTACAATAATGAGATATTTATATACATACATATCCAAATACACCAATCCAATTAAAAATTGTAGGTTAAAGTTCCAGGTATGTTGCTGGTGATAAATCCCATCCCATCCCATTCGATACACTGTTATTATTCACATACCTAATGTACACGTTAGATGTTACAGTATATGGCGTGCGTGTCGTACTTACAAATGTTTTTGAAAAAGCATCTCTGTAATGTACACACCTACTCATAATTTAACATTTCTTTAATACATTTTAATAAAGCGCGTGCGGAGCCGCAGATAACAGCTAGTTATATTATATAGCCTTGGGTGGTCTGGCTTTAAGTTCGTTACGATTAATATCGAGCTTCTCTTTTCTTCTTCTCAAATGTAAAAATTTGTCTATGTAAAAGAGTTCTTCACTCTGATCATTTCACGGCTGTTGCTTCCCATAGAGAGGGATTTATTTTGCAAGCTTATAAGCATTCATATACGACAGTACACGTTAAATATTATAGTGGACGTTATTTTGCACTTCCGCTTGGAATAGATTGGTTGCTATTACGTCCCATACAATCGATTACACGTGTTTCGCTCTGTCACGGAGTATCTTCAGATCGAATCTTTAATACACAATCGATTATGTGGTACGACGACGTGCGGCGAATCTATTCCAGGCAGAAGTGTAAAGTAACGTCCACTATAATATTTAATTATGGGTTTCTATAAAATTACGCCTTCTTCAATAAACAAAAACACATTCAATGTTACAGGTCGTCGGAGAGCCCCGTGTCTCGGTATCCGAGACCGACCGCGAACCCGCCGCCGAGTCCGGCCACTGCGAGTGGGGGCGGCGGCAGCGGGGGCGGGGGCGCGAGGCGGCGCGCCTACAGACACTACCGCGCCATGAACCGGCCCCCGCCCCCCACGCCCGCCTCCACAGACGCCTGCGAGTCCGAACCAGAACCGGCCGCCCGCGCGCCTCCCCCCTCGCCCGCACCACCACTATACTCGCCCGACCACCTATCACTCCCGTTGAATTGTTCCACCGATTAACAGAATTCACCACCACGGGGGACTTATCAATAACTGTGTGCCGCACTATGCCACAGTTATGAATCGCGCCCGGAGGACATATTCCACGCACACTCATACACACACACACACACACACACACACACATCCACACACACACATCCACACACACACACATAGTCGGCTGTTCGACACAAACATAGTCCACACACACACCACACACACACACACACACACACACACACACACATACACATCATATATATACACACACAGACACAGTAGAGTCGGCTGTTCGGAAACAATAACAGAGTCCGAACAGTTATGAAACTGGCCGGCCGCTGTAGAACTTACACGACCTATCACTACCGGTGAACTGTTCCACCGATTAACTGAATTCACAGTTATGAAACGCGCCCGGAGAACGTATTACATACTCACAGACACCCACACACACACACACCCATATATATATATATATATATATATACATACACTCACACATCCATATATATACACACACTCACATATTCCTTAGCACAGTTTCTGATTCTATACTGTGTTATATTACTTGCAATTTGTATAATACACTTCGGTTATTATACAAGGGGATTGATTTAGATAACATAATGGAATAGGAATTATTATATGTCACAAAAAACACTATGGATATAGCCTCTATTTCCATATAAAACTAAGATCGCCAATTTTCACAATACGATAATGACAGAAAAATAATCTTTGATATAGAAATCTTTTGCTGTATTGTCGACTTCGTTAAAAAGAATTGATGTAGTTTCATTGGTTCCTGCGACGATAATAATATCTCGCGATAGTTTTCAAAGAGACTTAAACTGACATTGGCCGAAGTTTTTATTACTTATTTTCAAAAATTATGCATACACGCATTTTCTAAATTACTACCAAAAGGCTCTTCGACTCTGAAGAAACTTTGATCTAAATTATTTTGTTATTAAAAAAAAATACAGAGATGTTAATGCGAGTAATTATATTCTATCTTATATATGTGATTATTACCAAATTTACGTAAACTTCCTCTTAAATGGAAAGGAAGAAATTTGAAAGAATTTGGTATCTGTTTTATTTTTCATAATAAAAATGAAAATTCAGTACAATCATTATGAGGAAGAGAAGTCGTTTACGTATCATGATAGAAAAGTATTTGACATTACCGATTTACTCTGTATGGATGACAAATTAAAACCATAAACCTTTGGGGTTGCCATATCTATAAAATCAATTATATATGTACCTAAAGTTATAAAAACTTGATTATCATGGGTTAGACGAAAGCTTAACTTAATAATATTAATCATGTTAAGTAATTAATATAAGATTAAGTGGGTACTATAATTGGAGTGTTTAGTTTCAATTTGGTGCTATTTTTAATGTTCGTGCCTCAGTAAAGCTTAAGAGAAATATTTATAGAATGTACAGTATATTTTATAGTTCTACTTGTAAATATCATGTGTTGTATAATTATAGTATATAACATCATATTATAGTGCGAGAAAATCTTATTAAAAAAACGACTACAAATTATTAAAGTAATCATTATACGATATTTTTTAATTACGATATACGATACGATACCTTTGATATTTATCTAATTTTCAAATTATGTTATTGTGCGTTTCAAATGAGAAGATAATCGTTTCAATATTAATTTCTTTCACTATTTGTTACGTTTGTACTATCAGTACATAAAATATAAAAAATAATATTACAATTTTTATTACAAATACAGAATTAGCTATAAAAATTACTATAATAAAGAATGTATAGTGTATTTGGATATATATGTATATAAATATCTCGTTACTTTATTTTAGTTTAAGTTGGCGAATAATCGAATGTGTTCAAAGTACTATTGACAATCGGCAGCTAATTTGTGTCAATTATAATTTAGTTTGCTGCCTAACTACGGTTTCGAACTATAATAGTATATTCATAAAAATATCTATAATGTCCTTTGTATATTCAAAATGTATGAACGATTATGTACATATTATTGTTTTTCCGATCGAATACTTTTTACTGAACTGAATCTTCCATGCAGATTCAAAGAAAGATGGTCGTTTGACAGTTATCTTGTTATTTGAAACGCATGTACTACAATATATTTATATTTTACAAAATTGATATTTCATCAGCCATCGTATACCACTAGTCTCCCGCGCAATCTAATCTAATAATCTTTGTCTAATAAATAGTCTTAGTAACGAGCAGCTAGAAAAATTCATTGTTTATGTTTATTGGCATACTTTAGAAAATTTTATATAGTTATTTCTGACGAATTCCATGTGAGGATCACAATCGGAATTGATTGATTTATATTCAAATTATCCCCTCACGTTTTACGTCTTCTGTTGTGAAACCCGTCCGAATATTGTTATTACGGCAGCTAACACTTGCCATTTTAATTGCATTTGGTTGACTGTAAATATATACCAAAAAAATAAATGAGATATAAAAAAATACATTGCCTTTTATTTACTTCCGTGGTTGAGTAAAGCTTTTTCTAAGTCCTCCGGGTTAGCTAACACCGACCAGTTGAAAAGCTGTCGCCAAGCACCTGTTCCGTCAGCAGCACTTGAGACCCAAGCCCCCTATAGGTTTAACGTGTTTAGCGTCTTAGTTCATAGTTAAAAAAAATGCGTGCACATAATGTATATGGCATTTGGAAATTATAAAATTATCTGTAATAATTTTAGTCATAAAATGTATTCAGGTGTAGGCAAATATAGAGATGAAAACAATTACTGTATAAAGCAAACTGCTAATTTGAAACTGATGTATCTGTTCCGACAGATTTATCCTTGTAAATTATACTTGAACGAAGCATATGCTAATATAATACTAAAATCCAGAAATTTTCAAATCATCTGCCTGTTGTAGACAAAAAAAAGTATTTTATCTATCGGTTCATTTAATGTTTTAGCATTGTTTTAGCAACTTGTAATAGGTCTGAAGAAAAAGTTACACTTCGTCGGCGTTATGTATCTTAATAATATATATTATATTCAGAGGATAGGACATTAAAAAAGATGAAAGCAAAAATAGTAAAAAGTTTCTTGTTCGACAATGTTATTCATTCACTTGCACTCTTCTGAACATGCGTATCACACCGCTTGCCTACTTCTTGAGGGCAACACATGTCGATTGATGCGTAGTGCTTAAAAACCATAGCTTCTTAAATCTTATACATTTGTATGGAATCATGATATTTTTTTTTGTTTTTAAATAAGAAAATATCTATGTAGTAATAGTAAAAAAAAATTAGAGATCTATCCAGTAGTTTATGTGTGGTACCTGCATAACAGCGGACGTATATTATTTTTTATATATAAGAAGATGAGAATAATTATTTTTGTAAACGTCATTTCGAAATTGATGGGCAGTGTGTATTATCAATAACCATTTTAAAAGCATATCCAATTTGAACCGATTTCCATGAATTTGCGGAATACGATTTTTTTTATTATTAAGATAATTAACATGGCAATACTGACAAAAGATATTTGACAGTTTTGACACTAGTCAAAGATTTTGCGGTACCAAAGAAGAAAAAAAATAGTAATAACCAATAACTACTGTACAAATTGTTTTTTGTATAATTCATACTAGTAGTCTAATATTTAGTATAAAGATAGTAAACAACTAAATTTTATTACGAATATAGAACAATGAGATATAAGGTTATTTAAATTCAGAAGCACAATTCAAAATGGATATTATTATGCTAATTTGGACGATTATCGTCTACGGTATATATGCCGCTATAACCTTTCTTGGAATCGTAAGTAAAATCATTTTTACACCTACCATAAACTAAATAATCCACTATATCGAATGTCACTGCATGAATTGTTTGGAAAGCTTTGAATATTCATTACTTTATAATTTATATAAACTTTTGCCTTGTTGGCACATAGTACTAAGTATGCAATATTGATTGTAAATTTTTCGTAATGTGTGTCATCTTTCAGATATAATAACATATTAATTTAATCTCTAGTAAACAATGCAAATAATGTTAGTTTTTTAAGATATAAATAGCTATCTATTAAAGAATATTTAAGATAAATTTAATCATCTGAAATATTTATGTAAACTTGTATCAAGCTCATAATGGAGTTTATATGGTGTCCATAAATGGAACTTATGATTTAATATTCAGAGATATTGTAAAATAAACTCATTTTTTCTGTCTGTTGTGTGTTTACCTAGATTTTTTTAAAAAACCCAATGTGGTTTGATATAGTTTTCACAATATTTTAAAAATGTCTTCAGGAATGTTTATGTAAATAATATACGTATTTATGCATAATTATATTTATAGAAAGCAGAGTAAAGATAATGTGTTATAATTGACTTCTAAACACTATTTTTACATACATATTGCTATGTGTTAGCAATACACTAAACATTACAAAATGCTTCTATGGCATTGTCTTTCTTAAAGATTCCCATAGAAAAATCGGCAGTGGTACATATCTATCTATCTCTTTAAGATAATGCATAGTAATCATTTTTGTCTTCTATACATATAATAAGAATGTAAATGTAACGTGTCTGTACTTATCCATTTTCATGAAAAAAATTGTTGCTGGTATCTAGGAATAAGTAATAGAATACATTTAAATCATTTTTACAAATGTCTGTCTGTTTGTATGAACATGCATCACTGCTAAAGTACTGGGCTCACAATAAACCCTCAACAAGAAAATCATAAAGCATATCCTCGGGAGTAACTTAGTTTTTGTTTCATTAAAATCGGTTCACTCTATAAAAAGTTATTGTAGTTTTAATGACAATGTGGCGTAATTACGAGAGAAAAGTAGATGTAAATGGACTTAATACATTCATATGACTTTATTAATCACTGTTTTTTACATTAGCTTGATTTGTTATATGTGTTGTTTAGAATCAGAAGTGGTCAACTCCACTTTGCAATTTTCTAAGTCTCATAACTTTAAACTATATACTATAGCATACATTTTTATTTTTTTAGCTTTCTATACGAATTGTATTAAAACTCTACAGATACCTAAATGTTTCATAGTCTCTGCATTAAGCTCGAAATGGAAAATTGGCTATACCCATAAAAATTGCAAAGTGGAGTTGACCACTTCTGATTCTAAACGACACATATGTGAATGAATGAATTTTTTTGGATGCATAAATTTGGATGTCATATTAGTACATTGCACCCATATGAAGACAAAGCAGGTCACTATCCATATAACTATAACAGTTAAATATTTTTTTTAGCTTTCTGTTGTATTATACGTAATAACGGAGCGTTATCCTGTTGTTGATCGAGACAAAGAAGAAGAGACATACCACGACCCTAAATCAAATTCTAAGCTAAAATTCCCTAGTATTGATGAAGTACATACAGTGGACCTGAGTATAGTAGTTCCTGCATATAATGAAGAACAGAGATGTAAGTTTTTCATTACAACTTTTTAGTAGACCTGATAAAAGATATGGGTGGTCCCTTTCTAAGTTTTCATCCCAAAATTAGCAGAAATTATTACACTGTATCAGTACATACTTGTTTGTGGCTTTATGGAGAAGTTACGCAGCCATTATCTAATAAATCTGTTTTAAAAAATTGTATTAATCATTTGCAATCATAATTTTGTGTATATTTAGTGTTTCATTATTAATTTACTATCATTAAAATATAATCTATAAATAGATCATTGGTTCTCAGTATCTTATCTTACTTGAAAGGATTATACTTTTAAGTACTTATGTATGTACTCCTAGTGTCTATGTAGATATTATATAAAGTAATATGGAAACGCAACACCTAAAATATTCATAAAGGTTTTTGCCTTTAACAATTTGTTAATATTTTAGGAGTTCTATTTATTTTGGTGCCTGTAAGATCACCAATTGATTAATACATTTTATACATGTAGATTTAGTTCTAACTGCTCTAAAAAGTGTGTGGTTTTACAATTATCCATTGGATGTTTAATTATATCTATAATGTATATATATATGTGTAATATGTATAATTAAAAAAACATTTGACAATATGCTTGAATGGTTAACGAGAGTTACTTATTTTTGTGAACTCAATATTGTACAATAAAATCTGTATATTAATTTAGTGTATCCCAGATTGATAAACTCCTGTTTAACCAATCAACATGAAAGTGGTCACACTTATTTTAGTGTTTTTCATGGAGAAGGTCTTATCCATTCATCTATAACTCGACACTTATCGCCATTTATGTTGCATTACGATAAAGATTAATTAATACCCCTAGTTAGGGTAATGCTTTTGTACAGAAGGTGTTATCAAAATGATTTTGTGATTTCATGGAATAAACTGATAATGATTTCATCAAATAACAGAATTTTAAAAATAGAATTTAGTATAATTTTATTTTTCAAAATGGATGATTTCAATTTGTCGTAAAGTTTTAAACTCATTTTTCATGCAGGAATAATTTATAATTAACATAATTTTATAATACAAACATATAACTGTTATTCATTAGTACTTTTTGTGTTACTACAGATGTTAAGAACCACCTGTTCAGCTTTTGTATATCTCCTATTGTTTTAGATACTATTACTTTAATAGTGTCAAATTTAGTGTTACAATAACATACTTACATGTCTTTTCGTGTATACCATATGCCTTGAATGTAACTTTAGATATTAAATGTATACAATTGTATTCTATTGTAACAAATATTGCCAAAAACAAAAAAAAACATTGCATGTATCAGTGTGTACACGAGGAGTAAGTGGAACGTTTCTGGCTTATATGTATTAAATTATATGTATATGAGAATGCTCATAAACTATACATATACTGCACAAAGTCCCGTAATATACTTAACTACACACTTCTTTTTATCATTGTCATTTTTTTTGTATACTGTTAGACCCAGACAGACTCTTAAACGTACTAATACATACGCACAGATACACACCTACCTTACATTTAACGCATAATGAAGTTTTTCCCCTACCATGCCATATGAAGTTCCACTTTCCATAAAAAGTTTTTATGAATTATCTTCTACATTACACTATAATGTATGAATCACTACACTCTCTCACTTCAACTCAGTGTGTGTTTGTCTCAATAACTTTCAAAGGAGTGAATTTAGCTAAAAAATGTTAAGAGACGTTTTTTGTAGGAAATTAAATTCCCTTCAAAAATCTCTATTGAATTTTTTCCGGATACTAATTTTTAAGTGAATGACAAAATCCTAAAGTTAAAAATCAAATTCTGAAATCATACCAATTTTCAAGGCGTGGTTATGAGAAAACGGTTCATCTGACAAAAAATTTCAATCAGTCTTTTTTTGTAGACAATTAAATTCTCTTAAAAAATGTATCTTAGTCAATTTCATTTACCTCGACGATTTAGGAGTTATGAGACAAAAACTCGCTCCGGAAAAAAAATCAAAAGTTGTAGACCTCTTAATATAAATATTAAGTGCTCAAATTCTCACAAAATTGTTTTTATGTCATCCCAAATAATATTTTCGATATACTTAAAAAAAAAACAGTTGATTTTTTTGGTCCAGTCTACTATAAATGTTATTATGAAGAACCAATTAACATATAAAATATATAATTTCAGTACCACCCATGCTTGATGAAGCTTTAGATTTCCTAGAAAGGAGGCAAAAAGAAAATCCTTCATACAAATATGAAGTTATTGTTGTAAGTGATGGGAGCATCGATAATACAGTGAAAGTAGCACAGTCTTATACTGAAAAGTATGGAGTTGAAAAAGTTAGATGTTTGGAACTAATTAAGAATAGAGAAAAAGGTGGTGCTGTTAGATTAGTAAGTATTAGAAATGGTATAATACCATGTATTCTTAACATAAGCTACGCCTGCTGTCTCAGATAATGTACAAGCACAATTTTCAGATCAGTCCATGAAGTATTGATTTCAAACTCGGAGAAATCCACAGTCTGTATTTTTCTGCTCACTGTGGTGCTTACAAAAAGATTTGTCAGATTCAGTTTTCCCCTCCATATATTCCTTTACTGTCACCCGATAGCGTTGCTAATTTAAATATGCAGATGTAAGCGAATAGTGACGATTTCCACCATGACTTTTTAACTTTTTACAAATTAAAATCAAAATCAGAATCATGAATTAATATAAACAATACTAATTTTAGGGGGTAGAGAGTTCAAGGGGCGCTACGATACTATTCGCGGACGCAGACGGCGCCTCTAAATTTGAAGATTTGACGAAATTAGAAACAGCACTAAGAGACATTGTACAGGACGATCCTGTAACTAACAGTGATAAAGTTAGTGGCAGCCGTGTGATTGCCATAGGTTCGAGAGCGCACCTCGAGAAACAATCATTGGCTACACGAAGCATTTTCAGGTGAGTTAAAAAAAATTATGGTCATTGTGTGAAATGATAATCAATAAAAAATCGTTTATGATTGTCAATGAAATATAAATAAAGAGGTCAATGACTTCATTTAAATTAATTGCTACATCATTACATAGTATAAAACAAAGCCCTCTGCCACGTCTGTCTGTTCGCGATAAACTGAAAAACTACTGAAGGGATTTTCATGCGGTTTTCACCACCAGATAAATTTATTCATGAGGAAGGTTTTGATGTATAAATTTAGTTTTCCCCTTTCCCCTTTTTCTTTTCCCCCCCCCCCTTCCCTCCCTCCCCCCCCCCCCCCCCCTCACCCCCTTTTCCCCCCTTTTAATTTTTTTGTGGTGTTCCTTCCTTCGTCCCCCCTTTTCTTTTCCTCCTTATTTAAATAAAAAAAAATCAAAGATTTTTTTTTATAATCAGGGCGGGACAACGTCTACCATGCCCGCTAGTTTATATATAAATTTCTTCTGTACGTGTGTATGTCACTGAACTCCTCCTAAACGGCTGGACCGATTTTGATGAAATTTTATATGCGTGTTCCAGTGGATCCGAGAATGATTTCCAATTCACAATTGGACCCGGTAGGTGGCGCTGCGGTAGACTTTTAGGATATTTTTTTTTATTATCAAGGCAGGACAACGTCCTCCGGGCCGGCTAGTAATATTATAAATATGGGTGTTGATATACTTGAGGTCTATAAACTCAGATACTATTTGATCAATCATAATGAAAGTATAGTAGTAATAAATAAAAACGTAAGAAAGTCAGTAACATAGACATATTTTTTGATGCATTTGGATCATTCAAGCGGCATATGCTTAAAAACATAACTTGATGATGTACTTGTAAAAAACTATCTACTATTCTGTCTATATAGTTCCTAATTAGAATTTTTTTTTGTCATTTATTAATGTCATGCATGCCTGTGATTGTAATTATTACAGTGTAATGTTATGTTGTAATTGACCATATATGATTTTATCTATGTGTAATATTTATGTTGGTGTGCTAAATACATAAAATAATAATAAAACTAAACACAAAATAGTTGACGGACGAAACAATATTAATAATATTATAATATAAACTTTCTTGGGAGTTATGACCCTGAGATTTAAAATTACGTGTGGAGAAAAAGTTATATTAATATCTAGGAACATTCATAAATTACGTCGTGTAATTACTGTAAGATAGTTTTATTTGTCAAAATATAATTTCCAGTGTCTGAGTTAAATTCAGGTCAGATAGAAATAACATTTAATTTACTTACTACATTGTATATTATATTAGCTTTGCTCGCGGCTACGCACGCTTTTGTTATTATTTTTTGTAATCTATACTAATATTATAAAGAGGTAAAGTTTGTGACGTTGTGAGTTTGTGACGTTGTGGCGTTGTAAGGAGTAATCTCAGGAACTACTGGTCCGATTTGAATAATTATTTCAGTGTTATATAGCTCATTCATCGAGAATGGTTATAGGCTATATATCATCACGCTAAGACCAATAGGAGCGGAGCAACAATGAAAAATGTTTTAAAATCGGGGTATTTTTTCCTTTTGAGAGCTTCCGCTGCGTCTTAGCCCAAAATAACTATTCCACGCGTGCGAAGTCGCGGGCAGAAGCTATTAACTAACCTATTACCGCCCAACGAAGTGGGCACGAACGGCTAGTAAATAGATATAGCAGAATGATATTGCGTAACTATGAGTTGAACAGTACAAATGTCAATGTACTGCAGCGCTATCTAGTGGTCGTTTATAATAAAATAGATAGTATAAAAATATTTCCCATGAAAAAACACATAGGTATGCCACGATGATGGGTCAATCAATTACGGAATTTAACACTTAGTTATAGGTATATACAAACCTTCATTTTTATATATATCTTATGATATATAAGAGTGTTAAAAGCGTACAGATATACCCTGTATATAATTACATAAACTTTCATGGTAATAAACAAATTACAGGAACATTCTGATGTATGGTTTCCAATTCCTGGTCTGGCTGTTCACCGTTAAAGGAATCAAAGATACTCAATGCGGCTTCAAACTGTTTACGAGGGAATCCGCTAGACTCTGTTTCAAAAGTTTACACGTCAACCGATGGTAAATAGATTTTAATTATTCATATATTTTTGCAATAGATAACACATTAACGAAATTTGATAGAATGTTTAGTGTCTATTGTTATGTACACGTGTTCATTGATAATCGATAATATTCTACTGTAATCGATTATACTGTGTTATCCCTAACGGATTCCAGTAAAATTCATAGCATAATTTAAAATGCCTGTATGAATTTTAACATTTCTCAATAAACACTATATACCATCCATTTTGTAGGTGGTAGAGCCACGCTGAAGCTATTACTGATTTCAGAATGAATGGGTCGGCTCGCCCGCGGTACTACGACCCGACTCACAGAAACACCGACGCGAACTAACAGTACTTGCATTGTTGTGTTTCGTTCGGACAGTGGGAGCGCCGGATATCCAACTCCCCTCCCCCCTCCTCATTTCCCCACTCCTTCTCCCAAACACAGGTCGACAACGCACTTGCGACTCTTCTGGTGTTGCAAGTGTCTATGGACGGTGGTGATCACTTAACATTAGGGGACCCACCTGTTCGTTAGCCTCCTATGATATAAAAAAAATAATAAAAAAAAATCCATGTATTTAAAATATACTAGCCGGCCCGAATGACGTTGTTCATATTCGATAATAAAAAAATCGTAAAAGTCAGCCAGCAGCATCACCTACAGAGTCCAATTGTGAATTTAAATAATTCTTCAATCCACCTGAACACACACAAAACAATTTATCAAAATCTGTCCACCCGTTTAGAAGGAATTCAGTCCCATACACACGGACAGAATAATTATATACATAAAGATTTCAATGGCAGTTACTGTCATCAATAATAATAACGCTTAAAAAGTAAATTATATTATTGTGTTTTATATTAATAAACCAATATAATTTCCCAGGGCATTCGACGTGGAGTTACTGTACATAGCACAAAAACTAAACATTTCAATATCAGAGGTCCAAGTGAGGTGGACTGAAATAGAGGGTTCCAAAATAACGCCGGTTCTCTCTTGGATACAGATGGGATGCGATTTGGGACTCATCTGGCTTAAGTATACAATAGGAGCTTGGAAAATCAGAAGCAGGAAGACAGAATAATAATTCCATTAATTATAAATAAATATGTTTATAACTGACTGAGTTTTTCTTCTTTAAACTCATAAAATAAAACGGAATTTTCTGAATTAATTATCAAAAATTGTAAAAATGAGTATGCATCAAAGTTTGGTAATGAATATCTTTGAAACACTCAATTTAATCGACTAAGCATAAGAGACTATTTTTGTAGAGCATTCAATTTCCTACAAAAATATACATGGCCCATTTTATAAAATTAACTAGGTGTTACTCGCGGCTCCGCACGCGCTTTTTAAAAGTGTATTTAAGAAATGTAAAATTGTGAGTGGGTGTGTACATTACAGAAACGCTTTTTAAAAAACATTTGTAACTACGATACGAACGCCATCTACTGTAACATGTAACGTGTACATTACGATTTATCATCAGCAACATAACTGGAACTTCAACCTATTATATACCAAACTCAGTGCTCACTAGCACTATAAGAAAGTAATGAAAATTAAAAGCTATACATTATCGAACAATATATCTTAAATCTTTTATTATATAGATATAGTATGCCCGTATTGTCGATATACTTAAGTTATTCCTATACGTTGTTATAATCACTGAGTTATGTAGAAGCAAACGCGGTAAATAAAACAATATGGCCGCCAAATTGACCAAAAAAATGATATAATTCATATTACATACAAATATATGACTTTCAATGATGTATATTTATTTTTGGAGTCCAGTAAGGCACACGTCTCACGCGGTTGTAACATATTTTTGATCAGTCACACGGAGGAATGCACAGGTATCAGTTAATCACTACATAGTGTACCAATTCAAATAAAAAAAGAATCATTAAAATCGGTTCAGAATTGACGAAAATATCGATTAACATACGTAAAAAAACACATACAACCGAACATAGTAGCCTCGTCCTTTTTCGAAGTCGATTAAATAGAAAGTCAAAAACTACCATTTTCATGCCGTTTTCACCAGTAGATAGAATGATGATTCATGGGGAAGGTTTAGGTATAATTTGTCAAGGTTTTCATTTTATTATCGGGGCGGGACAACGTCTTCCGAGCCCGCTAGTTATCTGCCCGTAAAAGCCCCGTGAAAGTCGGTCCAACCAATTAAGAGATAGTAGGATATTGCTAACGAAGTCTTGAGTAACAAATAAAATAGTCTAAGTTACTTCTTATAAGGTGAGTTATCTGCCAGTGAAAGTCCCGTGAAAATCAGTTCAAGCATTACGGATAATCCACTGTGTCCGGAGGCGAATAAAAAACCTAAATTACTTTTTATGAGGTCTGCTATCTAACAGTGAACACCCCGTGAAAATCGATGCAACCATTTTGGAAATAGCAATGCGGACGAAGCCGCGGACAAATAAAATAGAATATGTCAACCGCTATAATTTCAGCTATCTGGCAGTAAAAAGTAAAATTTCCGTTAAAATAGGTTCAGCCGTTTTGGAGATTACCCGGAACAAACAAACAAACAGATAAAATATAATAATCTAAAAATATAGACAAGGTAAAAAAAATCTTTTTTGGTCATTTGTAGCCGTATCTATTCATCAAAAAGTTGTTATTTTAATTGATTATACACAAACTTTATTTTTATAATACGTAATAGAGAACAAATAAAAAATTGGAAATAAAAATAGTATAAACTTTTTGAATAGGAAAACAAAATAAACTTTGAAAACGTTTGCGATAGAAACTTACCACGTTACCATGGCAACGTATATAATAACTAACGCTAACGAAATCTCTCGAAAGGAAAAAAGTGATCCGATTTTAAAACATTTTTCATTGGTGCTCTGCTTCTATTAGTCTTAGCGTGATGAAAGCCTTCCTCGATAAATGAGCTATCTAAAACCGAAGGATTTTCTCAAATCGGACTGGTATTTCCCGAGATCCTAGCGTTCAGCCAAACAAACAAACTCTTCAGCTTTATATATTAGTATAGATTTATGCACGAGTCACAAAATTCATAATCAAAAAAGAAATTTGTCTGAAAATAATCAATCTTTAATATTTGTTAAATGGTGACATTTACGATAAAAATGTAAGAGACCTTTTTTGTAGAGCCTTTAATTTCCTACAAAAAAGTACATTGAATTTTGCTCCTAAATCGATTACTAACGCAGATATGATTTTTTTCTATTGGACTAAGGAAAAAATCGAAAACTACCTAATGCCCTCCTTCCTATTGAAATTAATAGCTCATTTTTGGTGAGAATTCTCTAAAAGTATCTAGCAACCCATTTTTCATTATGACTATGACAATGAAAAAAAATCATTCACATATTGATCCACCCTATAATAAGGCTTTAGACATCAAAACCAGCTTGACATGCTGCTTCAACTACTTACTATCCGGCAAATATATATAATATTCTTTGCGGCTTTGTTGTAAAACCTAACACTATTTTTCTAAAAACTATTACTGAACCTAAAACCATACATTAGACTATTGAATTAAATGTATCGATACAGCAAAGCTAAAATACCCAATTTCTGAAATGTAGTGAATCAGTCGCGAGGCCCCGTGGTATAAATCGCGCGTATTGCCCGTTTCTGCAGTAGCAATATAGTATATAATTCAGCTACTTTCCTCCAAACTAAAATACCATATACATATATACGAATGTGATATATATGTAAAATAAGTCCTATATGTTATATCGGTGAATAAACTACTACCATACGAAATTTCGTGAAACTCCGTGTAGTAGTTCTTGTATAATTCTTTTCTTTTGTGTTTTCTTATAAGTTAGAGCCTGTCCCTGGACGCGATATATTTAGAAGCGCACAAGTCGCCTCGCGCGTAAATCGCCTCATCTGGACAGGCTCTAAGATATACATTTATATGGATATGATATATATGTAAAACATATCTCCCGGTATGGAGACTATTACCATACCAAATTTAGTCAAAATCCGTCCAGTAGTTTTGGCGTGAATCGTGAATTACGTGATAAAATTCACGTAACGTTATTTGTAGATGGCCCCTAGCATGGATTATATTTTAAAGTTTTAATAAAAAATATGTTTTTATTGACATAGATCTTTATTTATAAAATACAACTTACGACACATAATATTACGAGATTACACATAATATACATATTTAACAAATTTCAACAGCATAAAATGCAAAATAGAGTAGGTATTATTTCTAAGTAGAGAACAGAAAAATAGCAACTTTTTTATATATCTAACGTTGGGAAAATATGGATCTTACTTTCTAAACTAAAGGTACGTTTTTGTTATCCAGAAGAGGATTTATAACCTTAGAATAATAATGCGTTATTATTCTAAGTTATATACGTTATATTACAATTTCATGTTTCTTGAATTAAGCCCAATGAACATGGATATAGGAAAATTAATATAGTTTACAAGTAACTTACATATGTAAATAAAACCTGCTTTTTGTTAACAGTCCCCCCTCGTAGATTAAATTCTAGATATGCAGTTCGATAGCACTTTTTTCCTAACGAGAAGATACAATAACATTGTAATCATGAAGAAGTATTAAGAAAAAGGCTTATGTATAAAAAATAGTGATCATTTCACTACAGTTGTGCTGTAATAATTATATTTCAGCAAAAAGTTTTTCCGATCCTGAATTAATAATATAGAATATAATTTTGAGCGGCGTGACGTTTTTAAAAATGTACGTTATCTATGAAAATTTGGCGAATATGAGCTGATATTTTCTTATATACTTAATCTATTTTTTTAATATAGGTATAACTCCAAATCCAAACGTATGTATAAATACAAAAAAAAACAATATTGGCAAAGCAATTAAACAAAATACGTCATACATAGGGTAAAATAAAAGGAATATGAAAACATGTAGGACAGTTTAAGCAAAATATGAAACCAATGGGAATGAGTAAAGTTTCTGTTACAAGCGACTGATTTTTGTTTGTTAAAATCATACATAAAGTTCACAACAAACACTACACAGCACAGAAAAGTAAAATTTTATAACTAATCGAATTAAATATGACATTTCGTAATTATATTTTGAGACGTATCCGATTTTAATACAGAATCCTATGTTTATAATATATAATTAAATGCGTTCAATAAAAACAATGAGATATTTACGTAATCGACATGGATATTATTTTAAAACGGCTACCTTTATGTACACCTGACAACGGAAAGATACACGTAGGACCCACACGTTGACCTCTGCATTCTTACGGCCAACACTATGTGAACAACAAAATAATATCCTGTTAGAGAACTAATTTGATTAGTAACATCAGAATTACACATGAAAAATTCTGAGTACAATATTGAATGTGGAAATACTTAACAAAAAAAAACAAGTCTTTCAGCTAGAATACGCTATAACCAGCTGTCTTGTAACTTGTAACTTCTAGCACTGATACTACGAGACAGAATGATCAATAATGAAAAACAAAAAACACGTTAGCAAACTATTGCGGTGTTATTACAAAAAAGTTAAATTCGTATTGAACCCTGGCTTTAAAAAGGTCTCATATTAAACGCACCGCGGTCGCCATCTTGTTCTTTTGTCTCGCTTTGGTTACGTTAGTTTAGACTTGTGAAAAAGGATAACACGAACTTGTGCATTTATTAGGAAACTTTTTTAAACCAAGTATTTAATACGTATTTAACTTTTTTGTAATAACACGGCTGATGTTTTACAGTTATATTCATTTACGAATTTTCCGTTGAGACTTTGAATGTAAAGCACTTATTTCTATCTCCCCTCGTCTTTTGGATTAGGGAACATTATGAATCATACCAAATAAATACACGTACATGCATCCGAGTAAAATACACTACTTCTGATCAATCGGGTAAAAAATGAACGAAATAATGATTACAGAAAATGTAATAGTATTTACTTTTGATATACTAAAAAAACTACCATTTTAAATTTCATAGTTTCTATTCTTATCACATTTTATTTATATAGTTTGCAAAATTTGGACGGAAATCAATTCAAATCTGATGTTTGAAACATTATGGATTTAAGTCATTAACACATTGTTCGAAGTGTTACGGTAACATCGAAAATGTTATCCCTATCATATAAAGTCCAAAAGTGAAGAACATGAAAAATAAGAAAGGGAAAATAATTTTGCAAAAAAAAATACATTGAATGAATCTGGTATCGTAAATATAATCATTTTGGCAGCGGAAAAATAAGGCGATACTCGTTAGTATATGGAATTAATAATAAAATAAGGAACGCCTGTGCAAATCTAATATTGAACTAAATTTATACGCAGACAATTGCTTTCATATTTCGTATAGGTGTACAGATTATTGTTCTGGTAATATACAGAGTACCTACCTAAATATGTATTATTAAAATCAATTATATTTATTTTATAGACTAGTGGTCAGTTTAAATTGGCAATAGCGACAAGAAGGGATAAATGAATTTATAACAATTTCCATGCCGCGATCAATAAATTACTAGAACTGACCGAACATGCTCGATTAAATTTTAAAACATATGGATTTTACATACATTTCAACTTCATATTAACTTATTTATTTCGTATTTTCTTATAAAGTCTTATTATTAGTATGAAAATTACAATAGTGACCGCGCGCACTGCGGTGTCGTGAGCTACAGTGCGTTTTTTATTCTGCATGAGAAAAAACTATGCAATGCAGTTCGGTAGAATTTCTTCAATAGTCTAAGAAGCCATGAATGCCAGCCCTTCCTTATTTTATATTGATTGACATTTTTTCAATTTCTCTTCAGAAAACGCTATCAGTTTGTCACTACCTTTTTACAAATATCGCCAATTAATGTTACTCCCATGGTGATGCTGAATCATTTATGTTATAAAACATGTACTGATAACATAGGTATATAGACCATGTAATTTGCACTATTACTGCGATAATTAGCGGGGTTTTTTCGCATCACAAGAAATATCAATCCAGCGGATTTAAATTCGGCAGAAATTTTACCCGCGGTACACGCGGTTCTATGTAAGCCCTCAGATCACATATTTTGCGAAAAAAATTCGTGAATAAAAAAAACGTAGTGCGAACGGGCACTTCTTGCGAAAAATGTTGCTATATCTATCTCGCTTAGTCTTTAATAGAATGATGTTATTGTCAAAATCGCATTATGATGTGTCTGTTCGTCATTCAGGACGTTCATCAAGATCGATCGAATTTATAGCAAAAAAATACTGTCCCATATTTAACATTTGAAATGTATTCTGTCGCTGTAAGGAAACGCGGCGCATCTAGCTAAAGTCGTGAAAATAGTTGAAGCTCACGCCTTTATCGAAGTATGGGTAAAACGTTTTTTGATTAAATTTAATGTGAGAATAGAAACTCGTAAGGCGAACAAAAAATACCATTAGATGCCCCTTTTCCCGATAAAAACTCAATATTGCAATAAACGGCAGACGCTCCTCTTCTTTGTATTCGTATGTGCGTAGAGGCAATCACTGAATTATTTTCTAATGGACATTTAAACTGTACACTGACGAACTGTTTACCACAAAACATTTCATCCAAGCAACCAACGGTATGGTGAAAAAAATTAGTATAGCAACAGCAAGTAAGTTTTATTAAAACCGTTATAGAGGTACTGTATTAAATATAATATATTCTTTTTATCCATAGTTCCTTATGTCATTTAAAAATAACTTTTTATTACTTAAAAAACATACATAATCGCCCAATGTTATAGAGAAAACAAAAAATCAACACATTATCAAGCGGTCATTAAGCAAAATAAAAATATTGTTAATAGAAAATATTTAATGAATGCTTTAAAATATTATATATGCAAATTAAAACATAAACGTTATAATTATTAGGTTATTACAGATTCAATAATCCCACTTAATAAATTCAAGTATCAAATCATATTAGTCCCTCTATTCATATGTAAAATTATTGGACAGAATCGGCGGACAGACAGGCGAATTAAAAAAATGTAGAACTGGCATTTAACTCTGAATAAGGTAAGATGACTATTCTTTCTAATTTTTTTACAGCATTTCTTCTTACAGATCGCTCGATACGATAAACTTTACTTTGTAGTCCACATAGTGCCGATAATTCAAATACACTATTCAATATTTCGATTAGTGTTCGACACTAGAATAAGTGAAGTACTTAGATAAATTATTAAGGGCAAAATATTAATTTAATAAATACATTTGAGAATATTTAATATAAGAATATGATGAGAAACGACCCTGACACTGAATACGCTTAGAAAGTCATAATTCATAACCCTACAACAAACTGTCTTACAACATAATGTTAGAAATATTTTTAAATCCATTCAATTAATAATTAAGATATACTACATTTTAATAACAAATAATATTAAGTTCCAATAATAGACACATTAGATCAATCCAAAAGACGCCATAAAAATCATAAGACACTGGACAGAAATCCAGTAGACGCCATATAAAATCCAAAAGACGTCATACAAAATTTCAAAAGACGCCACTTTGATTATTATAAAGCTGTCTTCTACAAATGCTTTAAAAGCTTTCGGTTAACCAAAGACACGTTTCTGCAGAAACTAGAGATATATCATAAGAAAGAATTAACATATAGATATATATTTAAAATTTCTTTAGTAGTAAATATGTATATTTAAACATTGTCTTTTAACTATCACATGTAACATATATACATCTTTTTTAATATATATTAAGCCTTAAACACAATAGTACAAATATATTTATATATAAAAATATTATATGAACAGATCTATTTTTAGTTACAAAGAAAATGCTTATAAAAGTATAAAGGTATGTGGAAATAATTTGATTCACAACATTTGTAATAATTATAAAGTTTTTCTTATTAAAATAACTTATAGCACAAACTGTAAATTGTATAAAAAGATGTTAAATTTTATTCCAATATTATTTATAAATATTCATCACTATTGGAAATGCTTTGTTAATTGTTAACGTATAATTAAGTCTTAAAACGTGAAAAGGAATCGGCGGAAGAATTTAATACTATATCAAAACGTGGGTTTCATAATTAATAGTAAGTGTTCGTAAAATGATATCGATCTGTAACTTTACGAGGCGTTAATTATATAAAGTCATCGGAAAATCCTTTATACCTTAAGCCCGAACACCATTTTCAGGAATTGTTCATAGTGTATTGTTATGACGCCATCTTGGTCCGAGTCGTAACGCCGGAACGCTGACGTCAGAGTCTAAAATTAACAACAAAATTTTATAAATTATGTTTTAAGAGGATATGTGGCCACGTTTATTGCATACTAGCCTCTGCCCGCGACTTCGTTCGCGTGAAATAGTTACTTTTGGTTAACGCTAACAAGCAGCGGAAGCACACAAAAGAAAAAACCCCGATTTTGATATACTCTTCCTTGGTGCTCCGCTCCTATTGGTCTTACCGTGATGATATATAGCCTATAACCATCCTCGATAAATGAGCTATATAACATTGAAAGAATTTTTCAAATCGGATCAGTGGTTACTGAGATTACCCCCTACAACACCACAACGTCACAAACTCACAAACTTTACCTCTTTATAATTTTAGTATAGAAGTTTAGATAAAGTATAGATAAACGTATTCCTCTGTTTTACCTTTGTATAATAGGAATTAGTACAAATATTTTTATACCATATGAGCTGTAACTATCACAATCATGTTTCTATGTTTATAGTTTTTACACAAATTAAATGTTGTCCTTATAAAATTACTAAAATTGGCGAATTATGTCGCCGTTTTCGGATATCCTACATACAAATTAGGCGAATATAACAAATAAAAGATAAACATAACCAAGGCCCCTATTGGATTGATTTTGAAAAAATAATTAAAATCAGTTCAATTTCGTATGAGAAAACAACAGAATATAAAATGATTTCGTCTATGTACGTAAAATCAGTCCAAGCTGCAATTGTCTTTCTATTTAATAGTTCGAGAAATATTAAATATTCTCCAATTTGATTTTATCAGCAAACTAGCAAGCCCGGCAGACGTTGTCCTGCCCTGATAATATAAAAAAAACCTTAACAAATTCTATACCTAAACTTTCCTCATGAATCAGCTGGTGAAAACAGCATGAAAATCCGTCCAGTAGTTTTTGAGCTTATCGCGAACAGAAACATACGTGCCAAAGGACTTAGTTTTATAATGTGTAATAATGTGTTGTGCACAACTTTTTTAATTTTTCTTAATATATGTACGTACATAACTCCATTTCAAGTAGGATAGAGATGAAGGATGAAAAGATTTATGATTATGAAATAATATTTCGTATAGATTTACGAAGATGTGAATAATTTATGTGTAAAACAATAATTCAGATTCAACCAGATTATGAAATATTTTTTATCCGTTTCCTATTAATGTCTTTTTACATAGATTATTAAGGTTTTACAATTAGGTAAATTAATTATATTTTAATAAATATTTGTTTACCGTGATAAACACCTTAATTATTGCAACATTTTCCTTTGACAGCCCGTTCGGATACATAAAAATAATATTAACATAAAACCGAACACAACCAACTGTCATTCATATTTGACATATACAATTTTTTTTATGTTTATTATTCTTAGAGAATATCTCGCTGTGTTTAACCCAATATGTTAATTGATTATACCTCTTAAACCCCGTTTTTTGAAAACGGATAACACTCATCTAAGCCAGCCAACCTTATATAAACAGCTTCACTAAATCAACTCATTAATTGCTATAAGAAACCTGACTCAGCAAAAATACTATTAAAAGGAAAAAAATGCCACAATAACAATTCATACTCACATACAAAGTAACGCAGCACTGTATGAAATCATCAAAAAGTATCGTGCCTCTACCGAATCTATCGAACTTTTGCACCATAGTTGTGACCACATCGTCGGACAACCTGTATCCGAACGCAGTTAGAGCAGTCTTCAGTTCATTCTTATCGATGTTGCCGGAGTTGTCACTGTCAAACGAACGGAAACAACTCTGCCACTCTGTAACGTACTTCCACAACGCGCCGAAATCTTCGAAAGATATCACGCCTCTGTTCTGCTTGTCAAACATACCTTTGAAATACATTTTTACATTTATTTAAGATATAATTATTTATACGTGTCTTAATATTGCAAACACTGTTTTATCTTATTTGTCATTTGTACCTAACCTTAAAAAGTCCATTCAACGTCATGATTAACTAGATTGCTACTCGTTAGAACAAAGCTAGAACGCCTATATCTGAGGATGCAAGATAAAAATCTTATATTATAAATGCGAAAGTGTGTTTGTTCTGCTTTTACGAAACTAACTACTAAACCGATCATCATCTAATTTTTATATAGGTTGCCAGTAGCTAAGCACAAAAACAGGCATAGGGCACATTAATTTAGAAAAAAATGCAGTTTCGAGGTATAGGTCTAATCTACATTAAAGCTAGCGAAGCCGCGAGAAAAGATATTTATTAAAAATCCAGATCCCGGCTGTAAAGGTCATAAATTATAACCCAAATAATAATGGAATCAGATTTATTTAAGTAACATTTATAGAACTTAAAACCAGATATTTGGGCAATCAACAATCTATTCCAATACCGCGTAAATCACTCTGACCTTTGAAAAAAAAGTGTTCGGGTAAACAGCGATGTAGTGAATCTGGTTTATCTTTTATAATATGTGGTAAGAACCATACATATATAAAATGTAACCGAAATTGAAGTTAATAAATAATTTTAGTGATATTTTCCTATAACTTAGGTTTTCCCTATATCGTTACAAGCTTGTTTGTACCATAAACACCACACTAAGACCGGAAGCTTAAAGGTTATTGCTGCTGCTACCAGGCAAAAATCACAACAGGAATGGCGTAGTAATGATAGTTCCATAAGCATAATATACACGACTTTCTACCACCTTCAAAATGTCAAAACTCTTATCGAAAAGTCAGATCTTATTTCATATAACACTTACCTATCATGAGCCGTACAGTTTCCGGGTTAAAAGGATTCCACGTCCCATTTGACAAAGCTTGTTGGAGTTCATCTGCCGATATGTAGCCACTGCGGTCTTTGTCCACTCTGGAAATTTCAGCAATATTTACTACACGATCCTACAGTATATTATGGGTGACTTAAACAGGCGATGATGCCTTAGTTGATAGCGTGTTCGGACACCGCGTCGATGGACGTAAATTCGAATCCTAGCAAATGAGTCGGGGCTTCTGGTGAAGGAAAACTGAAATCATAGCATGGTGGCAGGGCTTTTTTTTAAGTCCACCTGGCTGGCTACCACCTTCAATTTGAAAATCTCTCACCAAGCACCTATTGGTGTGTTCCGGCAGCTGCACTTGAGAGCCAGTCCCCTCTACGTTTAGCCTGTTTACAGTCTTCGACTACATCGTTATTTAACATCAAATGAGATTGTGGTCCTATGCTAAAACATGTAGTATTTAAAAAAAAATAACACAAACGAATAAAAAATAAGTGCGTGTAACCGAAACACGCGATTGGAGTAAAACTTTTTAAACATTTTTGAATTTGTCAATAAATAGTTTATAAACAAATCAAACAAAATTTTTTATGAAAAAAATAGTTATTAAAAATGATTATATTCAATAATAATAAACATCATACAATAGAATTAATTATGTATATATGGGCACGCGACCGTGCAATCTGGTTTCAATGTAAGTAACAAATTAAATCAAAGCTTTATAATCTGTAGCGCCATCTATCAGCTAGTTCGGAACTTAAATATCACAGGAAATATTATTAGCAACTCTTTGTTATAAAGTAAATAAAAGTACTAACAGACTACTATGATAAGTAGCGAATCAAATTAATTATGATTTAATAGAAGTTTTGGTTATGTTTAATTATTATGTAACAGGATGGTACAGGAACGTGACACCATATTGCCGTAACGAACTTCCGTTGCATTGTCGTCCAGTTACCTCCTAGTAGCGCCTAAAGAAGTGTTATTTCAAAAATTCGCAACTGTCGAATAGTTAAGACTTAGTTACCAATAAAACCCGAAAATATTTTCTTTTGCAAAAAACAACTATAAGGATTTCTTGGTGTTTGAAATGACTTATAACATTAAGGTATCTCAGTGTTTGAAAGGCGTACAGGCGTGGAAACTCAAGTTGCTTCTCGAGAAGTAGTGTCCTTTACCAGAAGTTTTTTTTAGTACTATATGCCCAAAATTTGACAAAAATCTCATCAAAAATATAACTTCAGATGCTTGATTATAGAATTTAGAATTAAGAGTGATAGATAGCGAAACGGACATTAGATAAAGATGACGAATCGACATTTTACTAATACGAGTAGAATTAAATAATTGATTTTAGAACAACAATTAACTTCTTCAGTCCATGAAATTCCAAAATTTTTATACCTCAACATAAAGTTAATTTTTAGTACATTTTGTAATTTTTTTCCCCATTGTAAAACTAAATATTTTACATTCTTGTGGTTGGTAAAATCAAGACCAAATATATATTTGTCACAATATAAATTGAACTTTGTAAAAGTCGTGAATATTTTAACATTACTAATTACAACACTGAACAATGAACTGGGGCATATTTATTTATAAACGACACATGATATCATTGTGGTAAAACAATGCAGGTTACAATGTCATTGCTTATCTACATTATAATCGTAATTGGAGTTGATAAAGTTTTCTTATTTATTCTTCATAGATTTCGCTGTTTCATTAGAATGTCACCCATAGATAAATGGCGATGTGGGCAAAGATGGTTAACATCATAAACTTAAAGAGGGACTGGCTCTCAAGTGCAGTTAGCTGTGTTTTCAAGTTAAGGGTGTTAGCTGGTCGAGTAGGATTAGAAAAAGCTGTACACCATGAAAATGAATAAAACGTAGAGAAAGACTAAATGAAATTCATAAATAGTACAAAGCTAAGTCGCTTTGTGTCCCTTATTTCTTATACACTGCACAATGGAGATAGTCAAGATTCAGTCAACTGTCGTTTAGAGCAGTGTTTTTCAAAGTGTGGGTCGCGAAGCTTCTATAGCGGAGTCGCAAAAGGTTGGAAAAGTTACTGCAGTAAAAAAAAACAATAAAGTTTTATAAGATTTTTTAAGAAAAATGTTAACTAAGTAAAGGACGAAATCATTTGCATTAAATATACAAAAAACTGAGAACTCTTATGTATTTATTCGAACCCTAATTATGAAAATGAAAAAATATGTTAAAAATTGAATATTCGTCACAAAATAAAATACATGAAAGAAAAATAACGGGCAGGGGGGTCGTGAAATATATTTTCATACTAAAGGGGCCGTGTCAAGAAAAAGTTTGAAAAACACTCGTTTAGAGAAATACTTCCGGAAAGCCTTTACGTGTCATACACGCATATGATAGATTCAGAGGATGGGCATCTGAATAATACTTTAAATGAAATTTGTCATTGGTTTGCGTTAAATAACCTATTGCTAAATGCAGAAAAAACGAAATGTATAAGATTTACTTTACCCAATGTTAGACAGGTTGATAGTAGAATCAAGATCGAAGAGAATTTAGTAGGGTTAGTTGACAATACTGTATTCTTGGGAATTACACTAGATTCTAAATTACAATGGGGTCCTCACATTAAAAAATTGCTGAGCAGATTAAGTTCCGCTGCATTCGCAATACGTAAGATCGCCAGCTTACAGTCTACTTCGCTTACTTCCATAGCTTAATGTCTCATCGCATTCTGCTGTGGGGTACGGCTGCTGAGGTAGACACGATATTTTTATTACAAAAACGGGCAGTTCGGGCAATATATAATATGGGACCTCGCGAATCATTAAAAACGAAATTCCAGGAATTCGGTATCTTAACTCTGCCCTCCCAATACATTCTTGATAATTTAATGTATGTCCGTAAAAACTTTGAAAAACTGAATTTAGTAAATGACCGGCATAATCTAAATACTAGAAACTGTAATAAACTGGTGGTCCCATGTTTCAGACTTAGCAAAACCAGTAATAGTTTTTTAGGTAATAGTGTTAGATTCTACAATAAAGTCCCAAAGCATGTTACCGATTTGCCGGACTGTAAATTTAAGCACCACGTCAAACGGGTTTTAGTTTCCAAAGGATATTATAGAGTGGATCAGTATGTGAATGATAGTGATACCTGGAATTGACTCCTCACTGTGCATCCACTAAAAGCATTGCATGATATATTGGAAATATATGTTAAAAAAATGTACCCGATCGAGTTTCTTGCCGGTTCTTCTCGATGACTGGATTGTTTTCCGAACCGGTGGTAGTCTTTGACGTTTATAAGTGCCTTATTAGGGCCTAAACTGAATAAAGTATTTTTGATTTGATTTGATATATTTATACACGATAGAGTAAAGTCGACGTGTTGTAATCGAGTCATGAAAAATATTTGTTGAATGCTTATATTGATAACACTGGCTAAACATATGGCATACATAAAAATAATGTACTACAGAATTGTATATATTAAAAATGTCCACAGACAAATTTATTATAGTAGACATATACCATACCAAGGATAACCATTTCTTTTAATTGTGGGAATATATCCTACATTGGTCACCCACAGCCCCGAGGAGCGTTGGGATATCAGACTCCTACTGCCTAAAAAAACCCACGAGATGCCGTCTGCCGCGCCAATGGAATGTCACGGGGTCGCGCAAGGCAAACACCATGACACGCCGGCGGCAAAACCCAGCAAGAAAGCCTGGCCACGACAGCCCGTTCAAGCTGCCTACTAGTCTACCGAACCAAGTGCTATGGAAGGTCAGGGCCCCAGCCTCTTCCCCACTTGGTTCGCTTTGCTAGTCAAGGAGTCGCTTCCTCTAATCGCCACCCACCATTGATTTTTTAACGACGTTGTCACCCAACCTCTTATGACTTTTTAACGTGGTTTTCTCCCATGGTAACTTTTTACCGAGGTTTCCTGCCTTCCGCCGCCCGAAAGGTACCCCTCTGTCACTTTTTAACGTGGTTTACGCCGACAGTAACTTTTTAACGAAGCTTTCTCACTCCTGTTCGAAAACTTCTCGTCTGTTTTTTTACGAGGTTATCTCCTCACCCTCTGTAACTTTTTACCGAGGTATTCATCCTTCCGCCGCACGAGGGAAGGCCTCCGTCACTTTTTAACTTGGTTTTCTCCTACAATAACTTTTTAAGGCGGTTTTTCCCTCCACCTCCTTATGCTAGGCAACAGTAACCATTTTTAATTGTAATTGCATATATGATATTATTCCTATTGTTGATGATAGAATTAATTTATAAAATTGGCATTAAGAATTATTGTATGTGCATTGTTATCTTATTGTTTTCAAGTATTCATAACGTCATAAGATAGTAGTTTCTTAGTAGATATAGCAAGGTTGTAAATCATATTAATGCTACAATATAAATTTTCATCTAATTTATGATAACTGAACAAATGATATAAAGGCATGTTTATGGCGATTTTTAATATAGACTATATAACTTACTACTTTTATTATAGTGAACTAACTAAATTATTTTTTCTAGAACATAAATCATCAAGTAAATAAAGTTCAATGACTTTGTATGTTCATATGTAAAAAATTACCAGATTCTAAGATAAAATTTGATATTAGTAATGGAAGATTTTTTTTAAACCTCTCATAAAGTGATTTGGTAAAATATGATGAGACTCTCCTGTCTTCAATGAAGATGTAACCTACAGAGTGTTACTCATGTAAGAAGCTATACTTATTTAAGCTATGTTTCTATAAGCCTAAGTGATAATACCAGTCATTTTTTGATATATATTATTAACAACAAAACATTTTGTATATATTATGTTTTATAAATGAGATTACACTACCTCAATTCTGAAACAACTAATGATAATAATAGACACCTGTAAGGAATAAAGACTTCTTCATTACTAGTTTACATGAGTATAACAAACCATCTAATTTCAATAAATCACTGACACAAACAAAGTAAAGCAAATTTTCCTTCTTAGAAACGAAAGGAAACTGAATGTATATAAGAGCTGATTCATCTTAAAAACATGTTTACAAATCATTTTATAATGACTCATTAATCGCTATTAATATAAATTAATGAACACACTATGTTACACAGCCTTTGTCATATTTTTTATGCAATAAACAACTTTATGTAGTTTCTGTCAATTTTTACATATTATAGACAACTATCAGGCCTGCTGACGTTATCCCGCCCTAATAATAAAAAAAACCTTGACAAATGATATACCTAAACCTTCCTCATGAATCACTTTATCTACTGACTAGCCGACCCGTGCCCACTTCGTTGGGCGGTAATAGGCATTATCAAGCTACAACTTTTCTCTAGAACTCAATCATATATATCTCATAATTAAGGCAGCGTTCGTAAGAAACGTTTTCCTTCGACCATTTTTCTCCGACTCCCCAGATATTACCCCCTACAACCTCACAAACTTTACCTCTTCATAATATTAGTATAGATTATAGATAATATAATTAGTTAATAGCTTCTGCTCGCGACTTCGCATGCGTGGAATAGTTATTTTGGGCTAAGACGCAGCGGTAGCTCTCAAAAGGAAAAATACCCCGATTTTAAAACATTTTTCATTGTTGCTCCGCTCCTATTGGCCTTAGCGTGATGATATGTAGCCTATGACACTCATAAATAACGTGGCTTTATAAGGTGGTAAAAAAAAATTCAAAATCGGTTTAGTAGTTCTCGAAATTACCCCCTACAACGTCACAAACTTTACCTCTTTATAATATTAGTATAGATAATATAATTAGTTAATAGCTTCTGCCCGCGACTTCGTACGCGTGGAATAGTTATTTTGGGCTAAGACGCAGCGGAAGCTCTCAAAAGGAAAAAAGCCCCGATTTTAAAACATTTTTCATTGTTGCTCCGCTCCTATTGCCCTTAGCGTGATGATATATAGCTTATGACACTTACAAATAAAGTGGCTTTCTATTGGTAAAAGAATTTTCAAAATTGGTTTAGTAGTTCCTGAGATTACCCCCTACAACATCACAAACTTTACTTCTTTATAATATTAGTATATAGATTATAGCCCCTGCCCGCGACTTCGTCCGCGTAGTAATAGTTACTACTCTGGGCTAACGCTGACACACAGCAGAAGCTCTCAAAAAGAAAAAAGCATCTCGATTTTGAAACATTTTTCATTTGTGCTCCGTTCCTATTGGCCTTAGCGTGATGATATATAGCCTATAACCATTCTCTATGAAAGAGCTATATAACACTGAAAGAATTATTCAAATCGGACCAGTAATTCCTGAGATTACCCCTTACAATGCCACAACGTCACAAACTTTACCTCTTTATAATATTAGTATAGATAAAAACCACATAAAAACCCGTTCAATAGTTTTTGAGTTTATTGCGAACAGACAAACAGACATGGCACAGGACTTTGTTTTATAATATGTAGTGATTAATTAGCTATTACCTTCTGAATATATCCCACAAGAAGTCTCTACTTGGCATAGGTGAATGGAAAGCCATTTCTTATCTGAAAGAGTAAAAAAATATGATATTTATAAAAATGATATTACCTACATAATGTTACAGCAAATTCTAACCAGTGCCATTCTAATAGAAACAAGGACAACACTGATTAGTCATAAAATCTAAAAGGCACACAGGACTGGCAATGATGGCATCTTACTAAAGTTACCTCGGTACTTGTGTATTAAATGCATTGCGGTGGGCTCTCATTATTTTTTTCACAAGTCTAACCTAAACAAACTGAGGTGAAACTGTTTTAACTTAAAAATCATCGAGTTGGTAATATACAAAATTATCAATGATTGTTCAGAAATTATACATAGCCTGAAAACTTTGATCATAAATATCTTAGTAACTATGCCTTTCCGCAGGGAGAGGAATACAACAACCCTTTCCTATACCATAGCAGACAACCGAACAAGTGGGTCACCTGGTGTTAAGTGATCACCACCATCCATAGACACTTGCAACACCAGGGGAGTCGCAAGTGCGTTGCCAGCGTGTGTTTTCCTCCGCTGCTCCCATCCCCTTCAATCTTTATATCAAAATGCTAAGCACACTGAACCTAGAGGGAGTGGTTCTCAAGTGTAGCTGCTAGAACACTCAAAAGTGTTTGGAGGCAAATTTACAACTTGAGGGTAGCAGTGAATCAGACTTTGAAAAAGCTTATAGTAGTAACATGGATAATATATTCTATATTGATGAGCTATATTCCCTAATATTTTTTATGAGAATGTTACAGTCAAATTACATGTACTTTCAATTCACGTTGACAGCATGGTGGCATTTCTATAGCTAATCAGCACTCTGTCAATGTTTATTTGCTAAATATGAGGATCGATTTAGAGTTACTTATGTGTGAACCACATATTACAGACCAGAATCAAAATAGATCCCTAAATATTACTTTCAGATCAAATTACAGGGTATCTATTTAAGAGAAAGGTGTCCTATTCATTACATCAATAAACCTATTGCAGTGACTGTTTTTTTTTAATATCAAACTTACTGGACAGCATAACAGTGGCAACTGGCACAGGCTTTTTTTTTCGAACTGACTACTCTATTAACCTAGCAAGGTCTTAACAGCTTCACCGGACTACTAAGGCGAGCGCTTAAGACACTTAGCCGATTTTATTTTGACAACTAGCTCAAGGGTGCGCGGCACACCTCGACTTGGGTTGTTGTCTGATACATGCAATTCACGACCTATTTGAGCTAACCTATGCTAAGCTAACTATTCATACATATATGAGTTGTTGAAACATATATGTGTACCAAGCATACATACCTCAACAACTCTTATATATATTTCGCATCAGATAATTTTCTAAACTATTTCAGTTTGATAAGGGACTGGCACAGGATTGTAAATCGCTGAATGGTCACTATTGTATTTAGTGCCTTACAATCGGATACAGTGCAGTCGTTGTGTGTCGTGTTGTTAAAACAAAACAAATATTATGTATTCACTGTACTACTTCAATATTATTAGTCAAATCTCACTACTGATCTATGTGAAAAAATCGGTACATAAAAAGATTATATTGTCAAGTACCAGATTACTCACACTTCCCGATGGCGCTACTTATTTCAGAACGGTACTAGTAGGTCTCTTGGCCTAAATTTTAATAAAATGTTTCATTCTGTGTAAAATACTTATTGCAAGACATATATGCGTATTGATTTTGAAAATTTGTAGAAGAACCAAAGAAATATAAACAAAAGATCTACATCTAATAAAGCACTGTAGGATGAACTTATAATGTTATGATTTTCCATGTATTTATTACATTTACAAGAACTTGACACAAGAAAAAAGGCTTATTACTTACCCCTACTAAAAAACAAAATAATGTAAATGTCGTCTCGCTTCTAACACTGAAAAATTATGATGAAATTACTTTCAACAAATTACACACAATCTTGAGCAATAACGTTGAATCCAAAGACTTTCGGTTCCCGTTTTTTTCTTACTAAGAAAAAAGGAAACCGCCACCCCAGAGTATAGAGTATATTTATATAAATCTCCACAGAATACTAATAGGTATATTTTTATTTTTTCCGAACTAAGTGACTACGGTATTGGCCTAGCCAACAACATCAATTAAAAATTTAAAACGTCGATGTATCCCTAAAAGCTTCTTAGAAGTAGGGATGAAGCGATATATCCATGTTTTAAAACATTGTTGTATCGTTCATAAACATTCATGTTGAAACCCCTGACACAGACGATACATCGCTCTTCATAAACGATGTTTCATATCTGTAGCACTATCAACTGTATTATTTGCAAGGTATTTATAGGTAAACAATACTTATAAATGCCTTCATTATTTGTAGTTGATTTTAGAAAAACATCGATGTCGCTTCCCTATTTATAGCACACATGGACTGCGGTATTTAAATACTCAACACCCATTAATGATTTTTGAGTAGTCCGGTGAAGCTGCTAAGACCTTGCTAGGTCAATAGCGTAGTAAGTTCGAAAAAAAAAAAAAAAAAAATGATTTTTGAAGTGAAAACTTCTTTAGGCACGTTGAGCGGTATTTTTGGCAGGAAATAAATTCATAATTTCATGTCGTGACACAATACTAAGCATGACCGATCGTATTACGCTTGCGCGGCTTGCTTCAGACTAGCGACGCGTAGTATAGGGGCCTGTGTACATCTAATATTGATATTTTATATTGAGATTGAGCAATCGTCATTATAATTATAAACTGTATTAATTTTGAACTGTATAAAATTTATATAATTATTGTACGGAGTGGCAAAAGATGTGAAAACTAAACTAATGATAATAATTTCAATTTACAAATTTAAATACTGATAATGTAATAAAATACAAGGAAAGCGCGCTAAGAAATTCTTAATCAAAGTTTAGTGATTTAGTCCTGGGCTATGTAATTATAAGTGATTCACAATGCTGCATAATTTATAAATACCGAACGTCCCATAACATGCATTCTACAAATTGATGAGAAATAATTGTGTATTGATATATCATACCGTTTAAACATCGATACATGTATAATTTCCTACTTGACAATTTGTAAATTCAAAAATTGTTACTTAATTTTAAGAGTAAAAAGTTAAATTGTAGCAATAAAAAAAACATACATTTAAATGAGCTTAGATAATTCCTATAAGTAATGAATTACTGCTAATTATTAGAAGAAATTTACAAATAAAACCTTATTTTCGGATTTACCTTATTTATAGTTCACATATAAATATTATCATTTATTATTATTATAAATCAGCTTCTATTCAAAACATTGAAAAATAGTACTACTACATGTAAACAAATTTAATTAATTCTCATATTATAAATCATTAAAAAAAATAATAAATCTACGTTACTTCCGGATTTCACACATTTTACAAACCTATTTTATTTTTTTATTTTAAATTCTTCTTCTTATTCTTCTATATACGGTCCTATGAATGTATATTGCTTGATGAATTTGAATGCACATATTCCTGTATATTAAATTAGTGTAATGAATCTAACAACACCTACAGTGGATTTTTAATTTGTAAATGAAGACTCACTAAACATACATAAAAACATTTTTTTCAAATGCTATGTAGTACCACTCATGAGATATAGACGCAAGCTTTATATCTTTTTTGTTTATGTATCCGCTAATCTCGTTTTTATTCAACTAGAGTGTTATTTTTTTTGAAATCATGTAATATATAATTTAAACATAAGCAGGCCATACAATCTTCGAATAATAATACTGCACTAAATTCCACAATCCACGATATAACTCCCAGATATAAACTCAGAGGTCGCTTTGTTATAACCCTAGAATATTGAAAAGTTGATGAAACAAAAGGATATATCAGTACGCCTAAGTACTCCTAAATTTTTTAATATAATAATGTGATCTTTTACATCAGCAAAGTTGCCGGTTTATAAATTTTATGGAAATAAAGGCATAAAACTGTAGGATAGTGTTAGTAATATTTAACTTTATATAGATTATAAATTTCAAAATTTATATTAGTTTTTTGATTTAGTGTTATTTAGTAACTTTTCTAAACTCTGACATACAAAATACTGAAATCACAAACAAAATCGATGAAAAGCGTCTCGCTCTTTCCTTAAAATAAACAAAATAGGCAATTTACTAAAACAGAAACTGGCAACTTTGTCACTATTTGTCAAATTGTCGTCGCTTTCGTGAATTTTTGTAATTTGTTGCTTTATTTATCGTTTTTTCCATTAGTTTTTAACTAGTGAAAATAGTGTAACTTAATATTATCTTATACTTAATCAAATATATTACTTTATTTTAGTCTATATCCCAGAAATATGTAAAATAAATGTTTGTATAAACTTTACATGGTTTTACTAACGAAATTGAATGATATTAACTTAAATTTAAGAAAACAATTTTCACTGCCGCTGTAGAGGAAGGAAATTCAAATATTGTTAATAGTATTTTGAACTTAATTTTCATTTTGTGTTGTAAAAATAAGATATTGACGTCGCTTGTGCTAGTAGCCAAAATGTTAATATCTAATTTGCAAGTACAAAATGCTATTAACAATTTTTGAACTTGTCTTCTGAGGTGTTTTAGGCCGGCGATGCATTTACACACAAAATTAGTTCCATGATTAAAATACAGATAGCGCTTTTGAAAGTGCCCGGCAGCCACCGAAAGATAGGTCTCTATTTCCTTTTTACGGATAGTACTCTTTGAACATAAGTAAGTATAGTATACTTGTACCTATAATACTTATTATACTCTTTGACTTGTACTGTATATAACAAACGCCATCAATAAACTTTTGATCTTATTCGTTGATTTATGATTGACGGCATATATTATTATCGATGTAACATATTATTTTAAAATTCCAAGTATCTTTAAAGCCGTTAACTTCCTTACGTAGCAAATTTGAACGGTAATGTAGCAACCATGTGATTTGAGATTTGGATTGGTTCCACAGAGTGCCTTATGTATAATAGGTTCACGCTTGACGGTATGATACTTGATATTAAAATGGCGGATGTCTCAAGTAATGAGCGAAAAGTAAAGCTTACAAAAAACGGTAAAGTGGTTAAAAAACGCTTAAGAAATCCAGAAGGTGGGTTGACTGTTTTTTAAATTAAAATTTGTATGTTATTGCTTGTATGAAAAACTTTTGCGGTTTCTTTATTGTTGTACTTACGTACTCATTTCGATATCTAAACTCCTTGACTCTTACTACCTTACTATTATTATAAGCTGCGAGACAAATATTTGAAATAGTTTCCCCCCAATTTCTCACTGCACCTAACGTAGTTATTGTGTACTTACATAGAAATGTATAAGTAATCTATCATGTTTCCATATGTATACATAGTAAATGAATTCATTATTTACGACAGGCATCATCCAAATAGTGATTATATAGTAATATATATTGATATTCTCTTACTATACTGTAGTAATTTTTAGTGTAACCATTTAGTTTGAAAGATGTTGAGTACTCTCATCAATCCAATTATTCATTTGTAATAACTACTTATAAAATAAAGTGTTCTACCTGTTTTAAATCCTTTGTTGAAGGATTTGCATGTATATAAAATGATTCTGGAATTCCTGTACATTTCTGAATTTATTTTAATTAATAATAATCTTTTTTGGTAATGAAGGAAATTATTTTCATGAAACCAGGACACAATAAATATTTTTGTATTACACCAAATGAGGAAACAGGACAATGAGTTCAGTTACTCTCTCGGAAAGATGAACTTTTTAGTAATAATACATTTCAGAAAGTATTAAATAATCTGTTATATCATATTATACCGTCACTAATCATTATTCCTGGTTTAAAATAAGATGTGAATTTTATTTCAGAATGGCACAAACAAAAACAAAAGCGGTTGCGGATAGCTGGACTACAATATATAAACGCAAATGGGAACATTGTCCCACATAGAGAACCAGGACCTGATTGCAACTGTCGACGTAAATGTTATCAAAAAGTGCCTGAGAATGTCAGATTGAGGACATTTCAAGCATTCTACTCATTGAAAACGCATGATGAACAAAATGCATATTTGTTTGGCCTTATGAGACAGGTTGATGTAAAGAGAAAAAGAGTTAAATCTAGTAGCCGCCGGACATGTACTTTTGAATATTTTGTAAGAATTAGAGGGCGGGAAACCCAAGTGTGCCAAACAGCATTTAAAAACATTCATGCTATAACAGAAAGAAAAGTCAGAGTCCTGTGTAAAAAAATGGATGATGGAGTAATGTTCCCCAGTGATAACAGGGGCAAAAATAGCCATCGTAGATCTGGAGAGGTGCGACTGCCTTCAGAGGTCATTGATCAAATTAAAAATCATATTTATTCAATTGTTCATACCCACAGGTTGAAAGATTTTATAAGATTGGATAAAATTGCAGGTTTGGAAATTAATATCTCAAAGATGTGGAAAGATTACATTAAAACTTATGATCCAGATAATATAACAGCAACCTTACCAAAATCGAAACGAAACCTTGATAAGGTGGAAATAACAGATCCATTACCGCTGCAGCCACAACAACCCCAAGAAACATTTGCTCCCATTGCATACCCAGGAAGTGGCCATTTGGTTAATATTACTGAAAACTATTTTCAAAACCAATATCAGACCGCCACTTTGGCTGCTGGTACTACAGCAAATTTTTATCCATCTCCTAACAGTGGACAGAGCATGGGTATACTGCTTCAGCCATCCACACAAAGATCATCTCAACCTCCAACTGCATATATTGTGCTTCAACCTAAGCCAGAACCACAACAAAATACAACCATCAACATAAGTAACACTGGATTTAGTCGAGGTACAGAAATAATACCAGATACAGAAAAGAAAAAAGTTAATAAGGAAAGAAGGAGAGGTCCACTTGTGAAACAGTGGAGATATAATAATATATTCCATGATGAAATTAATGGAGCGGCACTGGCTGCTATCAAAACAAGACTGGGTATGTACTATGCAGAGAGTGATGCGGCTAGAAAAAAACCTAAGCAAACTCGACCAACTGGGACTATTCCCACTGGGACAATGCCGACTGGGACAATGCCGACTAGGACAATTCCGACTGGGGCAATTCAAACTATAACAGCTGACCAAGTACCACAGGTTGCGCATACAGTTACTATATATACTCACAGGACGAATTAAATTATGTAACTGATATTTTGGTTTTGTTGATGGTCATGGATGGAGATCAGTTGATGTCAGTACTTAACTAAAGAATTGTTTACGGGAACTGATATGAGTGTTATGATAAGTGTAGTCACTAAGACTAATGGAAAGCTATATAAAGACCTGAATATATATTAGAATTAGAGTGGAATGAAAACATTGTAGTAATGCAGCAGACATTGATATATCAATCATAGATCTGCTATTGAATATGTCTTAAAAATCATTGTAATCAATTGGGGTTTACAATTATTCAATGTCTCTATCAAAGCTGGCCTCACATTATTGCCGTTATATTATATCTCAATATTGTGTGCATGTCTCAAAGTAGGAATTCAATTTTCTATCACATACTAGCTGATACCCGCGACTTTGTCTGCATTGTTTATTATCTTAACAATTTATTTTATGTACAGAAGAAAAAACAAGAAAAATCAAAGCAAAAAGCATACTTTGCATACAAAATTTCTGTAGTTAGAAAAGTGCCAATAAAAATCGTAGTTTTTTAAAACCGAATATATAATTTTAAAAATTAGATGAGGACCATAAGTAGTAGTAATAGGTAAAACTAAAAAGATTTGGCTGTAACTTATCCAGTAGTTTTTGAGTGATATGCGCATAAATGCAGAGATCTCTTTCATTTTATTTACAGTCATCAACCTTTCTGGCTGCTGAAAATGATACAGTCAAAACCGTTTATGGCGACATCATTTAGAACAACATACCGGTTATATTGACCCAGAACAAAGGTCCCCTTCTGAATGCCGTAACTCGAAAACATCACCGGTTGTTACGACTAAAGATGAGTAGTCTTTTCTATGTCGTTATAACAGACAGTTTTGACTGTATATGGGTCAAGTGTATATGACACAGTCTCGAATAAAAGTAGCGCTCAGAACTGTCCGCAAAAACACTCCAATATACATCACGTATAACGTTATAGTTATGCGATAAACTTATGATTTTGCAAATTCAACCTTACCTTACTGATTTAAAGTTGTTTTTACAAGGACGCAAGCGATACGAGAATATTTGTAATGACTGCATAAACCAAAATTACGCACTCATTTTTGTGTGCCGTCTGTGAGACGTTAAGTGGTGCATCTTGGGTTTTTGTATATTAATGTACTTATCTAAAAAAATTGTATCAATCTTCTTGTATTCGGTACTTGCATAATCTTTCGAATTTACAGTTTGTAGTATTTCCCTAAAAAAATAATAGCAGGTGTAGAACTAATGCTTCGTGGTCGCATAATTTATGCCAAACCATATACATGAATCAAACTACTTATATTATTATACGGCTGTTACCCGTAATTAAATTGTCTATACAGTAAAGCCCTATTTACTCAATCATATTATTTTTTATAGACTATTTCTTTCTCCAGATTACATGGATTCAGGCTTCATTATTATGCAAAATATTATTTACAATTTTACAATAAAGGAGCCTTCTATGCTATTGATATAATTATTCTTCCACTTTTTTACTACCTGCTTAATGAATTAAAATATTTTTATTATTAAGCTTGTAGATTTCAATTTATATATCATAATCAACGATTATTTATTATCACAATGACGTCTTTTTTATTCTCGTAATAATATTTAGTAAAATCGTGGAAATAAAATGATCATAAAGTCATAGTAGTTTTATTACAATCTTTTACATATTTGTGAAGGATTACGGCTGAGCCAGCTGTGTAATAAAAAGTCCTCGCATAGAGCGGAGTAGCAATTATAATGCAGTAGCTTTGAAGTCTGATGATATTAATGGATTGGACGATTCTATATATTCTAGAACCCCTGGAGTGGAGCCCTCCTGTACACTGCTAGCCCGATACATTGATGCTGAAATCACTAGTTTTCATACTAACTATTCTGCAACTTACGTGTACAGAGACATCGTAGGTATACATATAGTGAATTTTTATTTTTTTCCCTTAAGCGATTTTCCTCCACATGTCTCAAAAAACATATGTATATAAGTTTAGCTAACTTGGTTAGCTTAGACAGTATCGTGATTTACCATTCAAGGAAAGAGCGTAAGCAGATGTTGGGCTACTAGCACCCTCTAAGGTAGGTACAGCTTAAGCGCTCGCTCAGCCTGGTGAAGCTACGAATACCCGTCAAAATGACCAATCGCAGCTAGTAAGGTCAAGTTTGCATACTATACAGAGGATCAAATATTGGAAAAAACACAGAGCTACGAGTGAACTGGTATCTTGCGCATTATTAATCCGCCAATAAATGGTGGGTCAGATATACAGTGTAAACTCTTTATAACGTCTTTTTTTTTTTTTTTTTTATGTTATAGGAGGCAAACGAACATGTGGGTCACCTGATGGTAAGTGATCACCACCGTCCATAGACACTTGCAACACCAAGGGAGTCGCAAGTGCGTTGCCAACCTGTGTTTGGGGGAGAGGGAAGTGGGGAAGTGGGGGATGGGGAGGGGAAATTTTACGGGGAAGGGGAGAGGAGGTGGGTATCCGGCGCTCTCACTGACCAAACGAAACGCAACAATGCAAGCACTGCTACTTCACGTCGGTTTTCTGTGAGAGGGTGGTACTACCCCGGACGAGCCGACCCATTCATGCTGAAACCAGTAATAGCTTCAACGTGGCTCTACCACCTACCTACCTACCTTCCTTATGACGAAAAATTCTAATGTAGACATTAGTTCTATTTGGTTAGTTTACCACAATTTATTTATGATCTTCCCTAACTTTCGTTATGACGAAAAAAAAAATGCTCGGTCCCTTAAAATTTGTTATAACGAGTTTCATTAGTCAGTCATTATCAAAATTTGTTTATAATGGAGGTCAATAATTATTTACGTTAAACTGCTAATATTGCTGGTATGCGAGTATAAGATCGATACCAAAAATTGTAATGCTAGTTATCTAACTTTAAGCCATGTTTGCCCTATTGCATGATAAAAAATTAATAGATTTTACTTCGAAGCTTATACTTTGCTAGTTTTTATCATCACCGTCATGGAGTATAAAAAAAAACATTGTAATTCACCACTAGGCGGCACCAGGCTTTATTATCTTAAGTGTCAGTTTGGAATCTGTTAGGTTAAAAATTCTTAGTCTCGTAATGAAATTGGTTTTGTCAAATATTTGAAAACAAATTGTTTTAGATCTGTTTCAATAACTCATCAATCTTCTTATTGTAGTCATTGGTAATCGTTTGAACTATATATACTATTTAAAACATGAAAGTATATTTAATTTCGGTAATATACTGTTATTAAAATTAAAAACAAAATTCCGAAATAATTGAACATAACAAATACAGACCAAAATTAAAATGCAAAGAGTAGCTTTATCTTTTTTATTTTTCTTAAATTACGCCGACAGGACACATGCTCCACCTACAGCCTTGATTTTCGCCTCTGCCGTTTTTGAGAAGAATTTCGCCTTCACAATAACAGGCTGTTTAGGGAGTTTGCCTTTGCCTAGTAACTTGTAGTAACCCTGAAACCAACAACAAAGAAATTATATTTTCTACTATAACTGGGAAAATTATATTTTCTACTATAATTATAGCTTACTATAATTAGTAAGCCTACATATCAATAAAAAATTATGTTGCTCATAGTTTGTGTGACACAAAATTGTACCATTCATCATAAACAGTGTAACCTCTTTATAGCGAATTTCAAGGAACCAAGCACTTTTGTTTGTTATAGAGTTAACGTTATAAGGAGAGAAAACAAAAAAAAAAGTGTGTGGAATCCCTTCGCGCGGAAGAAGTGAAACTTCGTAATGTGGAAATAAAAATAGGCAGGAAGGGGTAGAAATTGATTTTTAGTGAAATCTTATTGTTTCTATAAGACAAACTTTATCAACATTGCTTACAATTCACAATTGATCGCATCTTTTAATTATCATTTTCGAGTGGAGAAATATCCAAATCTATAACATTTACAATGAGATTACGAAATGTTTGATTATTTTTCTCGCTCTGTCTCTTTCTATTCCCCTTCCCCAGGAGCATTGAACCTTTAACACTACAGTGCTTCATACCCCTCCATGGTAGCTTAAATGTTTAACGCAACCTTGTTGGAAGTTGCATTAGAAGTTTCACTTCAATAAACAGTTTTATGGTAAACCAACCAAATTGAACTCATTTCTACATTATAGAAAGTTTTTCGTTATAACAAGCGACATTATAAACAGCTTACACTGTAGTTGTTTTGTTTTTTATGAAATAAATAAGTCATTATAAAAAACAAACAACTTGAACTTGACTTAATATTGCCAATGTTGTATGCAGTTTGTGTGTTTCTAAATGCTCCAAAATCCAGTTTTTCTAAGGAATAAGAAAGAAAAAATGTACAACAAATGAGCTCATGAAAGTCTGTCACTAAAAATTCACCATATAAAATAGAGATAAAGAGTTTTTATCACCAATGATTTGGTTTACTGTCCCAGAAACGGTGTCTATGTAAATATACCCATAGTGAATAATATGGTACTACCAAAACTCCACCACAATATGCATAGAGTTGTTGGTGTCATTGAGTAAATATTTCCACTAAACAAATTTTCATACCTAGCATTAAAATACTCCAATCATCTATATAACAACAACATTGGATCATACAAGTTTGTTTTTAGTCAGAGAGTGGATAGATTAACAGCACTATAAGCTAACATTTTATTTTACTTTAGAAAGTCAAGTATTTCACTTACTTTTAGTGATTAAAAGTGATTCAAATATTTGTTGTATGCAGTTATGCAAATTTAATTTGTGGTAACAAAGAAATATAATAAATATATCATCTCTTAACCTTTTTACTTGTTACAGCCGATTTAAAGTGTAGCTTATATTCTAGATATGACAAAAGAATCTCTTAAAATTTTTGTTAACAAATGAAAGATGTAAAGTTATAAGATGATACATACAGCTTTGACGATGTTGATGACGGGCACTTTGCCATCTGTGGCAGATGCATACTTCAGTCTTGACTGCTCCGAGACAAGGGTCCACAGTTTGTCAAGATTTAATACAGGGCAGAAATCCTTGTTCCTTCTCATGTGGAAATTTCTCATACCAAGCTGAAATCAGATAATCAGTAATAAATTACAAGAATAGCATAGCAATATTAGTGACTTCATAGATGTATATTCTATAGTTGTGGAATATTATATTAAAATTAATGACTTAATCAGTGGAAGTTGGAATATAGCACCTGTGACAGACAAGTTGAGGAGTAATAGGTTAGCATGGTATAGCCACGTCATGAGGAGGGATGAAAAACATGTAGCTATATAAGTTTTGAGAATGATTGTGGATGTATATAGGAGTAGAGAAAGACCGAAAAAGGTAGGGGTGGATTGTCTGTAAAAGGTATGAATACTAAGATGAAATCTCATAGGGAAAAGTGGATCAATGCATATAAAATAAGTAATAATCTTATAAACCGACAACTTACTTTGCCAAAGTACCCGGGATGGTATTTATCCATGTTAATTCTATGATGGTGCTCACCACCAGCATTACCACGACCTCCGGGATGCTTACGGTGCTTACCTGAAATGCAAAAATTATAATTATGTTAAACAAAGAAGCATTCATGTAAAACAAAGCAATTTTTGACTATGGGTATTAATGTTAACAATCAACATTTTATTTTTTTTTATATCATAGGAGGCAAACGGACATGTGAGTCATCTGATGTTAAGTGATCACCACCGTCCATAGACACTTGCAACACTGGGGGAGTCTCAAGTGCGTTGCCAACCTGTCTTAGGGGAGTGGGGGAGTAAGGGAAGGAGGAAGGGGGTGGAGGTGGGTCTCCGGCTCTCTCACTGACCGAACGAAACGCAACAATGCAAGCACTGTTACTTCACGTCGGTTTTCTGTGAGAGGGTGGTACTACCCTGGGCAAGCCTACCCATTCATACTGAAACCATAAATAGCTTCAGCGTAGCCCTACCACCTACATAGTTTATACATATTACATACACAACGAGCAAAATGTGTTCTGATTGTACTAATTATAAATTCATAGGATTTTAACATCAAGTCTCCTTAACAACAGCATATGAGTTACATTCTAAAAATTTATAGGCGTGCCTGGATTTATAAAAAAACACTAGATTCATGAACATTAATCTAGATTTAGCTGATCGCCAGGAGCAATCCTTTTTTCTAACCCTGACAACATGTATGTAAAATTTTATGATACTCAGCAAGTACTTAAGATCTGAAAATGTATTTTTTTTTTTTTTTTTTTTATCTTATTCTTTGGCCTTTGTGGAAAATTCCGCAATTCTGCCAGTGTCATGTACATAAAGCTTAATTTCTACAATAATGGATCAACAAAAGATCTGAAGTTGATTTAGACCACCACCGTATGACTAACATAGAACATAGGGACAATACACAATTGGGTTAGTAAGTACCTAAAGATATAAGTTAGTAAATAAGTATGTATATTTTATCATATAAGCATGTATAGCGCAAGTAAGCATAATTTAACAAATAATTAGAGCTTAATTTTATTAATATAGATATATTTACACAGAACAGTAATAAAAGGAGTAAAGGAGAGGGAGAGTAGGAATTGCATGCAGGTGGGACGGAATATCTCCTGGGGGAGTAAATTATACAGAGAAACGCGCCAATTTGGACAATTAAAAAAAATATGGTCTATACTTCCTTCATCTAGCCCACATTCACATAATAAGCAAATACTCTTTTTGACATTAGTAAGCATAATATGGAATCAGATAATGATAATGCAAATTAGCTGGTGCCCCATAATAAATTCATTCATGTGAAATAGATTTTTTTTATTTATGGTGATTATGTATTTTACATAATCAATTGTGGATTTGCTTCTATTTTTTTTATTATTATTGTGGTATTGTGACACAACTACGATCATTATAATAATTTTTAGTTGTCATTGGTAATTACATTACTACTGCTTAGTCCATATAGTAATGTGAAATGATATGTAACCAAGATATTTTAATACATTATATATCAAAAAAACGTACTGTCCACATAGATTCAGCTATTATCTAGATTAGCCTGGACAAACACTAGGCACTACAATGTTATATGTGTAAAGTTGATTTTTCATTATCAATCACTGAAAAGTTCTATAAAAGACATATTTGGTTTATAAGCTTATAAACCGCTGGTTTAGTCTTAGTAGTAGAGATAATATTAGGACAGCCGAAGTAATTTATCCATACTGCCAATTATGAAATTGTCAATATAGGCAGTTGTTATGTATTCTTTTGCCAATTTTGGTTCAGTCTCATTTTCAATAAATGACAATATATTGTATGTTGCCCTCATGTTATATTTGTTCAAGGTGGATGCTAGTTTTAAATATATAAACGTAAATAAAGATAACTTAAAATAAACGAGTATCTTAAATTCTAAGAACAAATATTACAACTTTAGAATAAAACATGCCGAAACAAATTTATACATATAGGTTAGGAAATGTTTATAGAGATAATATGATAAATTGGGTATAGTGGTTGGAAACTCACCGATACGACCATGGCCATGGCTCACGTGGCCTCTCAACTTCCTAGTCTTCTTCTTGGAGGTGGCCTGCAGAAGAACAACAATAAAGAATTTACGTCCTGTCGAATAACTTATAAAGAAATATATCACTAAATAACACAATGTGCACTGTAATTACACAAAACACTATATTTTATAAGGATATTTGAAAGGATTGTACGAGAAATACAAGATAAATTTTATAAAATCAAAAACAAACCATTTTACGTCTTCAGTCAAGTTTTGAAAAAGAAAGAAAGAATAGTGTAGTGTCTATGCCTGTATAGTGTTGTGACTCGTTAGAGTAAATAAACATAGACAATCCACAATTCTTTTGATGTTATTTAATAATATAATGAAACCAGAATGTCATAAAATGATTATGTATACTTTATAGAATAGTCCACAACAATTATTTTGATCGCTTTGAATAATGTTCATCCACAGAACACAAATTTGACGTATAAAACGTATTCAACGTACATACATACGAAAGTACGTAACGTACTTAATTCAAATAAAATAAAATGTTATAATGTAAGAAATCTTATGTATATTTTATGTATAACAGGAAATAACTTAGAATATATACAAATATTTTTATTTTCTAAATTCCATTATAAAATTGTAACCTTAACTATGTCGCCTAACTAGGCACTGCCTGAATCACGGACGCATAAAATCTGATAACAAAATCACTTAATTGTTGGTGGTGAATGTATATTTAGTTGAAAATTAAAGTAAATTAAAATTAAAAACTATATATTATAATTACTAAATAAATGTTAGAATGTAAGAAATTGCATGTATGTAATTATAGGTATGATGAGAGCTGCGTGAAAGAAATTGAGTGTACGTGAATATGTTCGTATGGCAGAGATATATAATCCTTGGGATGGATGCTAATGATATGGCCATCGTGTAGTTGGAGTCTTGATACAGTAGCGTGAACAACGTATGAAGTTTGTAAACAATCACAACTTTACCAACTTTATTGTAAACATGTACTCTGAGAATTGTAGACATTCTTTTAGCAAAAAACGATTTTGCATCTGGAGTGGGCACGTTCAAAATACGCTTCTTTAGCAGAGAGTTAATATTACCAATTTTTATTATCCCTAAGCGTGTCGTAATTGTGATTTTAAAAATGCATAGTAAGAACTCAATATATGCATTTTATAACTGAATACCAGATTCCTATAATAATATTTTCATTTCGTTGTATATTGAACTCTTGACAGTGTTATGGGCAAGGCCAAATTTAAGAGTGGCTAAAAAGATTACAAGAACTATACTTATTATTTGCTATGAGAACTGTGACTACGTAAATTAAAAATGGATACTCTATTATTTAGTTTCTATGATAATTCATAAAAATAATTTAATTATTTTATATTTTGAATCTTCGTTTAATAGCTTAAACGTACACTAGTTTAAGTTAAATTAAATTAGCATCGTACAAAACCGTACTTTATATAAAATACATCCTTACGAAACTATTAAATAAGAATATTAAAGTGTTACAACACTACTCAGTACGTTTCCAGAAAATGGTGGGATTGAATGTCGAAGTTATTTCTGACACGTATTTTCAAATAAATATAAATAATTTATGAAAATTCACCAATGTTATTGCATTAATCATATCTTTACATGGTATACTACATGATATTGATCAAAAATGGAGTTTCGCGAAACGCTATTAGCCGCACAACGAAATCAACAACAAAAGTCATCTGTGAGTATTTATTCATTATTTTCTAATTATTTTTTTTATTAATTTTGCCTTTTCTGGGTAAATTTACGGTTATTGTTACACTTTATTGTGATAATTAACTTGTTTTTAATCCTTTGAAAACCACGTTGTCCTTTTTATATCTGTTTATTTTGGTTTAATAGTCATTATCTGCATTAAATAGGTAACTAAAAATTGGTTTCAGGAAAGTTCATATTACAAAGCTCGATTTGACCCTCCGAAAAAAGAATTTAAACACAAAGATAAACTGTCAGCAAACATACAAAAGTTTTTGGCTAAGAAAGATGAAGAAGAAAAGCAGAAAAAACTGGAAGCACAGAGAAAAAAGGACGAGTTACTTGCCATGCGAGATCCAAAGGCCTTGAGAAAGATTCAAAAGTCTTTAAAAGTCATAAAATCTGCGAATAAATCTGTATTGCAAGATGCAGTTGATAGAGACAATACTGCTGTAACTTTAACAGGACCTGAGCAACCAGACCAGGATGACTACGGATATGAATCACAGGAAGCTGCAGCAATATACGCAAAAATGATGCAAAAGTATAGTAAAATTCCTGATGAACCAAAATTTCCTACAGGGAGTAAGTATTCTCATCAAAATTTACTTGTATATTGTGTAATCCGAAATGATAAAACTGGAAAGCTGCTATCATGCACATTATCTATTCAATCAGCAGAGTAACAGGTTTAGTCAGTTAAGATACAGAATCACGATTTTCCTGTTGTTCTTTATGACAAGTCCATCCTATCCCAAGTTAGTATGTCACTTTTTTATACACTTTTGTATAGTTATAGGGTTTTTCACTACAATTTCATCTGATGTTAAATGAATATGTGATCTAAGATGTTAACACACCGAACATAGTTGGTGACTGGCTCTCGGGTGCAGTTGCTGAAACATACCAGCGCATGCTTGTTGCCAGTTTTTCAACTTGAGGTTGGTAGCTAGTCAGGTGGACTTGAAAAAGTCCTACCTCCTTGCTAAGGCATCATGATGTTTTCCTAAGCCTAAAGGTCTGACTCAGTTGCAAGGATTCAAAACTATGTTGTTCAATGCCATATATGTTATCAACGGAGTCATCATCATTTTGAATCAATATTAACTTGTTTAACAGATCACCCTTGCGAACATGCACATTATAATGATAGTGTGTAGATATAATGTATCTTAACATGTCAATTGGCTATTAACGAGAATATCATTATTGGGCATTCAATTAGCTCTAACCAGAATTAACCAACTATTATAATTACATTATATTAATTTCTCATATATAGGTATAACTTAAGACAACAACTACAGCATTTGTTATAGCTCAATACTGTTAATTCATAAATATTACTACAATTTTGATAGAAATAACACAAAAACAGTTTTAATTCTTTATTCGTAACAATATTTATACAGCTGTTACTTGCTCACTTTTTTTAACAGGAAAAAACCTTTAGTAGTAATTGATAATAAGTATTGTATGTATAATTTTATTCAAATTTTCATCACAATCAGTCCATTGATTCAAGTGTGACTGAAGGACAAACATCCAAAAAAAAAACTCAGTCGTTTCCATACTGTCTCACTGTTTTCAGCTTGTCTCTGAGAGAGTCTCTCATTGTTGATGATAAAATAAACTAGGAATAAATATTGTTGAAACTGAATTAGGTAAAACTAAACATAGTACCATTATTATTCTGAAATGAATTAATTGTTTAAAAAAAAAAAAAATACAACATGTTGTTAAATAGTCATTCAATATGCAATCCCTGTTTTCCGAAATTATATACAATAGTGCAATTATGTGTATAATTATATATTTATTTATTTATCTAAAGAATCAACAACAGTCACATAAATAAGAAGCTAAAATTTAAAATTATTTATGTCACTAATTATAGTTGATTACAGCATTTATCAACATAAAATACCATGTAAAGATAATAAAAGTAGAACTGAAAAGATTAAAAAGGAAGAAGAAAATAAAATAAAACAATTTGATAATGTTTAATAGCTTAAAAACGAAGGGAAAAAAAATCATGAAGATATTAATTAAATGAAAAAATTAGTTTTAGATTTGAAATGAAATAGTCAATTGCTAAATAAATGTATCAGTGATCTTTTTTAACATGGCAGTTATATTGACATGATAGTCTGGGAATGATGGAAAAATGTCCTAAATTGGTTCTGTAGCTTTTGTGACCAAATAAAGAGACTGGATATCTAGGTAGTCTGGAAGGCACATTAATGTTATATTGATTCAAAAGTTCTGAATTATCAATATGATTATTGAAAAGTTTATATAAAAAAGTCATGTTTAGCATAATTCTTCTATTGTATAAAGATGTAAGTTTAACTTCTCTCAGTCTATCAGAATACGGAGCAAATTTCTTAAGAGTTCTGATAAGCAAGCTATAGTAAAACGTCTTTGAATACTTTCGATACGGTTTATGTATAGTTGATAATGAGGGCACCAGACAGTGCAACAATATTCAAGCTGGTTTCTTACAAGCGTGCAGTATAGAAGTATCTTGAAATATTTATTATTAAAAAGCTTACCCTTCCTATGAATGAAACCTACCATTTTACGTACCGATATACAATATTGTTAACATGAATATCAAACTTTAAGTGATTATCAAGGATGACACCAAGGTACCTAATATGTGTTACTTTTTGAATAGGAACAACATTGTGTTCATTATTAAAATAAATTTAAAAATATTTTTTGATATAAATTACAACATAATTCATAATTACAACATTGTTTTAATGTGTTGTTTCAGACTCATGTTTTTATAAGAGAAGTGTTCCTTTGTTCAATGCCATTGAAATTATGATATATGTATTTAATCATCTATGTTGTAAAGAAAATTGTAGGTTCTTTTTCAAATTTTAGTTTTTTCATTTAAATAATTTTACATTAAGTACCTATTGAGTAAAAGGATGTTGACTCTATTGTAATAGCAGGCACATATCTTCAGTGATTTCATTCTACTTGATTCTATCTAGTGAAATATTGCTTATGTGCTAATGTGTGGTACAGACAGGTTTATTTTTTTAGTAGAACACTCAGGACAGGTACTTTAACATAATATGTAAAACAACATTCTTAGGGGACTATCCGTAATTTTTTCAGCAACTTGAAACTGAGTCTTTCAGACACATTTGGTATCAAATGTACATTCGGCAAAAATATTGGTAGTTCACACAATTTTTTTATTCTGTACACTCTCCAATGACTGACGACTGAGTAGAAACAATCTCAAGCACTTTTAACATAATATATACCTTGTAGCAAATTATTGTAGTACCTTTATACCTTTTTTTTTAAATTATAATAAGGTATACATTAGATATTTTAAATTAAGGGTGTATATATAAATAAAAACACATATTTATGACTTTATTTCAGATCATAGTATAAAAAAGGATTTGAATGGGACAAGAGAAAGAGTCAAACATGCTTTACAACATGAGGATGATCCGGTTCCTCATAAACGTAGACGAAGAGGAGATAATACTGGTATGATTATCTCTGAACTAAATTAGATATACCAGGTGAAAGGTTAAACACTCACAGTATTCTAGGATATGACACTTTACGGTCACGCTTAACATATAATAATATCAAAACAAATACTAATAAACAACCGAGATAACCTAAGTTAATGTTTGCTAAGACATTCAAAAGTATAAACACAATCGTAATAAACCTAGGTGAAATGGCCGGTGCCGAATACTACAATGGGCGACCTGGAGTTAATAACTTTCGATAATAAAACAGACAATAAAACTTTTTTTTTTGTTCATGACGTTCCCACATTCACGTTCGAGTGAAAGTGAGATCACCCGACGGTCAATGACACTGCTTTAACATAGACGTATAGAGGATTGTGTATAATTTTTGTATTTTTCTAGATAATTAGGTCAAATATTAAGCACCTATTTTTAATTTATTTAGAATGAGAATCAAATGCAGAGTATCATCCTACACACATATTGTTACTGTCTAAACATTCAGCTTGTATATACAAATAATTCCTGTACGTAATGTACATTAGGATTTCGAAATTCCCAATCTAGATCAAATCATTGCAAGACAAATATTTTGTACCAGACATTACATACAAAATTCTGGGAATACTTTCTATAAACACTAGGTATTAAGAATACTTCACATATGACATAATAATATGGTTTATTACTCAAAACAGTATTTTTTTTGGTAATTGACATACTATTTTAGTTTGGTGACTTATTACAATAGAAAAATATGAGAAAGTAATAAGTTAAAACATAGTTGTGAGAAACCTTCAATTCTAAGTTTAGTCCAAATGAGTCAAGTAAATTTGCTTGTCACATAAAAAAAGGCATGATTGCTTACGGAACGTTACCAAAATATTGTTTGAGGCCTTAATGTATTTTGTATTATAGTAGAACATTGTTATGTGTAGAAAATAAAAAACATAGAAAATATTATTTTGCGGGTATTTATAACATTTATTTTGAGGGTATTTATAATATAATTTTATATTCTAGAAAGAGACTCCAGTCCTCCAACAAGTTATGAACCAGAGAAGAAAAAAGAAGAATCAAAACCAGATAAACCCAAAATAAGAAAGCCAGCTCCACCGCCGTTGGATTTTAACCAGTTATTAAAGATTGCTGAACAAAAAAAAAGTGAACCAATAGAAATTTTGCAAAAGAAAGTTGTGGCAGAAACAGAGAATGAAAGGTTGATGACTAAAAGACAAAAAGAAGAATACGAAAAAGAAATGGCCCGACGCCAGCGACGCCAAGAACGTATTGACACTGAGAAAAGTGGTAGAGACACTGAAAAAGGTGGTAAACCACGAAGTAAGTTATTTCTTATTTCAATAAATCTTTTAATTTTCCATTATTGATAATATTACATGTAAAAATATATATATAATTTTTTTTTTATATAACAGGAGGCAAATGAACAGGTGGTCACCCGATGTTAAGTAATCTCCACTGTCCATAGACACTAGCAACACTAGGAGAGACGCAAGTGCGTTGCCAGCCTGTGTTTGGGGGAAGGGGAGGTGGGACTTTGGCACTATCACTGATGGAACGAAACGTAACAATGCAAGCACTGTTACTTGAGGTTGGTGTTTCTGTGGGTCGGGTGGTAGTACCGCGGGCGAGCCGACCCATTCATGCTGAAACAAGTAAAAGCTTCAGTGTGAATCTATTACCGACAAGATGCAATAAACAAACCCATCAATTTATTTTGGTAAATGCAGTAACTCAGAATTTGTAAATTATAAGTATGTAATCCTAAAAGTCTTATTCAGATGTGCTAACATGTAATTTGTAGGTTTAAATAAGTGTTACAATAATTAAGGTAAACATAAAAATTATAACATAATTTCATTATTTCAGGTCAGAAAGAAGTTAAACCTGTTGAGAAAGAAAGAAAACCTGAAACTGCTGTTTTCACCCGAATTCCTAAACTTAGTGATAAACAACAATCATCCAGCAATAAAAATAATTCTACTAAACCAGTGGATCGTGACAGGGAAAGATTTGATAAACTACAGAGGGAAAAGGACAAAGCAAAACTTGATAGAGAAAAATTAGAAAGAGAAAAACAGAGAATAGATAAAGAGAAATTAGATAAATTATTATCAGAAAAAGAGAGAATTGATAGAGATATCGAAAGGCTAAATAAAGACAGAGAAAGATTAGAGAAAGCAAAAAGTAAATTGGAAATTAAATCATCAGATAGGCCAAGTAAATCTAACGATGGTGTCATAGATAGAACAAAAGTAAATTCTAGAGATATGCTAAAGAAAAATATAGATTTAAAAAGTCAAAACACATATAGAATAGACAAAAACGCAAATGAGAAAAAATTACCTATACCTAGCAAGAACAATGAAAGCAAGTATATGAATGGTCATAGTTCACAAGGAAAACCAGTGCCAAAATCAAAGGATCAAATTCCCAACAGGAATGGAGTTAAAGAGAAAAGTTTATTGGAGAAAAGAGCCAGTGATGAACGACCAGAAAGACAGCCTAATAAGGAACTGTCGAAAAGGCCTGATGATAGAAGGTTACCATCTAACACGGGCAAGCCTCAAGCTGGTCATAGTAAAAACAGTGTAAACAATTTTGATTTTGACAAACATGTTAGTTCTTTGGGCAAGAATGGTCATCCTGTTGGTAAGAATGATTTGAAGAGGCCGAACGGTTCACGCCAGTTTCCACCTTCCGATGTTAGAAGAAAAGCACATCCTGATGATATGAGAAAAAAACAAAAAAGTTAGTATAATTTTAATATTTATTTCAAAATCTATACATATAATAAAAATGAAGTGTCTGTATGTAATATCAAAATTAATTTTTTTTACTGATTGGGTACGAAAGTATACACGATACTGAAAACGAAAATTTAATTTTTAAAATTTTTGTCTGTCTGTCTGTTTGTTCCGGCTAATCTCCGAAACGGCTGGACCGATTTTGACGGGAATTTCACTAGCAAATAACAGTAATTACAGCGGGTTACTTAGGCTACTCTAAATTAGACTAGCTATTAACCACGGCTTCGTCCGCAATGCTATCTCCAAAACGGTTGGATCGATTTTCACAAAACTTTTACCAGCAGATAGTGGACATCATAACAAGCAATTTAGTCTATTTTAATTTAAACTAGCTGTTAACTGTGGCTTCGCCCGCAGTAGTATCTCCAAAACGGTTCGATCGATCTTCACATAACTTTCACTGGCAGGTAGCTGATGTTATAAAAAGTAATTTTAGTTTATACTAGCTGTTAACCGTGATTTCGCCCGCAATGCTATCTCCAAAACGGTTAGACCAGTTTTCACGAGACTTTCACTGGCAGATAGCTGACTTTACAAAAAGTAATTTAGGCAATTTTAGTTTATACTAGCTGTTAACCGTGGCTCCGCCCACAGCGCTTTCTCCAAAACAGTTATACCGATTTTCATGGGACTTTTACTGGCAGATAGCGGACCTTATAAACAGTAATTTATTTTAATTTAGACTAGCTGTTACCCGCGACTTTGTCTGCATGAAATTTAGCAAGATTTCAAGTCATTCTTTGTTTTTAATAAGAGAAATAATTATCAGCTTATGGTTTACAATTCTATATTATAATTATTAATAACATTAATGATATAGAGGTCTTCCTAATAAAATCTTAGATTATAAAGGTATTACGTAAAGAGTTCCATAATACAGTTTCTTGCGGAACAGACAAGTGTTTGTTTTTTGTATAGTCACAAAATCTTTTTTAAGTTATTGTTTCATTAGTTCTTTATAAAGTGTAAGTAAGCACTGAGGTAGTTATATGGTGGGTTAAGGTTCCAAATATGTTGCTGATGACAAACCTCATTTGGCACGCTCTTTGTATTTGGGTCATTCCATGTCAAATCGACAAATTTTTTACCTGACCCCCTTTGATTTCGCTGAAAATGTTCTATCTTTTTCTACCCCCCGAAAGTTATTTTTCAGAATTTTTTCAAATTTTTTTTCCCGACTCAAAAAAAGTTATGAATTTTTGAAAAAAACCGCTCTTTTATTTTTAAATTGCCAGAACTTTTTCAAAAATTGACCGTTTGGGAACTTTTTTTTCAAAATTTTTGTTTTTAAATGTAGTTTTCGAAAAAAAATATGAAAAAATTTTCAGAGTCCCAGATATATGAAATATTTCAGTTTTTTTGAAAAAACCGTAATTTTCTCAAAGTCCGACCGTTTTTTTTTTTTTTTGCTCTAAAAATACTTCAACTAATTCTGCAATGATCCCCGTTAATCAAAAGATGTGACGACAGTCGCTTCTAATTTTTTTTCTTGATTATAAAAAAACTTTTGTTGAATTTTTGCTGATTTTATATAACTTTGTTATGAAATTGTTTTTATTTCCTCGTGAAACCTCAAAAGTTGAAAAATAAAATTTTATTGGAGAATTTCAAGTGATTATCGTCCAAGAAATTGTTATTTTTAAATAATATGGAATGTAGATGATATCTTTTTTACCGACAATCGATAGCTCTTAAATTATCACATTGTATCAACTGGAGGTAATTTTTAAACCCATTGTATTTTTGAAGTTGTCATATTTCTGTACCAAAAAAAAAACGTCCATAAGAGTAAAAAAATAACGTCAATGAGAGAAAATTTTTTTTTTTTTTTTAAAATAACAATTTCTTGGACGATAATCACTTGAAATTCTCCAATAAAATTTTATTTTTCAACTTTTGAGGTTTCACGAGGAAATAAAAAAAATTTCATAACAAAGTTATATAAAATCAGCAAAAATTCAACAAAAGTTTTTTTATAATCAAGAAAAAAAATTAGAAGCGACTGTCGTCACATCTTTTGATTAACGGGGATCATTGCAGAATTAGTTGAAGTATTTTTAGAGCAAAAAAAAAAAAAACGGTCGGACTTTGAGAAAATTACGGTTTTTTCAAAAAAACTAAAATATTTCATATATCTGGGACTCTGAAAATTTTTTCATATTTTTTTTCGAAAACTACATTTAAAAACAAAAATTTTGAAAAAAAAAGTTCCCAAACGGTCAATTTTTGAAAAAGTTCTGGCAATTTAAAAATAAAAGAGCGGTTTTTTTCAAAAATTCATAACTTTTATTGAGTCGGGAAAAAAAATTTGAAAAAATTCTGAAAAATAACTTTCGGGAGGTAGAAAAAGATAGAAAATTTTCAGCGAAATCAAAGGAGGTCAGGTAAAAAATTTGTCGATTTGACATGGAATGACCCATTTATATATCTAATGTACACGTTACGTGTTACTTTTAGTGGCGTGCGCGTCGTACTTCCAGTTGTCTTTAAAGAGCGTTTCTGTAATTGTACATAGTCTCACAATTCTATAATTCTTTAATACGATTTCAAAAAACGCGTGCGGAGCTGCGGGTACAGCTAGTTATTAATAAAATTGACAATATACTTCACTATGAACTCTTGTCATATACATTATTTGCTGCTAACTACATTTACATATAAAAAAACGTTTTATTATCAGTTTTTATTTATATTGCAATAGTTAATTACTATTTCCAATGGGCGATTACATACATATCTATTAATTGTTTTATTTTATATGTTGGTATTTTTATATTTACCAACGTAATATTATTCACGAGTTTTGTCATTTGGAAAATATCACGCTGAGGCTATTGTCCAGATTCAATTTTTTTTTTGTTTATATTTTTCTTTTGTTCAAAATCTCATCCAACAATTCTACGACGATCTACTTGATTCATGGTTTCATTACAATGTTCTGCATCTCTGAAAGCTCGGACTGGCCTCAGTACTAGTGAGTTAACATTGTTCAGCTAGTTATTTCGGATGAAGAATGAACTTGGAAATAATATATAAATTCTTATCATAACTGTTTTCTGTGAATTTTATGTTACTTTAAAGTTATCTGTACTGTATATACTACATTTACATTTACTATATACACCATATATAGATATATACCATATATGTAGTACTATCCAAGGCTTTTTTGTGGAGGCACGCAGGGTTACGCAGTGCCCTTAAAGGGAATTACGAAATAATCGAAAAATAGCCATAAAAATTGAAAAAAAAAAATGAGATTTTTGTATTTTTTTAATAGGCTATAGGTTTTCCAAATATGAAATCTACTCTATTTTTCTTGAGCAGTTACCTCGTCTTACAGTGGTTTATCTCTGTAGTAGATGTCGTAAATAAAAATTATGGACATATAATTTTCGAAAGTTAGCGTGCCCCCCAAAAATAAGTGACAAAAAATGGCCTGGTACTATTCCACAGGTAACATATCAATCATCACAATGCTTATTGTAAATAATATCAACTATTGAAATATTAACTAAATTATATATATTTTTTTTCATGCTTTAATTTCTACATTGGATCTGAAAACGGTATGAAATTTATTGAATTATATTCAATACTTTAATAAACTTTGAAATTAATAACGTACATATTACAGGACGCGCCGTAGAATCCGATTCCGAGTATGATTCTGAGTTGGACGACTTTATAGATGACGGCGACGAAGATATGGATTACTCGAAGCACATCAAAGAGATATTTGGTTACGATAAATCCAAGTGAGTTAAACTATACTAACTCTAATTACACTTTTTTGTCTTTCGATATGGTCTCTGCCTATGACGGCAATTTCGCCAATGTCAAGTGTGACAGATACACGTTTTATACTTAATGCCAAATATTCAGTGTAACAACGTAGAACAATCTAATTATATTAACACAATACTCATTGTGACTAAATCTTTAGTACTATTGACCTGTACTAAATTACTATTCGCTGTTTGGATGGGATTACTTAAAATACTTAATTATTATTGGCTGCTTATTATTTTTATTATTAACTAGTGGCATTAAATTTGGCGGCCAACTACTACTCATGAGTAACCCTCATCTAGATCCTTAGATGTCCTTCTTCAGTATGCTTTAACTAGTAATTGACGATTAGTTCTAGTTGCTGGATCGGTTAAAATAGTAATAGTGACGTCATCCATGATGACAGTATAATTTGAATATAACATAGTCATTGATCTAAAATACCTGAACTGATCTTAACAAGAGTTGTCCTGATTGATAGACGATTTTCCAGAATATTATCTAGACTGCATATATGCATTTTCAAGATGATTAACTACTAACATAAAATTTAATTGAATTAACTTAATCGGTAATACATCTGTAGAATGTAATTACAAGTAAAAAAAAAAATACCTAGCCCATAATTGTAAAAATAAGCCTGGTATTTTTATTTCAGTAATGCAAATGTTAACTTCCTTGTCTCTTACAATTGTACTAAAACTAAACAGATGTCTCCTCACCAGAGTAGGCCCCCCTCTGCAGCGGCTCAAGCCTACGTCCGTTCCCTCGGCGTGGAGTCCTTGAGTACGCTGCTCCCACGATATAATGACACAAAATCTTACAACACTGCAACAACATTACACATATCACCTCCACACATGTGCACGCACACATGCTTACACATGAAAGTGGAAGGGTTTTATTTTGTCCCTTATCGAACTGAAATAGTTTAGAAAAATTATCCGACACAAAATACATATAAGAGTTGTCGAGGTATGTATGCTTGGTACACATATATGTTTCAATAACTCATATATGTATGAATATGTAGCATAGCTTAGGTTAGCACAAGCCGAGGTGTGCCGTGCACCCTTGAGCTAGTTGCCCAAATAAAATCGGCTGAGTGCCTTAAGCGCTCGCCTTAGTAGTCTGGTAAAGGTCTTAACTTGCTAGGTAAATAGCGTAGTCAGTTCGAAAAGAAAAGAAATCTCTTCCTTGCTTTGTCTCTTTCCTTAACATCGCCTTGCTTCACTCTTTAATCTCGCGTCGCCATTTTCTATATTCGCAATAGCACCACACATAACTCTCCATCATTACTCAATATACATACTTCTGATACAAATGTTATTTTAAATTTAAATATTATTATAGGTATCGGGACATGGACGATGATGATGACCCTAATATGGAGTCAAGTTTTGCGCGCCAACAACGAGAGGAATATATAAGCAAGAAAATTGGTATGACATAACTTATACATACTGAAAATAGTTCTTTTAAAATATTAACAAAGGAAATAGTTAAAAGTTCTTTCAATATTACTTTTTCAGGTATAATGGAAGATTTAGAAGATATGAGACTGGAAGCGATGGAGAAGAAAAAAGCAAAGAAGAGCCGTAGAATAAGCGACGACTGATGTGTCTATGAAAACATTTTGTTCAGATAGGACCAAGAATTATTGCAATTTTTTGCTACTATATACTGTTGTGACGGTCAATGTTTTATGAATATTTTTTAATTTAAATTCTAGATATAACTGATTTGGAGTAATTACATAAATAAATATCTGTTACCAGTTACAGTTAAAAATGATGGTGTGGTCTGTCATCATAGAAAATTAAAAATTTGCAAATTTTAATAGTATGTGCATTAATCTAACAATTGATTAAAATATGTAACCTATATGTAAAATATAAAGATCGTATGTATAGTGATAATTTATATATTTTGTACATTTGTATTGTGATAAATCGTAAAAAATATATTGACGCTTTCTTCTATGTCAATTTAATCTATGATCTGCATATGACATGAGTTCTTCTTTCTTGGCTATACTGCTTGCTGTTTCTTAGCAATTTTGGGCTTCGGTTTTAGGGTTAAGTACTATATTTAAAAAATAATAATAATTTAAGGATTATTTCTGCCACATCCAAGTTACATAAGTTATGATTGATACCTGTAAAAATTGTCGATATTGAACCAATTGAAAGGTTTCATTGTAAGCTTTTGTGTACAATACCCATTTTTATTACATTAGTTACATAATTATAATTTTTGCTACGCAAAATATAATAAGATATAAACATGCTTTTATATAATTAATGTAGGCTGTTTACTTACTTTAAAGAAAAATAGGTTACCTGTTGTTGTAAACTCTTAAAAGTTCTGATCTCCCTTCATACTGAGTTGTATGAAATACTTATTTACCATGTGTATTAGAAAAAACATAAGATAATAAATAGCTATCAATTGATTGTTTAATTATTCTTTCTAACATAAATGAATAATTTATTATGTTCTTCCTACTGCGGCTTATGTACTAGTGCTTCAAGCACATGCCTCAAGTAGAAAGAATACGGATGTATGTATAAATTGATCTAAAATGTTGTATAAATTATAATAAAATATATCTAATAAATCATGAGTATTTTCTAGCATTTAACATTTGTTTGATTACTTGATCGCATGATTACATTGTCTATAAATGAATACATATGGATTTAAATAAAAGTTTTTAATATTTTTTAAATATATATTATGTGATTTTTTTATATTGACTTTTATCTCGAACTGACTACACTATCGACCTAGCAAGGTATTAACAGCTTCACCGGATTACGATTTTTTATATTATTATTTATTTATTTTATTTTAGAGGATCACCTGTGTGTATGAAAAACTGTCAGTCAAAATGCGTTAAACTAGGGTGGCGCTACAGTTGCAACAGGGTTCATTATTTTACAATAATTTTAATGCTTTATAAAAAACTCAATAATCACTAAACGTATTATTTAAAGCTCACAAAGATTCTGTCACACTCCACGTTTTCTTACAGCAGTTATTTTAGGTTGTATTTACGAGATTATTTCAGACTACCTAGACTAGAGAGACGAACTAGATAACCTTTGCTCATGCTAGCGCCATTTTGCAGGGTCTTAGAACTGTTGTTTAGTGCTCTCTCTAATAGCCACTTTAAACGTGCCACTCATATAAGATAGTTCCCCTTACCTTTCCTTATCCTCCCTACACTGATAATGAGATTGTATATAAATAAATTGCACCAGATACAAGGAGCGAAAAAATAAATATATATAAAATGATTGGCAGTCTGCTAGAGCGGTAGGAAAGATTTGTTACATTTTGTAATTGGATGACTTTGACCTATTAAAAAAAATCCAAAAAATTTTGTAAAGATTTGCTAAAGATTGTTTTTAATATTCTTTCATTTTATCACTTTCTATGGCAATTTTCCGTTATTTTTTTTAATTCCCTTTAAAGGCGCTACGTGCACCAGCAGGTCCCAACAAAATGTCTGCCTGGAGCTAATTACAACTGATAAATACATTATGGGAAACATTGATATTCTTTACATTCTTATTACGTTATTGTTCGGCTACTATTGTTCATTTCTACATTTTATTTTTATGATATTATTCCAATATTAATTAATTCAATAATTTAATTTCTATTGTCTGTTCATTTTTATGTTTCACCTTTTGCAAATATTATATATGTTGTACATCTCGTATGTTGTATATATCCTCTTAAATTCAAATAAACAGCTGTCAAAATGTATACAAAACCACACATTCGGAATCATATCTTCATTTGACATGCAATGTCTTTTGAAAGTAGCAATGTGATGGTTACACTATTAAATCCCCGTTACAATATAATAAGTAAATATATACTTGAATCATAATTACTTTAAAACGTATTATATAGTATGGATGATATCGAGATAACTTAATTTTAAATTCCTACAATATTTTGAATTCGTTTTGTATTAAAAGTCTGGAACATATTTTCATAACTAGAAGAGTCGCATTACGTAGAAGACACTAGAAGAGTCTAATTTATTACTTGAAAATGGCAGTAACTGTTCTATGTAAAACTATTTATGTTCTATAATTGTCTATGGTACTGACGCTCCGAGATTGTCATCGTGTAAAAGTTTTAAAATAAAATGGTTTCTTCATGTGCAGATTATGACTTTTAATTATAATAAAACAGTAACAACCTTTGAAAAGAACTGCGTTGCCACTAACGAATAAACAACAAAAGAAATCCGTCTGTCAAAGAGTATGACATACTCAAGAGCTACAGAAACATTGTATAAATTGTATTGGAGTCTTTATTAAACCAAGTCGTTGATACTGTCATTTATTAATGTTTCTGCGGTGCCAAAACAACAACAAAATGGAGACATTGTGTCTTCTCGGTTTTTTATCTGTGATATTCTTTTTTTATTTACCTCCGTAAGGCTCCGTATTTTCTTAGTAGTCTGTGGTACTTGTACGACTAATAGTCTGTGGTTTTATTTTTCCTTGAGTGAAGGTTGTACGTGGGACGTATTTTTGTAATTTTATTTTCGTAAAAATTCTTAAATACATAGTGTAAATCTGTTATAATTTACACATTAAAGAAGAAAATTGTTCGGCAAATTGTACACTGCCGAATTTTTTATTCAACAGCTGGTAATGAATAAAAACATATGTTAAATATTTTTTAAATCTTCCAAGATTTGAAAACCAATTTTATGTATAAAATTGTGAAAAAAGTATATTGTTTTTAGTTCTACGCTATTGTTAAACTAGGACTAAGTGTTAAATTATATTTCAGCAATGAAAATACTACTAAATGTTCAGGAAATTCCTGAGTTAACAAAGGATCATATATATTTGAGAGACGAACAGGAGCTGCTGCAGAAATTAAACAAAATAATACAGGATGGCTACAACAAGTTGCAAATTGTTACCGATTTTGATCATACACTGACTAGACACACAATGGACAATGGAAAAACTGTACTTACTAGTTTTGGTATGTCTATAAACTGTATGCAAAAATGAAATCAATAAAATAAAACTGGTATTTGTTACATTAAATTAATTTTTTTTTTAAATCATGTATTTTGTATCATTTTAAAATGTATTCAATAGGTTGTGTCATTTTTATAATGTGCATTTGTTTCAAGAAGTACAGTAGTTGCCAATTGTAATTGTAAGTACAGAAAATTCTTTAGGTATTATGTAGAGCATCAAAAGAACTACAAAATTGCCATTTTAGTTTTTGTTCTATCATTAATAATTTAGCCTCAAAATATAGAAAAACGCAAAATTATAAGAATATAAAATTTCAAAGTACTGTAGAAACTTAAATATTTACGATAGAAATTTGACTCAATGAAAGTTTTTGTGAAAAATGAATCGCTTAATGAGACCTTCATTCATTTTAAACAAAATAAAATTTCTTAACAGTTTGCATGTGACAATAATGTCAAAAAATATTTTTGCTACATAATTTATATGGGAAAATTTAAAGTTAGATGGAGGACCTGTTTAAATTGAAATTAAGGCTATCCTTTGGACTGAATTTTTGTTTGAATATGTTGTTGAGTATGTTGTTTTGGAGTGAGAGCGAAAAATTAAAAAAAAACGATTTTTGGTACACCCTAATATACATATATATAACAAGTTTTTTCTGCCATAATAGTTCTATATTACATGAATAATAGAAATTATGTGTTTTTATTTTTGTGATTTATTTACTTAGTGAATTCACTTACTAATTTTGATGACAGGTATGTTCAGAGATTGTCCTTCAATCCCACAACATTACAAAGACGAAGACTGCAGACTGGCAAGTATATACAAACCTATAGAATGTGATCCTGTTATGAGTATAGCAGAGAAGACAAATCACATGATTGACTGGTATAAAGCTGCACATGGTCTTTTAAAGTAAGTTATGACTTGTTTATTTTATACAATATATGTGTTAATTACTATGTGGCAAAAATACACTAGTGAATTATCATTGAGTAGACGAAATTACGAGTTGAACAAGTAATAAAAGTGTGTCCAATATATAATACAGTTTGTAGGACTTAATTAAAAAAAAAGAATATTAAAAAATAGATGAAAATACTAATGTCACTGTTACCATTGACTATAATCTTTAATTTGAGGAATTTATATTAGTAGGGGTGTAAAGTGAATTAATACCTCCAAATTTATTAAATAGTAAAAAAATTAGCATCTCAGTAATCCATTTACACATATAACAACAATGTAAATTCACGAGTATGACTCAATTTAATTATATTCATATGAAAATGAATAATACAATGTGACGCATATTGTATATGTATTATTAAATGTTTTTTTACTAACTCTAATGAAAATTGGTAATTTCGTATGTGTATATTATCTACAATATAATATAAATAATATGTATATTATTTTCGTGTATGTACAGTAGTCCGGTGAAGCTGTTAAGACCTTGCTAGGGCAAAAAAGTAGTCAGTTCAAAAAAAAAAATGTGTATGTACACTATTTTTGTATAAGATCAATGTATAGATAAGCAATGATCACTAATAAGGTGTCTGAACATCACATTCATTAACATAGGCTTGAATTTTACATGGAGATTGAAGTTTCAGGGATCAAAAATATAATAATTATAGATTAGCATGGTGGCAGCACTTTTTCTGGTTACCAATTCTATAGATACCACTCTCAAGATGAAAATCTGACACTAAGCAACAATTGTAGGTGTGTTCAGATACCTGCACTTGAGAGGAATGTTTCTCTAGGTGTCCTTTTGTTTTTTTTTAAATATATCTGGTAAGATTTTGGTTATAACTTATAAAGAATAAAAATTCAGTCGGTGCTCCTTGTAAGGTTTAATTATTTTTATTTATTTTCTTACTAGCTATTACCGCGACTTCGTTCGCGCGGAATAGTTACTTTGGGCTAACACTAGCACGCTGCGAAAGCTCTCAAAAGGAAATCCTGATTTTGAAACATTCTTCATTGGTGCTCTGCACCTATTTTTTTTTCTCTATGCCTATGACCTGGCAAAGTCTTCACAGCTTCACCGGACTAATCCTCTCCTATTGGTTTTAGTGTGATGATATATATATAGATATCAATAAATGAGCTATCTAACACTGAAAGAATTTTTCAAATTGGACCCGTAGTTCCTGAGATTAGCGTGTTCAGCTAAGCAAACAAACCCTCCAGCTTTATAACATTGGTATAGATTACACAACTATAGTATTGTTATTTTTAGATGTGCAAATAATGAAATTTTCCGTGTGGAAAATGTCTTACCACAGTTGTTTTAACCGCCATTCTGATAATTCTCTGTTATGGACAGTTGATTGTGAACAATTATGTATTATAGGAAATGTTTATAATATTCTTTACTAGCGGGCCCGGCAGACGTTGTCCCGCTCTGATTATAAAAAAATCCTGGACAAATTATATACCAAAACGTTCCTCATGAATCACCTTATCCACTGGTGAAAACCGCATAAAGATCCGTTCAGTAGTTTTTGAGTTTATCACGAACAGACAGACAGACAGACGCGGTAGGAGACTTTGTTTTATACTATGTAATGATAATATATTTTCTGTTGCAGAGGAGTCAAATTTCCAAGAGATGAACTCATGAGTGTCGCTCAGAAAATGACAGAATGTTTCAGGTAAGCACCATAATAATGTACTTTTACTATATCTGCGTATAATTATGTAAGTGGTTTAAGTCAAAATTAAAAAAAAAATGAGTTTATCATATATTTCAAACCACATTATTTTAAACTAAATTTATTCAATATAATTTTGCGATATCGTCAAAAATGAACCTTAAGTTATTTAGAAAGTTAGTTAGAAACACGGAAATTTCAACATTATACGGAATTCATTTAGTCTTATATATGATAGTGTTTATGTTAAAATTTAAAGAAATTATATAACCATAACTTGAAAATGGCGCGTGGCCCTTTTTTGACTCGTTTCCGAACTACATAATAAGCCGGTAAAATAAATGACAATCAAATAATGACAAAAACGCCACTTCATCCCGGTTTAACTAACAATATAATTCAGTTAGGCTTCGGAACTAATTATTGGCGGCAAATAATTTATATATTATATTCACTAGGTCAATAGATAGTGATTCAGGTAAGTTAATGACAACGTACTTATTTGGCGTACTAAAGGCAATTTGGCCCTGCAATAAAATTCTTACAGGCTGATGTTATTATATACTTGTTTTAAACATATAATTTTAAATAATTAATTGTGAGGATACAATTTCACATATGTTCATACAATTCCAAAGTAAGCTTGTATTGTCTTCTATTCTATTCTATTGTATCGATAATTAACACACACACACACAGAACTGAGAATTATGCGCATTAGTCAAGAGCGGGATCGAATTCGCGTCCTCCCGGCTCAGTAGCAGCACTACTGCGCTACACGTGAATGAAATTAGGATCTAGACCTTGATGACCGGACATTTCATAATCACCAGGAAAATGGTTAATACCCCAAAATTAATCGTGCTTTACAAAAATACATCCATATGGTGGGCCTAAATTAGATAAAGGTGAAATTTTATACAAGCTACAAGGAATGTAAACAAAATCAAAATTACTTTATGTCTGAACTGAACTTCATACTTTATGAAGTCTATCTAGGTGAGATAAGGGTAAGAAGATGTCTAACTGGAAAATGTGATTATTTATTATATTCTAAGGATTTAAAGTTTTGGACATACGCCCCTTTGTTATGAAGCTCTCAATATTTAAATGTTACAAAAGTACATAATATGTGTGTTGGCGACATTATGTAATTGATAGGAAACTAATCAAATGGAATATTGTATTTTATTTAACTTTTTATTACTCTTCGAACTAAATATAATATTTGGTAATGTGACTACAAATTTAGTTTAAAATTATTTTCTTACATTAACAAGCGTGCTGTATATCGTAGTATGAAGAGCAATTAGGGATATCGTAGACAGAGAAAAGCCTATAAGCATTGGCTCAGCGCTTCGCGTTTCTGACAGAGCCGATAACTTGGGGTATATTCAGATTCTAATTTTAGCATAAATAATATTATTTAAACAGAAAGGGTGTCCAAGAAATGATATTGTGGAGTCAAGCACAACAGGTGCCTGTACTAGTGTTCTCCGCCGGTCTCGGGGAGTCGGTTGTGGCCGCCTTGAAGGCTGCTAACTTTTTACTACCTAATGTAAAGGTAAATTTCGAAAACTTATATTTAATTATGTCGTTTAGCACTAAGTCGTTGATTTTCTTATTTAGTCTATGGACTTGATTACCGTAGCATATGCATAAATACCGTCGTGAAATCTATATATATATGAAAGGTTAAAAACATCCCCTCCTCTGTTTTTCAGCATATTTTCTGCATTTTTTTTGTTTAGTACCTATTGACACGCTTTAGTGTTATAAATGAAAAAAAGATGGAAAGTTTTTTTCTCTATCGTCAAAGTTCGAGCAATGGACGAACGCTTCTTAAAGTAAATGTACTGTCATTTTCAAGTGAAATTGTCTATGTAGTATGTATGATTTCAATTTCTGTATTATAAGTACTCTATTAAATACATTTTATTTATAATTAAGGTCTAAACGTATTAATTTAACATACTGCGGGGCACCCCGCGGATCATTTTGTAGCTCCATTTTTATTGTTAACTAGCTTCTGCTCGCGATTTCGTTCGCGTGGAATAGTTACTTTGGGCTAAATACTAACACGCAGCGGAAGCTCTCAAAAGGAAAAAAAAAACGATTTTGAAACATTCTTCATTACTGCTCGGATCCTATTAGTCTTAGCGTGATGGTATATTATAGCCTATAGCCTTCCTCGATAAATGAGCTATCTCACACTGAAAGAAATCAGACCGGTAGTTCCCGAGATTAGAGCGTTCAACCAAACAAACAAACCCGCCAGCTTTATAATACTAGTATAGATTACTACTCTTCTCTTGTACTTAACTCGAGCCGTCATTCATATTACAATAACTTTTGATAGAGTCGACCGATTTTAATGAAACAAAGACTTAGTTATTGTCGAAGATATGCTTTATTTTCTTGGTGAGATTTTATTGTGAACCCAGTACTTTAGCAGTTATGCATGTTCATACAGACACACAGACGTTTCTAAAAATGATTGAAATGTATTTTATTACTTATTTCTAGACACCTTCAACAACATTTTTTCAACAAATTTTCACGAAAAAAGTACAGACACGTTAGATTTACATTCTTATTATATGTATAGATAGAAGACTATAAGTCTGGTTACAAATTCAGATTATAGAAACGCTATATTCCAACTGATTTTATTCAGATAATACCCGCTTGAATTGTCTTTTGTACCATTTTTTTAAATAGTTTTCTAGTTGTGTACCAAATTAATGCTAAAGTTAGGTAGATACAATGATTTTTATGCTCTTAGCTTTATAGCCGAAATAATATTAAACACAACTTACAGGCGCTGAAGAGACATTAAATTAGGCATGTGCTGCCCGTTATGTAGTATGTATGTAGCAAGGTATGAATGGAATAAAAAGCATCGGACACATTATCCGACATGACAGTTAACTTATTAAGTGAGACATTAAGTATGCTTCAAATACAGCTTCTGGAGCCACATTTAGTTGACTGAAGGAGCGTATTTAGAATAGACGATTCTTAATATTTATGATGTTTCCTTTGAATTCTTAGGATTGTTGTAGGATTGGGTGTAAGGGGTGTCGAATAACATTATAAGACTTGAGACACCCAAGCCAACCTCACCTGCACGTGGTGCACCCTGCTGAATAACGAACGAGGCAATGTCGAAAGCGTAGGGTGGTGTAGGGTTTTACAGCTTGACTGGGTCGCGACCACCAAGTATGTGGCGAAAAAGCCAGTCATAGTGATTCGCTTCTGCGGGTCCCGTTTCGGGATCAGCCTATGCATATCCCGCTTTTCGCAGGCCGGCATGACAGCGGCGACCGGCGATGGATAGTGTGTCACTCGCTGATCGCCGTTGTTTTAGGATTGTACTGTGCTTACTATCAGGCATAGAGCAGTCATTTAGCTGTGCTTAAATAAATAAAAAAAAAGGATTTCGAAGTTATTTCACTAGACTATGAGCCATAATCCTTTTAAAATAATTATATTTTAATCCTTGTGGTGTTCCGCTGTAAAATGTTGAGTCTTCAGTTTTCTGGTCTTGATCCCACCTAATCAAGGTTCGCACAATTCGTCCTCTTCCATAGAGGAGTCTATGAGGTCTATAATTCGTGACACATTTATGCATACCTTCTTCAGTCTACCTCTATTCCTACATTTGTCCACACTTGCACCTAACACTCGTCTGATTAGATTATTTTCTGCTCATAACATGCTCAGATGGCGCTAAAACTCTTTAATTTGTAATTATATTATGTGAAATTATACCAAAAATATAAGGAAAGTTAGCGTTATATTATTTTAATCTGCACGTCCGAGACAAAGCGGTTGTTGTATTTAGCCTTGAGAATATGTTGTAATAACAAGTCTTACCTAATCAGGCGAACAAGTAGGTACGACTATTTTAGCGTTTCGTTACATAGTAATTTTCGTTGAAAGATGTCAAAGTTTGCAATGTAAATAAATTTACATACTTCAAATCGTGCATCTACGATCATGTATAACAACTTCAATGAAATTACGGGAAGTTTTTTGTTTTCCGAAAATTGTACGCAATATGGGTTTCGGTAATAAAATGATTGTAATTTAGAGTTAGTTAAATTCAAGCTTAAAAAATTGGAAAAGAAGGTCATTGAAGGGTCTTATGATATTTTTGAAGTGAAAATTTCTTTAGGTGCGTTGAGCGGTATCTTTGGCAGGAGATAAATTTATAATTTCGCGTCATGACATGCTAGTAATGCGGGACTTGTGCCAGACTAGCGACGCGTAGTATAGCAGACTGCGTACGTCTAATATTGATGAGATTGCGGAGCCCATAATATGTTTGAGTAATTAATAAACTGTATAATATGTCAGTTATGTCGTTGTTTTGAGTTTCCACTTCTGTCGGCAGTCCTTACGACTGCCTCGACTTTTATTATAACAATCAACAGTTGTAAGATACTGTTTAAAAGAATATGGAAAAAATAGTGTTTTATTTTTAATTTCCTCAGAGTATGTATTGAATAAATTTGCATTAACGAACCAAAAGTTGCCCTAAAATTGTATATTTTTATTCAAGGTTATCTCAAACTTCCTAGCGATGGACGAAGACGACGTTATAGTAAATATAAAAGGTGACGTCATACATACATATAATAAAAACGAGGCCGTTATCAAGAACACGGAATACTACGATATGGTACAACAAAGGAGCAACGTTATACTAATGGGGGACAATATAGGTGACGCAGGTATGGCCGAGGGGATGGATCACTGTGACGTCGTAGTGAAAATAGGTTTCCTCGGTCAGAACGCGGAGAAAAACCTCCAGAACTACTTAAATAAATTCGACATAGTTTGCGTTAACGATTCCACTATGGACACCACAAATGCTATATTAAAATTGGTTCAGTGATTATTTTGTATCTAATACAATGAACTTTATTTTTTTTAGCATTATTTTAGTTAGAACAATTATTTTGACAGTGAGATAGTTTATTGATGATCTTTTTTTATTATGTTATTTAAATAACCAAATCTAACTTTAGTTACGTAGTTCATTTTATGCTGGTTATGAGATAAATAAATCATATTTGTAGTATATATTTCTTATTTATCAGAGTATTTTGTGTAGGCTTTCTATATTTATTATTTTAAAAATTGAAATTCGCACACAATTCTGAATTATAGTGGACTACACTAAAGCGCGTTAGTACATTTTACTAATTCCGGTAGTCATGAATAAAACTGTACCAAACCATCAATTTGCATTTGTAGAAACCATAAATTTTGTGTGCGACTAATGACATATACAAGTAATGTCAGTGCCAGCTTTAGCTGAACCAAGAGCCAATAAAATATTTTGTAGCGCACGAATTGGCCATCGTTTCAATCACATATAGTCTTTCAAAGGCCAGACGCCGAAGATTAAGCCAACGCGAGGTCTTTTGTAAAATTATAAGAAAATTTAGAAAGAATCTTAAGAAATATTCGAACACCTGGCACTCATACAAGTCGCTCAACTTGCAATAGTCTAAGTCGCCCACTTGGCACCAATCTAAATCGTCCACCTGGCTCTAATACAAGTCGCACACCTGGTACTAATCTACGTCGCCCATCTGACGCTAATACAAGTCGCCCATCTAGCACTAATAAAAATCGTCCACCTGGCTCTAATACAAGTCGCACACCTGGTACTAATCTACGTCGCCCATCTGACGCTAATACAAGTCGCCCATCTAGCACTAATACAAGTCGTCCACCTGGCACTAATGCAAGTTGCACACCTGGCACTAATGCAAGTTGCACACCTGGTACTAATCTACTTCGCCCATCTGACGCTAATACAAGTCGCCCATCTAGCACTAATACAAGTTTCCCATCTGGCACTAATAAAATTTGCAGACCTGGTATTAACAGGCGTCCAATCTTAGGCCACATGGAATGCGAAAACTCTAGTCGTACTGGTATGTACAGGTATTTCAGTTAAACTTTTGCACATATTGAGATCTGCTGCTATGGATAATCATATTTAAAATAATTTCGTTCACATCTTGTCAGGAATTTTATCAATTTTACTAATATGATGTATTGAGGTGTTAGTGATAATCTAATAAGCATTATAAATTATACTTTACTCCTTGGATACACGATGTGAGATAAATATTTTATCGCTACTAAATTTGTAGTCTTTCATCAATATAATGTCACACATTGAATGATAACAATGTCGATTGAATTCCATTTTATCGTGTATACAAAGGTACTGTTCGTCACGCTGGATACAAGTCGACATTGTTTTTTACACAAGAACTCTTACAAAAATTACTTTTCGCTCTGATAAGATTGGCTTTTGTGTATTTATTGTTGTTTGTATTTGAACTATCGGTATCTTGGTATTTGTATAATAGTGTATTGTATTGTTGATGTATTTCCACGTAATGAACAAGTTTATACGCTAATTGAGTAGGAAACCTTGCAGTTGCTTAAATTTATCAATGATATGAGGTCTTGTTAGAAGCCGAATTATATTGATTCTAAATCAATTAAAAAGTGTGTAAGTAATACAGTAATACACTAGCGTTTGCCCGCGGCTTCGTCCATGTGGAATAGTTACTTTGTGCTAACGGTAACTTTAATTTGCGACTTAGTTTATATAGAAGGTGAAAATATATTTAAATAATATGTACGTTAAGTCAGATTTCGAAACATTCTTCATTGGCGCTACGCTCTTATTGGTCTTAGCGTGATATATAAGCCTTTAGTCTTCCTCGATAAATGAGCTATCTAACACTGAAAGAATTTCTCAAATCAGACCAGTAGTTCCTGAGATTAACGCGTTCAAGCAAACAAACTCTTCAGCTTTTAATATTAGTATAGATTTCGTCATTGATATCTCTATCTCTGTCTATCTATTTGCAATATATATCACGATTTTTCATAGTAGATAATTTTCATGTTCTCTTATTTAGCCAATGGAATTATTGTAATAAATAGAATATGTTCCATGAACTGTACCATTTATGGTTTTATACATATATTTAAAAAGTCAAATACGAAAGGTCTATTTAGTGTAAATCTCACCCTTCCTGGAATAAACTAATTTTGTTACAAATTCATGAAGAATGAAAAAATTATCGCATAAATAAATACAAAAACATTAAAATAATTTGCCTAAACTTTGATAAGAAATTTTCCACTTAGAAAAAAATAATGTTAAATTGATTGAAATACATCTTGTGCAATATTATTAAAAAAGACTGTCCAGATAAGTTCACATAGCTACTTACATATTGATTTCAAGTATTTTTTGTATGTATTATACTTTATGTTATTAGTATAAAATAATCCTTACAATCGTGGAATGGAGTGTAAATAAATATGTACAAAATTACTTTTTCAATGAATAAGGAAATAATGTTCTTTTTCTTTTCCCTGGAAAATACCGGGCTAAATAAAAAAAAATGTATGTAGGTTTCAGCATCTTTTATAACACGTTTGCTGTTTGCAAGTTACTCTTATAATCTCCAATGAATTTGTAAGTGTTTTCACGTTTTTGTATTGTTTTCTTTCCTCTTATAACTTTGTTCCAGGGAAGGTATGATTATGTCATATATACCTTTACCTTTTTTACTTCCTTTACCTTCTATGGTCTATTGGGTTTTATACTATTATCGCAGCATACACTGATATTTAAATACTAACTAATCAATTATATCTACATATATTATCATCTCATGATATAAAATAACCGTATGCAATAAGAATGTATAGTCATTGTATAATCTGTGATTTTGTTTTTATATTAGTTGATGTTTATCGTTTACAAACATACAAGTATTTTGAAAGAAGTAATTACTCAATATGTTATAAATATTACTTCAAGTGAACGTCAATTATTGTTAATTTTATAAAGATGTTAATTTGTATGAAAAGAAGTGTCGGCGTTGTTGATTCGTTGTGCATATTTTTATACAAAGTCTGTGATTATTGTAACGGCATAATTATGAAACATATGATTTATGTGTTTTATTAATCTATGGAGTACTTTTTTTATAAGAATTTTTGTGTAAACGATTTAATAATAGATTTTTAACTATAGATATTGTTCCGTTCATATCAAACGAATATACTAATATCGGCTAATTGAAACAATAATTATAATATGCATTTTTATAATTCAGAACAGGCATTTTGTATACAGGTTCGAATGTTTGTTTGAAATTCCGTTATAACAGTGATTTTTGAATATTTATTATAGATGGCATAAATTTAATAATTAAATAAATATGTATGTCTACTATTGGTGTGTATTTTATTATTGATGTGAAATATCTATATGCGAGGGTAAATCTGATTGTTGGCGTGGCGAGACGTGGCGACGTGATGCCATGCGCAAGCGACTGTGCGCAATCTCTCTTGCCGCACTGACCTCGTATACCTATAGTGTTGTTTACTACGTTACACATGTGTTTCACATCTGCCAGGCGTCCCGTGAGCTCAATTTTTTTTAGGTTAAATATGTCGCGTGCAATTGTACGCATGTTCTTTCGGTATTTCGTTATAAATATTTTAACATCGGTTGTTTACATATTTTGTTTTAGCGTATTTCCTAATAAACAACAACCTAACTCGTTCATATAAAATGGTTTTCTTATAAATATCTGATCGAATCATCATTATATCTGTCTTTTATAACGAATATGGTTGCGCAAATTGCAAAAGAAAACTACTTTTAACTTCAACTTTTTAAATAATGGCGTCATGTAGATAAGAGTTCTGCCAGTGTCAAGTTAGTAAAAACCTACTTTCAAAACTTTTCTTGTCAAACCTAGTCATAAATATGTTTTCTTTTTAAAAGAGTTGCCACCTGAAATATATAATAAAGATATATTTCGCCTTTTTTCAAATGACAACTAACACATTTCAAGTTTAATTTGAGGACGTTTCTAAAATCTTTATTGTAATATTACTTTAGGCAACTTTTATTTTTCGAATAATTGACATACTTTTAAGGAACGTTCCATACAAAGTTTCCGGACAAGGTTTAAACAAAAGAGTTCATTTAACCTTACTGTAACCTTACCTGTTTACTGTCTTGTTAGTGTCATTCTTTTATACTAATTATTATATGGATATATGACAGTTTTCATTAAATTTGATGACGCTTCAAAATAATTCTACTCAGTTTGTTGGCTCTTTTGAATATAAATTGCAATAACGTGGTTAAATAAGTTGATATGATAGGCGCAGTTCTAATTATTTTAATGCAGGATACAGTTCTGAATACAGCAATAACGTTTTCTTTTTCTAATTGCTGTACTTATGTCTAATCAATATTCAATATAATTTTATACGCACACAAGAAGGGAAATAAAACAAAATTTGTAATGAAATTAAATATTTCGTTATTAATGATAAAACAACACATATTTAATACGGTGTGTATTTACTAGTGATTACTAAGCTTCCGTAATAATTTGTCAATATAAAAATTACTTTTTTTTAATATCACAAAATTTAAATGCAATTTACTTAATAGACATGAAGATTGCAAAAGGATTGACAACCAAGAAAATTAAATTATTTGATATATTATATATCAAAATACAATCTTCGATCACAAATAAGTAAAGATCACTTTCAGTCATTAACTAAACACATTTTAATTATATTGGAGGTTTTAGCTATCTCAATGTTGGGGGAAAATATTAAACTCTTTTATTAATTTGTTATTAAACTTCGATAACATCGTTAATTACTTTTTGGTGATCACTCTCGGAGATGAATTAAGCAAACCCTGTAGTAAAAATGTAAGCAAAATACAAGAAAAACATTCGCCCAACTGCTACTAAGGTGTCACCCTCTTGGTCCTAGTGCCCTGGACGCATTCCTCTAAAGCAGACCCTGTTTAATTGTAAATATGAATTTATAAATCACGTGATCCACTACAAACAATGAAAATCTTGGGACTTTTCCACAATACGCTCAGACGGTTTACCGTAATTGAGGGGGGACTGTTCGAATACGCTATCGATAACACTTTCGATAACATCTTGCATACAGCTTTTACAAGACTGGTGGAGAGCATTAAATACTAATTGTTTAATGCACAATGGGTCTGAGAATAAAGACCATTTTTTAAGACTGAAATATAGTAGTGTTTGAATGGAGACAATCTGAAATAGTATCACGGTTCAATAATAATACGTTTTTTTTTTATTTTCACACTAGAATTTAAACGATAATATCTATTCTCATAATAATAATTTCGAAATACTATCTTTGAAACCAGAGATTATGAACAAGTCGTCATTCAAGGCGAAAGGGAAAAATGTGTCACTATATTATAAATGCAAAAATCAAATGACAAAGTACATAATTATGACATGACACGGACAAGAGATATGATTTGTAATCTACACTTCATAATTAAATACCATTTGCAATCCGTATCAATTCAAATAATAGTTAAATTTTCAACCAAAGTATTGCTTCTGAATGGCTTATTGACATATTTTTGAATAAATTATATCCATTTACCTAAACTGGATTCATTTTTGCATTAATATTCAACTATAATTATACTGTTAATATAACAACTTGTGTCGCAGTCAGTACATTAATTAGGCATATTTAATAGCTACGTAATTTTATGTTAGTAAATAACAAAAAAATATAAACAAAATGCAGGGCAAGATAAAACCGAGGAATTGTTAACACCGGAACTTCGTAATGACTTGAAAATACACAAAACACTTTCATCACTATAATCCTATTACATAAATTTAAATTAACAGAACAAATTAAAAGCTCTAAAATAAACAACAGTCTTATATATTATACAAATTATTTACACATGGATTTGTTTTATTTTTTGTTATTATTATTATTTTTAATAATATAAAAATAGTCTACTGTACATTTAACAATGATTCTTTATATAGAAATATATATATAATTTGTCGCTATGTACAAAATTAGAAACGATAGTAAAAATAGTTAAATCTTTTAGGAATTAGTCATGTGACAGAGTCTATTTATGGCGAGAAATACAATAGCCCGTCCGGATCTGAAGGCACTTTACCATGTGCTATTAAATTGTTAGGCGATTTTTTTGCGATTTAAAAAAATTGAAAGGTCAATAATTGACGAGTTACTGAAACCGTCCTAAGTTCGTTATGTATTCTTTATTAGGACTTTAAAGATATATATTCTAACAATACTGGTATGGCATTTATAAACCAGTAATATCTTCTAATATAATGTTTGTTTTATATTTTTAAAAATGCAGTTTGTATGCATACATTATAATAAAAGAAGCACACATTTTAATTATTTCTGCGAATGCCTCGTTTCTTTTTTCAACCTCGTATGAATCTAATTACGGCAGGACTGAATTCCTCAGTTTGTATTATTATACCGTAATATGACTAGGATCTGTAACTACAAAAACAATATGTCTTCCGCTATTCAAGAATTATTTGTAGATTATGGAGGGTAGATGTAAAGATAACTATCTCATGTTAAAAAGTGTCCATCTCTAAGCACTAAATAATAGTTCCAACCCTCCAAAATGGCGCTAACATAACCAAAGGATAGTACGAAATAATCTTGTAAATATTCTAAAAACTGCTGAAAAAACCGTGGAGTACGAGTAGTCCGGTGAAGCTGTAAAGATCTTACTAGGTCAATACCATAGTCAGTTCGAGGAAAAAGAAAGCGGAGTATGATATAATTTTTGTGAACTTTAAATAATACGTTCTGTGCTTTTTAGTATTTACTTTTATAAAACTTGTTGAAATAATCTATACATATAATAAGAATGTAAATCTAACGTGTCTGTAATTTTTCGATTTTCGTGAAAAAAATTGTTGCAGGTATCTAGTAATGAGTAATAGAATACATTTCAATAATTTTTAGAAATGTCTGTCGGTCTGTCTATTTGTATGAACACGCAACACTGCTAAAGTACTGGGGTCATATAAGAAAATCATAAAGCATATCCTCGGGAATAAGTTAGTCTTTGTTTCTTTAAAATAGATCCACTCTATCAAAAGTTATTGTAATTTTAAAGGCGCCGCGACTTAAGTATGAGAGAAAAGTAGATGAGCAAATGGACTAAATACGTTCAGATGACTTTATAAGTCATTGTTTTGTATATCAGGTTCCACGTGGACGAAGTCGCGGGCACAGCTAGTTGAACAATAATGAGTACTGTCGCTACTGGAGCGCCACCTTAATTTGATGTATTTTGACAGACACTTTCATACATAGAGATGGTTCTCCTTACCTCTACTCTCCATATTATAGATATCGCGAACAAAATAGAAGTAACAAATAATACAGGGTTTTCTATAAAGCTAACCAGTAACGATAAATTTATTCTTAAAATCGATAAAAGCTTTATAAAGGGATTAATAAATTATGGTAAAAATAAAATTCAAAAATAAACGACAACCCACCATAAATCATATAAATTGACATGAAGCAACAAAATTTATCTTCACTAAAACAAAGTTGGGAGTACTGGTTAGTTTATAATAAATAACAACCTATGATGAATATTTCAATTCAAGTATTGAAAACGTTAAAAAACTTCCAGATTTTCAAAGTGACACTTTTTTTTTTTTTTTTTTTTATTGTAGCTCGGCAAAGTGACTGTACTGTGCCTGATGGTAAGCACAGTACAATCCAAAAACAAGGGCGACCACCGAAAGACATACTATCCATCGCCGGTCGCCGCTGTCATGCCGGCCTGAAAGCGACCCAGTCAGGGACATACCCCCCCCCTCCCCCGGTTGCTGGATATACACCGGCTGATCCCGGAACGCGACACGCCCAAACGTGCCACTATGGCGGGTGTTCCACCTGGTGTACGGTGGTCGCGATCCAGTCGGGTGCAGGCACCCTACCACCCCGCAACTTATTTATGGTATGCGAAAATAGCACTAATAGTCTTTGAAAAAGATTGGGTTGCCAGGAATAAGTGTATGAAGATAATAATATTTACTGCATTGTGTATGTTTTTTTTTTCAATATACATTGAATGTTCATTATGAATATGAATATAATTTGTTCATATAAAATCTATGTTAAGAAATATAACTTTGTTTGTCTAATATGAACTAAACGAATATGGAATGTACCATGCTGAATGTCACATGTGGTTCTGACGCGTATCGAACTTTCGAGAACTTTAATACACCTTTAACGTTTTGATTAACGCTGTGAATAAAAAATAATACAAATAAAATACATATTTGGAATAGCTTTGAGAAAATGCAATTTATCATTTTTAATTCTATTTATATGATAGATTTCATGGCGTACGAAGAGTTAGTTACAATTATTACAATTCCAAAGACTTCTAAATCGCAGTCTCAGGTATCGTAACGTTTAAATAACGTTAACACACTGTTAACCGTTATTCGTTTAACGTTATTTCTTAAGTAACGTTATCGATATGAAAGTAACAACGTTACCAAGTTTTTTTACCTGTGACGCTAACGAATTTAGAGCAGGAAAGTCTCACGAGTATATGAGAATATTTTTATTGACCTTATTTAGAAATCTATACGGGGGGGGCTGCCCACTGGATCGCACCACCACCCAGGTGGAACCCCCCTATAGTGGCACGTTTGGGGTGTCGCGTTCCGGGATCCCGGTGTATCCCCGCGGGGGTTTTTTTTTGGGCGCCTTTTTTTTTTTTTTTTTTTTTTTTTCTCCTTCTTTCTCCCTCTATATATAAAGCCGGAAAGTTTGTTTGATTGTTTGTTCATTCGTTGAACATACTAATCTCGGGAACTAACGGTCCAATTTGAAAAAAATCTTTTAGTGTTAGATAGGTCATTTGTCGAGGAAGGCTATATATTATCACGTTAAGACCAATAGGAGCGGAGCACCAATGAAGAATGTATCATCTTTAGCCCAAAGTAACTATTCCACGCGGATGAAGTCGCGAGTAGAAGCTAGTTTTTATATAAAAAGCTACGCGATTAAGGTTGCACTGAAGAGTAAGGATAAGTGTATTTCTCGCAATAAATATTTTAACCGCAATAACGGGTACAGTCTCAGGCAAGGCAGCGCGTCTCCCGCTATCGATTCAATAACATCACTATTAGAAGGAAGCCAAACGACATCACGAACTACTTAACCGACTTAAAAATACAATGATTACATCATCAGTTATAATTCTTATAAACTCGTTTCATATCGTGTATAATACATATTAATTAATATAACCGTCAACAACTTTAAATATACGACAAATATCGACTCAAAGTCGATAGTCGACATTAACACAAATCGAAGTAAGTACAAACAATAGCTAATTAAATACTTGCGTGTTTATAAATTGAGAGGATTATAAATAACATTACAAGTTTAATTTGATCCTATAGACAGTTCTCTCAATAGTTCCACTGTTGACACATCGACATGCATAATACAGACAATTAACACGTACCTAATTACAAAAAATAACATCGATAGTAATGGCAGATCTATAGGAACACTTCGCACGAACGAGCCATCAATTCCGTTCATAATTGACGAAAACATGCACACAGTTATGTTAGAGCACATAGTTAGTCATGTTAGAGTTAAGGTATGAACACACTACTGTGTTGTGTTGTGTTGTGTCGTGTCGTGACGCGGTACGGGGCTTTTTCTGGATAGTTTTAATCAGATTTTTGTACCGTTCAAACTGACAATGTTATATCCGATATAGATATGAGTTTAAAACGTATTTGTAGTGTTTTTATTACTGATTTTTTTTTTGGAAACAAAATTTAACTTGGAATTTACATATGCAATGAAAAAGGGATCAAAGATACTACCTTGGTTATTATTTTTTCTGGAGTAACATTCTTCAATAGTAGCATATTATGTGCTGATGTAATTTTAAATTTAAAAAACATATTAAACAAAAAAACACTCAAGCATTCGCTAGCTCGTTCACTAAATTAATGAAAAGCGAATCTAGAACTTTGTGTTGTGTCACAACCCGTCACGCGATTGGAGCCTGCGTTGCGACACAACACAACACAACAAGGCATTTCCAACCATACAAAATGAACAGTTATGTTGCGTCACACCACGGTATGACACAGTAGTGTGTTGCTACCTTTAACTCATTGGAGGACCATCGACACTTACATCAGGTGATATTATAGTTAAAATAATCTGCACCATTAGGTAATTAACTATGAATAATAAGTTAATTATGAACGGATCTATTAAGTACTATGTACTGAGTAAGACTAGATAGAATTTCATACAAAGTGCAAATAGGTAACTACGAATAGAATACATTCGTTCGAGTGTATATTGATTTTTTTATATTATTAAATCATTTTTAAATCATAAATTGTTATAATAAATATTTGAATCTAAATAATATTGTTCTATAGTCTATGAGACGTGATTTCACAGGAATGATAATTATTAATTACATTTTTTTTTTATGTTAATAAGTTTTTTCGGAGATGAGATATCTCCAAATCATAAGTGAGAAATTCATAATACTTTGAAATTATTACAAAACATTTGATAATAAAATACTGGATTTATGCAGACGGTTAAAATGTGAATGTAGGATTCAACGAATCGAAAAAAGCGTGTATTATAAAAATTATCATAAAAAATATTTACATACGATTTATAAGCGTTCATTTTCATTATATTGTTTCATGTTTTCGTAATATTTAGAAGGTTTTCGTTTAATATAATAATGACAATGTGTCGCCGTGTCCTTGTCGGTCATTCGGCAGAACATTGTGGTAACTTGTAAGCGTCCGACGCGCGCCGAGCGGTGTCGGTGCGTGGATTGGTCCCGCTTTCTTGTATAAAAGCACAGAATATATTAACTATATATATATAATATAATAATTAGAAATGTAACGACAGATCACAGCCTAAGTTCAATACGAATGAATCGAGGTAATGAAGAGTGACGGTGCGTGCGCGTGCGTGACGCGGTGCGTGTGCGTCACGCGTCACGTCACCGCCGCGACGTCCGCGTGACTCTTCTCCAATCCATCCTCGTCAGTCGATCTGTAACATTCAAATTTATATTTTTTTTATATTATAGGGGGCAATAAATAGGGTCACCTGATGGCAAGTGATCAACGCCGTCCATAGACATTGGCAACACCAGGGGAGTCGCAAGTGCGTTGCCGGCATAGAAGTGTACGCTCGTTTCTTAAAGGTTTGTAACTCGTAAACTACTACCTCTACTCCCGACTCCACGCGTATTTTTAAATAATTACTAGTATAGTATTTATTTTTGTCTCATAATGTTATCTTTATTCATAGTTTATGAAAGTAATATCGATAGTTTTCATAATCTAACAAAAGTACCAAAATTACAAAATGGAATGTAAAAAATAATACAAACTTAATTTTTATTTTTTGTTTATGATTTCTATAACTGATATAGACCTTTTCTCACTTACTAAGAATCTATCGATGTACAACGGACAAAGTCGCTACTTAACTGGAAAATAAAACACGTAATGCAGCTTTTTGCCTCCATCATCATCTACTTAACGTAGAGAAAGAACGCTCGTTAATGCTGACTGTCGCAGTAAATGTCCAAAGTCGTTGACAAAGGATTGTTATATTTGGCAGTATCGATCGGGGGAATTAGAATTTCAAAACACTCCCACACAAAGTTCCATTTCAAAAAATATACATTTCTCGACGTCTGTCAATCTCAGTTCAGTTCAGGTAAACATCGCGACTTTATGGGGGTTTTGGGTTTAGTTTGAGGGGTCAGTTAGTGTGTTGGTAAATGTGGCGACAAAACGACCTTCTGGGAGACAGGGTGTACCAAGCTGTCCTCTTTAGCTCAGGTGAGGCCCGCTTAGAGGCTGGGCCGGTCGCCGGAATGACATGTTGCAAGCTAGCACGAGCCCGTCTCGTTCCATTATGGCGGTAGGGGGTACACCGTGGGGTTTTAGTCCGTGCGAAGCGGACATATCCCACTCTCTCTCCCGGGAGGGTGGGTGGCGTACTCATAATGGATTTCCGTACGTCAATAAAAATAATAAAGGTGTAGTGGTAATGCTGACAACGTTTTTTGTATTGAAAAGTACTACGTAGTTAGCCACGGCCCCCACTCGAGTCAGTCGTTGTAGAGCCTCCGTCGCTAACCCCTTTTCCAAAGTAATAAATCTTGATTATTAGTGTATATTTTGGAGTACTATTTTCTCCACCGTACACTCACACATCAGGAACACGAGAAGTCATAGAAACCCACTAAACACTAAAAAGGTATATCGACCTGTAGACGTGTGCGCAGGAGTTGGCGGTGCGGTAGTGCGCGGCGTAGGGCAGCCGCGAGCGCACTCCTCGGCGCCGCGCCACCACCGCGCGCCGCAGCGTGCCCGGCCGCACCGTGTTGCGGATCGCGTGGTACGCCAGCCTGCCGACACAACGAACATAGATAACGATTCTTCGTTAAAAATACGAGCCAGCCATAACGATTGCCGACGGAAGACAATACTCAATACAATAGAATATCTGTGTTCTGTTTGCTGAACTATTTAATATTCATAATTTTGTACATTGGAATATTACTAGCGGCCCCGATGGACGTGTTCCCGCGCTGTTAATAAGGAAAAAATTGAACCGTCACGGGACGCCTCGCAGATGTGAAACATCGAAATTATTTTATATAAGTTATAAACCTAAATGAACAGATTACGACAGGAATCAGCTGTGGCATAGTGAAAAGATAAAGCATTACAAATTTGTTCCATAAAATAATGACTGTTTATTTATTTCATTACATAAATATTCATTTTGATTAAATACAAAAATTCAACTAAGCGCAGGTGCGTTGTGTTTGGCGGCATTTATCAAAGGGCGCTAGATCGTCGGCGTGTGCCACGTAACACTAATATAACGAGTGGCTGACAAAACAATTTGAATCTTATCTTTATACAGATAGGGTTGTAAATGTTTTCGAGTATTTCGTTTATAGTGTAAAGTTCGTGTTTTGCGTCGCCACGTCGCGCCAAGCCAAAATCAGGTTTACCGGCGCCTATCAAAACATTGATAAATTATATACCTAAACCTTACCCATGAATCGCTTTATCTATTGGTGAAAACCGCATGAAAAATCCGGTCCGTAGTTTTTGACGATAGACATACAAAAGTGGCAGAAGACTTTGTTTTATAATATGTAGTGATAATGTATACCATTAACGCACGGAGGTATATCTATGTACATATATACACAGTATACATATAGCTCATAGGAAGCGTTCGGTGACGATAACACGAGTTCCATGATTCACCCAAAAAATTGATCCGAATCGTGGCCTATATAATCGATTCATGAAAAAATACCGAGGTCTAGAGGATCGATTATACAAAAATCGATATCGTAATTTGTTTTTCTTTTTTGTTGAAATTTTATTTTAGATTTCTTTTTAAATTATAAATTACTCTATAGTTTTAGGTAATATCGTTTAGTTATTTTGCACAAGTGAAATGGATGCGAAATAATACCATGAACTACTCAGGTAGTGGTTGGAATCATTGGAATGGTCACGAGAAACTTGTACCCTTGTTACCTACTTGTTACCTAGTCGACAATGGTAGTAATGATGAACTAGAAGATTGGTTGCCAAAAAAAAATCAATGATACCTCGGAGCGAGGGCGGCGACCGTGGTGAGGACCAGCACGAGCCAGTAGACGGGGTCCGCGAGCGCGTGCTCCAGCACCCGGTAGGTGGAGGGCAGGTTGAAGCAGGACACGCACAGCGACTGGTACACCAACGTCACCACGAAGAACGACAGCAGCGAGCCCGTCAACGCGAACACTTGGATTATTGTCTATAATTCAAAATCAAATAATATTTTATTCAATTTAATCCCTGTGAAAGCACTTCAGAACGTCAAAACAACCACCGGTTCGGATAAACGACCTAGTCATCCAGAAGTATTGGCAAAAAACTCGATCTGGTTTATCTTTTTAACATATAGGTATATATACATATAATGATAAAACCTATGAAAACCACATTTCTCGTTACAACACACTATGTTGTAATTAAACAATCTTTTTCTGTAAACACATACCTAAATAAAGTTAAAGTTGTCAAAATAACAACTTTTTACAAAGTGAACATGAAAGTATATGTGTAACTTATAACAACAAACCAATTTTTAAATTTTTGTCTGTATTTATTCCAGCTAATCTCCGAAACGGTTGGACCGATTTTGTTTAGACTTTCACTGACAATTAGCTGATATTATAGGGAGTAATTTAGACTACCGTTATTATAGACCATCAGTTATCCCCGTGGAATTTAGTAAAAAAAAAATTGTTTAGTTCTTTTAGAGTTGGTGACTTCTAAATAACAATTATACGTTAAGTAATACCTACATTTCGATGTTACAAACAGAAACTTCAAATTTGCTGATATATATAAAAATCGAAATATACATAAAACTATACAACCACTTTTAAAAACTTAATAAAGTGACATATTATAAAACAAAAACGAAAACGTGTAACAAACCACACCAACGTGAATTTTCAATTAAGCGACATAAAGCGATTGTTCCGCTACATTGGAACATTTCCACACCCCTCAATAACCACTTACAAGTCTCGTATAGAATCGCTGCATGAAAATTAAATTACTATTTTAATTTATTCAGTTAAACCCTCGTAAGATTTACCCGAATCATCTATTAAAGTTACGTCAAATCATTGCTTCAATATTTGGTTAACTATATTGGCCTTGACAACCATCATTATGCGAATATTCTAATCTACAAATCGAATAATTCAATGCAAAAGTCGAATCGATTATTTGGATAGTTATAGTAAATGGAGTCATTCGAATTGTTTCGATATAATTATTTGAACTATTAGAAAAAATTGAACTGTTATAATACTTCGAGCGATTTAAATTCGTGAGAATTTTGTTTTTCAAATAAAAAATGTTATTTCTTTAATTGGCAGAGAACAGTTCCAATTATTGAAATTATTATTACTCGTATTGTTTTTTGAAGGTGGTAGAGCCACGCTGTACCTACTACTATTTTCAGCACGAATGGGTCGGCTCGCCCGGGGTAGTACCACCCTCTCACTGAACACCCCCGTGAAGTAACAGTGCTTGCATCGTTGCGTTTCGTTCGGTCAGTGAGAGCGCCGGAGGCCCACCTCCTTTCCCCTTTCCCTTCCCCTTTCTCCTTTCTCTACCCCTCCCCCATACACAGGTTGGCAACGCACTTGCGACTCCGCTGGTATTGCTAGTGTCTATGGACGGTTGTGATCACGTAACATCAGGTGACCCACCTGTTCGTTTGCCTCCTTTTGATATAAAAAAAAAGTAGAATTATTCACATTGAATACCAGTATCCGATTCGAATATTGTGCATACAATTCAAGTTTCAAACATAATTAGTCATTAAATCCTCTATTAAAATCGTAGATAGTTTAGACATTTTAAATATGATTAGATAGCTGACATCAGACAGAGTAGAGTGGAAGAGGCAAACATGTTGTGCCGACCCTACTTAGTTGGGATGAGGGAAAGAAGATGATGTTATCTAGGCACAAATTGGTTGGGGAGTAGTATATTTTTTTTTGTCACTACGTAGCCCTTTAAACCGGGTATGACAGATCAATTTGCTCACTAGTCCGGACAAGGACTCGACGAGGCATTTGTTTGTCGAAAAGACGGAATTTCAGTTGCGTGGAAGTTTAAGGATGGCAGTATTATGGGAGGTATTGGTGTTGGGCGAGTGATCGTGACGGTACTCACCCAGCTCCTGGTCTCGATGGCGACGTAGACGAGCATGATGAGGAGGCAGCAGGTCATGCAACAGGAGCCGAACGCCCAGAGGTCGACGGCGGTGTCCCAGTACGCGCAGGCCGCGGTGAAGAACAGCACGACGCTGATGTAAAGCGACTCGGCGAGCACCGCCCAGTACGAGTGCGTGCGGTAAGCGAGCCCGCGCCGGCTCGCGCTGTACAACCCCGCACGCTCTGTCAGCAGCGACGCGGGAGCGCACCGGTCGTACGCGCCTGCAACCCACGACACACGTTCACAATACGTCACACAGTCACACGCACACTATTCGTGTCGATATACGAGATAGAGTCACACAGGTGCGCACCGGTCGTACGCGCTTGCAACTCACGACACACGTTCACAATACGTCACACAGTCACACGCACACTATTCGTATCTATATACGAGATAGAGTCACACAGGTGCACACCGGTCGTACGCGCCTGCAACCCACGACACACGTTCACAATACGTCACACAGTCACACGCACACTATTCGTACCGATATACGAGATAGTCACGCAGGTGCGCATCGGTCGTACGCGCCTGCAACCACACACACACAGACTCCATCACACCAAACATATACATACTCATTACCCGCAACGGTATAAGAAATAAAACAACGCGGGAGCGCATTGGTTGTACGCACCTGCAACCCACCATACACAATCACAATATGTCACACAGTAACACCCGTATCGTTATACTAGATAGAGTGACGTAGAAGCGTAGCGGTCGTACGCGCCTGCATCCACACGCAAAAATACCCCGTCATTCATACATACATATACACACACAAACACTACCCGTAGCTATTGATTGACTTTCACGCAAACCAATAGTACATTCCTCACTAAACTGTTTGTCCGAGCTCTGAATATAGATGCGCAGAATACAAATTTATGTATGAATACGTATTACACATATAATATCCAAACAACTTCAGGGTAAATAAATGGTAGTTTTAAATACTATAATAATACTCTAACTTTGATTTGTATTAATCGTAGTCCGGTGAAGCTGTGAAGGCCCGTCAGGCCAATTGTATAGTCAGTTCGAAAAACAATATTTTCTATTAAATACTTGACTATATTATACGCAACGTCGAACTTACGGCTATATTCAGAACGATCAAAAAGCTTGATGAGGACTCTATGCGCCTACACCTCTGCACCTCCATCGACACGCACTCATTACCCAAATTGATACACAATTTACTACGTTTTTGTGAAAACATTTTATTTTAATGCATCATTGCTTAGTTGATAGCGTGTTTGGACACGGTGGCCATCGACGTAGGTTCGAATCGTATGCATCTGTATCAGAGGTTTCGGTGAAGTAAAACATAGTGATTTTTCGTAGGTGGTAGAGCCACGTTGAAGCTATTACTGGTTTCAACATGAATGGGTCGACTCGCCCGCGGTACTACCACCCGATCCACAGAAACACACACGTGAAGTAACAGTGCTTGCATTGTTGCGTTTCGTTCGGTCAGTGAGAGCGCCGGAGGCCCACCTCCCCTCTCCCTTTCCACTCCTCCTACTCTCCCCTCCCTCGCCCAACACAGGCTGGCAACGCACTTGCGACTACCCTGGTGTTGTTAGTGTCTATGGACGGTGGTGATAACTTAACACCAGGTGACCCACCTGATCGTTTGCCTGCTATAACATAAAAAAAATAAGGTAAATAGTTTTAGAAACAGAAGAGAAAAAGTATTAACCTGTTCTATCTATGTTTACTTATATATAGTTATATCGATTTTAAGTTGCTTCTGTCTAATTTTACCATTGATGCTTAGCCTCAATCAATAATGTACACGTAATTATATGTGTACGTGTATAGAAATATAACCGTAATTATAACAGTAGTTCAGAAAAAAGCAAATACAGTTTGAACTCCTTATAACGAATTTTAAGGGACCGAGCATTTTTTTAGATTATAAATTGATTTCGTTATACGGAGGGAAGAGAATAAATAATGTGGCTTTATGGTAAGCCAAATTGAACTAATTTTTACGTTATAGAAAGTTTTTCGTCATACGAACAACGTTATAAAGAGTTTATTTACACTGTAATATAAATAAGACGGAACTCACCCATTACGATTGGTGGGAGAGCTGTGAACATAAGATTGTACGCCATCAGATGTAACTGGTCGATCATGACCATGGCCGAGAACCCGCAGTACAGCTGGTACCAGAATACTAGGAACACAAATGTCTGTGGACAAAACGATTTTATTTCCATGGTGAATGAACGACTAATCATAATCACACATTACCGTACTGAGTTCTAGGTTCTCGTATTTATTTTTTAGAATTTACATTGTATTTTCCTTCAAGGTTTGTAATCAGATATAATATCGAAAAAAAAAATAAAAAAAAGTTCATACAAATGCGATATCTATACTACTATTATAATGTGATGCAGTTTGTATAGTTACACTCTGTTGTTACAAAGAAACAAAATACAAATAAGCAAATAAGGTTCTAAAAATGACCCGTCTCGAACTTTGTCGAACCGTTCGAGGAATGACGTCAGCCGTTCCAAATTTTACAAAGTGTGCTTGGTGCACCCGAATAGAAATCAGAACAAAAGCAAGATATTTTCAAGGACACTGTGAGTACAGCATAATAAGGTACAGTATCATTGTTTAACAATATTTGAGAGTATATAGAATACGGATGAAACAGTATGTTTGTATCCACACATCCGCATATCTTAGATGGGGTAACCGAAATTTCTGGAAAAAAACTTACGGCATTCTTAAGGAAGAAGTAGAGTATCATCCTGGCGAGACGATCGTAGCACCAGTGTCCATGTACCAGCAGCAATCTCTCAATGTACTTGAACCGGGACAGGGCGAAGTCCGAAGCCATCACCGCTTGCATACCCTCTTGACCGGACAGTCCTATGGAAATACACAGTATATCCTTTCGATTCCTTATCAAAACATACCTATTGTCACTTGTTTTCATGCTATAAGAACAAAGTTCCATAGTTTAATATAAGTGCAACGTTTTGTAATGCTTAGTTTCTCATCCAAAATAATTGAAAACATCGACAGAAGGAAGCGGAATTGTTGTAACTTTAAAAAGCCAACTTTACACCAGAGCCAAAAAACTATTTCAAAAATTCATCACTCATATTATATTAATAGAGACAGAAAGTTGAAAATTGGTATGTACTTATATAATTTAAAGCCTATCTGGTGTTAGAAATATTAAAAATGTATATTTTACCTCAGTGACGACGATTTTTTATGTGTAGTGCTAAAACTAGCCAAAGAACTAAGGTCGTATCGATGAAAAATTTTATCGTAGAAAAACGAGATCCAGACCTTTCAAAGCGGCATTTTTTTATACAAGAATATGGTAAAAAGTGATTTAGCACAAAATGTAAGTTACGACATTTCCGTTTTCTCGCGTCGATACACTGATCACAAAGAAGAAAAGAGAAAGAATTCTGTTATAAACCGAAGATGAGTGTCATAACATGAGGCAAACGTTGACAAGATTAATTATATGTCATATTTATATAAAATAATGTACATACCGACACCGACGTCAGCAGTTTGTATCATGGAGACGTCGTTAGCTCCATCACCGATAGCTAGAGTTGTGACGCTGAGCTCTTCTTTCACAGCCTAAAATAAACAATTATTTACTAATGGAATATATTACGTTTTTATCGATAACTTTCTTCACGTCTCTAACGTAAGATATAAAAAAGTATAAAAGGTAATAAGCCGTAGTTTTTGAGTTGGAATTTTTATCGGCAAGCAACTTGTGTGACGAAAAATGGTGGTGTAAACACTGTGGCGGGTAGAGTCTTAAAAACATCGATTTTCGTCCGATCACCGAAGTTAAGCAACTTCGGGCTCGGTCAGTACTTGAATGGGTGATCGCATGGGAAAACAGTGTGACGTTGGTTTTTGTTGTATTTTTTTTAATAAAATATTTCAACGTAATACAAATGTTTCACTTCTATCATGTGTCTTTACGACACAGCCTGTTTTTTTTGTATTTTGATAATCAATCCTTGTATTTTCCTTCCTCTGTATGGAACGTTTTATAATGCAGCTAGTTATTGCTAGCGATTTCGCTCGCGTTAATGTAGATATGTCCTATCTCTTGGGAATGGTACATTTTTTTTCCCGAATAAAAGGTATCCTCAAAATTGCATGTTTCTGTTTTTTAATCTATTTTTTTGCTATTATTCTCTTTTGTATGCTGTTTGTTTGATTGCTGTTTATTGTATGGATGAGGGTAGCGTGTTCTTTTTGAATAAAGCCTCGATAAACAATTGTATGGTTTTATGAGATCACGATGCAAGTGAAACTTTTTTCAGATTGTAGACATTTAACTGAAAATATCCGTTAAATTATTTTATTTTTTATGTTTTCTATTAATTAATTTCTTTTTAAGCTTAACAGTTCTAGAATAGGAATGATCATGGGAAATCAATAGTAGACACGATCCAACTATACATTTTAATTTTAATTTGGGAATAAGAGTACGGAATACATCATAAATACAATCATTCAGATGATAGACGCATGCTAAAAACTGAGCACGGTATCTATTCGAATAATTTGGAATTGAACCATGGGCCAAATTGGCGTTGGCTTCTCTGCCTAGCGCTTTTCACTTTACCCCTACTTCGCGGCCAGCTGTAATGCGATATACAATAGATGGACAAAAAAATTTGAGGCGACCGAAAAAAAAGTTACACTATCAAATAAAGAGGGAAAAAAGGTATTTATTGTATGTCATATGAAGAGTTTGTTTTTTTTTTCGAACTGACTACTACGCTATTTGCCTGACGGGCCCTTACAGATTCGCTAGAGTGGCCGAACCTCGGCTTAGGCTACTACCTTCTGTACCAGCATGTGAGCCTCACGAGTTCAAACGTGTATTTAGCATCTGACAACTAGGCTAATCTGAACTAACCCAGTTCGAAAATAAGAGAAAAAATAAAAACCCTTCCACCATATGTGTACCTGTGTGTATGTGTGCACGTATGTAGGGGTGACGAATGATATTACAACTAAAAAGCTGTACATAGGTCATAAGCGCTTTGACAGCGTCTTGTTAAAACTTGGCTGACTAGCAAACGTGATCTAACCCCATCAATCCTCCCGTATTTAGATACGGGATACCATCCAACCGTATCTTCACCACCGATATTGAGAATATGCTATGTTAATTTTACATTTTATCTGAGATAGTGTGGCGTTACAATATTAGTTTACGTATGTGTGCGTTATTGTGCCATTTGTTTTGTCAAAATAACATATCCACAGATTTTAGTTGTAATATAATTGGGGCTGATATGTATTCTGTTGTTCAACTAGTGATTGAACACGTTCAGTGTCGCTGTGTCGGTATAGCAGAGTACTCGAGGGCTCCGCTTCGGGGGATCGAACCTAGACTGGAGCCGTTGCCAAAGGGTGTCGCGGCGGGTGTGCGGGAGCGAAACTCGAAGTCACGGCGGCGTGAATCTGTGATGAACAGTGATGTGTACCTTGACGATGTAAGCCTTCTGTAGCGGAGTGGCGCGACAACAGAGCACGGCGGAGCAGCGCCGCGCGAGCGACAGGAACGGCGCCACCAGCCCCGACCGCCGGTCCAGGATGTACGTGAGCGTGCGCCCGTCCACCACCAGCGCGCGCCCCGCTCCCCCACCACCATCCTCCGACCCGCCCTCCAGATAACTCTTTATCGTCGACTCCGCTTGCTCCTATACCGATTACAACGGATAAAGCGCTCTTTAAATGTTACATCAACTAGTTCTTGAAATTTGACCATGATTTTTAATTAATTAAGATTAATTAATCACTTAAACTAAATAAAAAAGAATGTTAAGAACAGTTGAGAGACAGAACAAAAAGATATATTTAAGTTTTATCTCAGTCTGTTTATATATAGAAAAAGAAACCATAGTCTATGCTTTACTTATTCATTATTTATGCCAACATGGATGACTAGGGAAGGGGTACTCTTTGGTTGCCAACCAATCAAGATACGTGTACCTCCAAAAGATAAGTGTAAAATATATGATACAAATTAAAAATCAAGTAAAAAGTTCAATCTTGAAATCCGTTTCTGAATTTATAAATGATTTTAGACTTCCAATGAATGAGAATGTTCACCGCATCAAAATTAATTTTCCAACCACATAAAAATATCAAACATTGAAAACACATACAGCTAACAATATAGTATAAATAATGAACGGGTAGATGGCGTTTAAATCTAATCTGGTAGTTACTTATCAACAAATGTAATGTCGAATTATGTATCCAATTACACCATTAGGTGTTTTAAATCGAAAAAAAATATAGTCACTTAAAAACCATCTTTTTATTTATTTATTGTTTTGTTTATTTTATTTTTAATTTATTTATTTGTTTATTGTTCGCGGCTTCGTTCGCAATTATATAGATTTTATCTAATCTTCGGTAATACTAGTTTTTTTTACACAAAAGGTACCTTACATCCTTTTATATAGGTACACTTGATAACGTGTAAGTAAAATATCAGTTGAGTAGTTAAGGTGTGAATTTTGGTAATTAAGGTATTTTGTTAGTTGAAAACATACATTTTAATTTAAGAAACAATTTACTCATTATTATGATAAATCTCACACTCGCTTCACTCGGAATACCGTGTTACACAATAGTTTAACATATTCACTTAAGTTTTTATTTATTAGATATGTTTAAGTCGCTGTTGTTACAGTACCTACTCATTATAAGAAATTGTGATATCTGCGATACGGTTTCTAAACAGTGCAGATACCAATATTACTGAAAATTATGTACACATTGACTTGGAACATTAAAATAAATTATTACTAGCTGTTCCCGCGACTACGTCTGCGTGAAATTACAATTATATCTTCTTTATTATAAATTTTTAATTAAACCTTGTAACTAATGAACCATAAATTGCTCGGCAATTTCCATCGAATATTTTTGTAAAGAATTGAACGCTCTACAAAAAAAAACTGATATCATTTTACGACGAATCGACTCATTCAAAAGTTATTCGAGGTTAAAGTTAATTTTAAACGAAACTTTTGAGCATGGTACCGACAACAAAAAAATTTTTTTTTCAAATGCCTTAGTGCACAATAATGGAGTGTGTAGGTGTGTATGACATACCTTGTCTCTCGACATGAGCTGCAGCAGTCGGTCGGTCTGCGAGAAGAGCGCGGCGGAGTACGCGATGTTGATGGCGGTCTCGGGCTTGTCGCCGGTGAGCACCCACACGACGATGCCGGCGTCGAGTAGTGCACGCACGGTGCGCGGCACGTGCTCCTGCAGCCGGTCCTCCACGCCCGTCGCGCCGACCAGGCTCAGCGCGCTCTCCAGCCGCGCCAGCGACTCGCGCAGCCGTCTCTCCCTACCTGCTCACAAAACCACCGACCATCATATCTCATCACCGTTGTTCATTGTAGTAATGATTTATGACGCCAAGAGATGGCGCTTTTTATTTTGCAAACTAGGTATGGTTTGTGTATTGTTAAAATACTAGGTCATTTAGTTGATTGAATATAACTCTTGTCTTTTATAAATAAATATAGTGTTGAAAGTAAAGTGTTGTGTTTTGTGATTGAACAACCGTCATCAACCTATAAGAGACCCACTGCAGAGCCATAGGTCTTTTCCCGAAGGAAGGCATGGGTACAATTCAATGATATCATTACATCATTTTGGGTAGCCAATTTTGTTTATCCCCCCCCCCCCCCCCCAAACCAAAATTAATTCTTTCCTTTTTTCTTTCCTTCCGTCCGAGGGCCCGGGACCCCCCCCCCCCCCCCCCCCCCTTCCCCTCCCCTTCCCCCCCCCCCCCCCCCCCAGCTGGCAACCCCCTTCACTCCCCTGTGTTCAAGTGTCTATGACGGTGGTGATCACTTACATCAGGTGACACACCTGTTCGTTTGCCTCCTATGATATAAAAAAAAACCATTACGTAGTATAAAATAAAGTCCCCTACCGCGTCTGTCTGTCTGTCTGTTCGCGTTAAACTAAAAAACTACTGAACGGATTTTCATGCTGTTTTCACCAGTGGATAAAGTGTTTCATGAGGAAGGTTTTAGTATATAATTTGTCAAGGATTTTTTTATAGTCAAGGCGGGACAGCGTCTGCCGAGCTCGCTAGTTATAACTAAAAAGCTGTAGATACGTCATAAGAGCTTCCACGGCGTCTTGTTAAAACTTGGCTAGTTAGCTTATTTCTGACGGCTGCCCCGTCGATCCGCCCGTATTTAAGCATCATATAACTATTTCTTTTACACCACCGATATTGAAAATATGTCATTTTACTTCCACATTTTATCTAAGACGAACTGTAACGCAGTCACAAGATTTTACCCATCCGAAAATATAAACACGCAAATGATACAGTCGTGTATACATATACAATGCCTGGCACAAACGCAATACGTCACTAGAATGTCGAGGTCATCGGTGACGCGAACCTATAATTTTTTCACCTACCAGACAATATTTTTTTAATCACTTAACGCGGATAAACAAGATTTCACTTCAAAAGTACTATGCAAAAAAGATCTAGCTGATGTGGACTTCCCAATTGCATAGATAAAATACTACAAGTTTGAAAGCCAGGTAGAGATTTTTTTTCTTTATTGGAAGATTAAGGGCTATAATTTACAATCGACATATGTATAAATAAGCGGAGACAAAACAGTAAAGTACATTTTCCTTCTCTGTTTCTCAACCGATGTTCTTTTTTCATTTTATTTACTAAATATTGAAGTTCTTTAGTGTTATCAATAAAAACTTAAAATGATATCGCTTTTTTCTTAATATTGAAAATTGAGAAATTAATGAATTCTTTTTGGCCATTACTCCTCAATACAACAAAGGTCATTATCAAGAATAAAAATGTTAAATTTTATTGGTCATTTTACTCAGTGCCTATAAAATGTTCTAAACCTATACAATAAAAGCGGTATTCCTGACTACTAAAGAAATATCTGGAACAATTTAGAATTCTCTAAAAACTACGTGTATAAATTCGTAGAAGGAGATAAGGTGTCATTGATGTATCAATTAGCGGAACACGCACTTTAAAATCTTATCAGTATAAGCAATGATATTATAACTATATAGATATGTTATAAGCGCTTCGACAGCGCCTAGTTAAAACTTGGCTAGTTAGCTTATTTTTGATGACTGCCCCGTCAATCATCAAAAATACAACTATTTCTTTTTCACCATCGATATTGAGAATATGCCATCTTACTTCCACATTTTATCTAAGACAGTGTGGCGTTACAATATTACTATCAATACATACGTAATTATATGTGCGTTATCGTGCCATTTATTTTGTGAAAATATCATGTAACGTATCTTTAGTTATAATATCTTTGAAAATAAGTATTGTATCCAAACGACTTAAAAATCTTCCTTATCGGTCATAATATCCTAGTAATATTGAATTTATAGCAATAATAAAAGCTTATTATACCTTCACCAATTTCGGACGCCCTCACGTGCCCAGCGAGCCATTCCTCCCACAGCGCTGGTTGCATCGTCCGCTTCGCCATAACCAGTGTCCGTAGACCCGCGCGCGAGTATTCGCTAAGTAGAGAGCGGGTTCTTTCGTAAGCGGCTGACTCGGCGGATCCAGCACGCATGGGTGCAAGTGCTCCTAAAACTGTGCTATCAGCGCCCTTCACGTACAAAACTACCTGAAATTGAGTATTAAAAAAATAATCATTCATTCAATTCATTCAATCCAACATTCAAGGATCGGTTACTTATTTGGAAATGTTATGGCAATGTTCACGGTAAGCTATGTTAGAACTTGCATATTTTTTTTAATTTGTTTTCAGGTGTTGTCGAATTCCCTTTGAGCATTGAATTAGACTTGAATAATTAAGACTGAAAGTTTAGACAGTAGCAATATTTATGGAGGATAGTCGGCACTCGATTCTCGTACTAAATTAATTAAAAAAATAGGTGCTGAATAGTAATTATCTAGAAAAATTAAAGCACAGTGTCAATGACTGCCTGGTGATTTCACTTTCACTTGAAAGTGAACGTGGGAACGGTATGAACAAAACAAAAGGGTTTTACCTTTCACCTGGTATAGGAGTACTTAAATGTAAGTGGCAAATTATAAAAAAGGAAGAGTGGGGGAAGTAGAGACTGCATGTACGATATTAAGTAGTGTGACAAGCATCGGAAAAGGACTTTACCGAACAACCCACTGTTGGATATTCAGTAATTATTGAAGCTGTATATAAGAAAAAACGTATAATTTGTGATGCTAAAGCGAATGAAAGAAAGATTTTAAATATACTTATTGTTTTTCCTAGAGCTAATTCAGAACGATATTAGGCATTTTTGTTGAATGTTTTACTATACTCCAAACTATCTTTTTATGAATACCTTGAGTTGATTATGAATAGTCGAGTTTCATACGGAATTAATGTATTTCAGAAGAAGAATAAAAAAAATAGTTTTTATTTATGAAAAACATCACGACTACGAGATAAATTTAGAAAATATACATGTGTTGTTACATCTCAAAATGAGCCAAATCCAATTTTATTCGTTCATATAACATATTTAAATTTTAAAGATTTCCAGTTTTTATACACCGAGAACGAAGTTCAAATTTTACCGTTCATAAGGTTTTTAGTTATTTTTTTATGATATTCATATGTTACATGTAGAAAATTTGAAGATCTTGAAAATAACGTAAAATATTAGGAACGGCTATAATTATATTTAATTTATTTTGACATGTAACGACTCATATAGTTAATTAGATATGTCTAACAATAACACCCCCGTCCAGCTACATTTCTTTTAGATTTTTTTTACACTCGTTTGCAACATATTTTTTTATATAATAGTAGGCCAACGTACAGGTGGGTCACCTGATGTTAAGTGATCACCACCGTCCATAGACACTTGCAACACCAGAGGAGCCGCAAGTGCGTTGCCAGCTGTTAGGGAGAAGGGGAAGTGGGGAAATCGGGAGGGGAGTTGGGTATCCGGCGCTCTCACTAACCGAACGAAATGCAACAATGCAAGCACTGTTACTTCACGTCGGTGTTTTTGTGGGTCGGGTGGTACTACCCCGGGCGAGCCGACCCATTCATGCTGAAACCAGTAATAGCTTCAGCGTGGCTCCACCACCTACAAAAACATTTAACAGGGTAAAACAATTGTTTAAAAATAAGTAAAGGTCATACTCACTTGTCCTGTAGGCGTTCTCAACGCGATTGACATGCATTTTCTGTTAGAGTCGAACTGTTGTACCCTGAGAATTTTCATTTTTGTCACTTCACCCCGAACGCCCACTTCGAGTTCGTCGGGCGATCGGTTTCGTAGCTCGTAACCATACGCGAGCGCAGCCTCGGCCAGTGCCAGCTCGTCAGGACTTTCAGCTTCGAAGCGAGCGACCTGAATTTTTATTTTTTTACGTCTCAACAAGGGATGGCGTTCTGAGATCGAATAATCAATTTTTAGACATAGAAAAAGCGATTATTCCAATCGATATTAAACATCGAATAGATGCAGCGCATTGATCTCTGACACTCTTGACTAAAATTGTGATTCGATTTTTTCTATTTAGATAAAAATAAAACCATACAATAATTTATAATGTAAAAAAGCTAAATAAAAAAAAATTAAGAGATCGATCCTCTAGATCTCGATTTTTCATGAATCCATTCGACAGTCCGTGATTAGGATCGAATAAATCATCGTTTTTTTTGCAAAGAATCGTTATCCCTAGTGACAAGCTAGAGCTTCATCATAATTAGCTTTATCGAAGAAACAAAATACCAGGAAATAAGCACGGAACATCGTATGAGGTATTGAAAAATTGAATAAAACGATTGTTTCAAAAACATAAAATTATAATAGGTATTTCAAATTCGAAGGTAAAACGATGATATAAAGACATCACCATAGAAAATATAACGTAGGACAGCGCTAATTTAAACACAATGGATAGAAATGCATAAGATCTGTGCTATAGTTGGGCATACAGACCAGATCTTCGATATCGAGACACTGTAATATAAGTCAAGAATAATGTAATATTTATGTTCATAGGAATGTTTTCTTAGGTTAAAGAATAATTATTGCATCTGACGTGAGATGATAGTGGTTCCGAAGAATGAATCCGAAAGATGAAAAAACATAGCAATTGATGCTTGATGAAATATTTTCCATTTGGTGATAGGAAACTACTCTGGGTATCTATTATTAGCTACTATTCTTGCCAGCAAACTATCAAATCAATTAGTGTTTTTGGACGAAAACTCATTTTTATTAGGTCTCGTTACGTGTCTTACAAAAGTAAGTTTCGCCAAGGTGCAATGGACCCACGTGGTGGATTGATAACCCTCTTAGACTATGTCCTTTTTTTCACAAAATCATATTTGCTTAGATTAAAATACAAAAACATATTTTTTTTTACTTTGTAGGTTCTAGCTATTGACGATGGGATCAAAAATAGTAACAGATTAAACGTAGAGTAGAACTGTGACTCGAGTGCAGCTGGCGGAACACACTTACAGGTGGTTGGCGACAGATTTCCAACTTGAGATTCGTAACTAGGCTATGCGTGTTTAGAAGAAGCCTTATTACCGTTCTATGGTTTTAGCACGATGTCTTCTTTTACCGACTGCTGCGGTTGACTCTAGGGATTGAAACATGTGTCAATCGAAGCGGTGTCCAAATACGCTATCACAAACCCATCATATGCATATCGCTCAACAATAATGTATAGAACTCAAACGTAATTATTCTAACACGATAATCGAAATATAATTTTTTATAGTAAATCATTACATAGTATAAAACAAAGTCCCCTACCGCGTCTGTCTGTCTGTCTGTTCGCGATAAACTCAAAAACTACCGAACGGATTGTCATGTGGTTTTCACCGGTGGATAGAGTGATTCCTGAGGAACGTTTTGGTATATAATTTGTCAAGGATTTATTTTTAACCAGGGCGGTACAACGTCTGCCGGGCCCGCTAGTATATTTATAAATACATTGGATTTAAAACAATACAACTAGTGTTATTTATTGCTCACGCAAAGCAACGAAAGGACAATATAACTGTATACAGTTATGCAGTCTTAGCAATAAAAATGCCATCGATGACGCATAGTTATTGGAATTATATAGCATTCCAAGGAATTTTGCATTACTCATACCTGTTGTTCGGCGGAGGTGCTCGGCTCACTGGTGTTGTCGTCTCGACTTCCAAACGTCAATTTCGGAAGCCGTATTTTGAGTGGTGAGGTCGTCGATGGCGGTGGCGATGGCGTCGTCGAGCGAGACTCAGTTAGTCGAGCGTATCTGAAGAATAAGTTATAGTAAAGATACAACAGCTGCTTCTAAACAAAAGCTCTGAATATAACCGGAAGCTCGGACTTTCGCGTATAGGAATCTAAAAATGGTATTTATTTATCCTTAACTTGTCTCGATGTTATATTTATCATATTACGTATTTACACTTAAATTTGTGTTCCGCACGACTATATTTAGAGCGGTCAAAAAATTTTGCGCGGACTGTAATTGTATTAAGGTCTAAGGTAATTTCTTATCACGCGTTACACTTATTTGCTCTCATTGTTGAGTTTGTTTTATTGTCTTAAAATTAAAGTGAAAAAACTGCTATACAACGATGAATGGTCACTATAGGCATGAACAAAGCTATGTATTGCCCAACTCAAAGAGTACATTATAAGTGTGGATTTAACAAACGATTCAGACGAAAAGGTACAGCTTATTCCTGCTACAATTTTTTTACTAAAGTAGATATAAATTATAGTACTCCGGAGCATCATTGGCATCAGCTCTCTTGAATGCGAAACGAATTGGTATATTTATCGTAGATTATTTTTTATATCATAGGAGGCAAACGAACTGGCGTGTCACCTGATGTTAAGTGATCACCGCTGTCTATAGACACTAGCAACACCAGGGGAGTCGCAAGTGCGTTGCCAGACTGTGTTTGGTGGGAAGGGGTGGTGAAGTGGGGAGAAGAGAGAGAAGGTGAGGTGGGCTTCCAGCGCTCTCACTGACCGAACGAAACGCAACAATGCAAGCACTGTTACTTCACGTCGGTTTTCTGTGGGTCGGGTGGTAGTACCGCGGGCGAGCCGACCCATTCATGCTGAAACCAGTAATAGCTTCAGCGTGGCTCTACTACCTTCAAATCAAAAAGATCAGATAATTTCACGAATAGAAGTGGTTTTGACTATAATAAACCAAATCTGTGCAAAAATGTACGACGACCTCCATAGTGACATGATGGAAAAAAGACCGGAAATCAAGTCCAATAGCAAATTTTAAACGAAGTTGTTATCTGATATTGGATTTATATACAATGTATATTATACATAGTAAATGATAGTTTAGATTACAGTCCATTCTACCGTATTATCTTATCGACAGTGTTTTTATATGATGTTATTACATACTGACTAGTCCAATAGTATATTAATAGAAACTACATCAGTCCGTGGAACAGGGTTACTGCAACAGTTTGCTTATAGGACATTGCCGAAATAAAACCGGTTGTTTATACCCATGAACCCGTGACGATATTAGGCGCAACGTTTCTAGGTCAGGCGACATAAACACCGAGTAAGTCGTTAAATCGGTTGTGCGTCATACATACTAAGGTTTTACACGGAAACCACAAGTTTAACGACATTGCATTTCAGATTTTATGCGGGTGTAAAATACAAGTTTAATTTTTGGTGACGAACGGTATATGTCGATCAACGAATATATCATCTATACATAATTCATTGTATATTTGGCTGTCAACAGCCTTAATAGCTTTGCACAAACGAAAATTGATATCCTTAGTATGATATATAACTAATAAAGATCCTAGATATTACATAGTGTTGTCAGGATAATAATTATAAAGAAGAAGGAACTGCTAAATATTATTTCCATGTAGGTAGTACTATCTATCATAGATAAAGATATATTATACAACATAAATAAACAGTTAATGTAATAAATTATACTTACTTGTCGTTAGATCTGAGTGTGCCGTTCGTTCTTGAAAGTTTCCTATTGTTAATTTGTTCCCCGGAATTCGAAGATATGCTAAGCTGCATCGTGTCCACGTGCGGTTGGCTGACGACAACCGTATTGCACACGGCCAGTATTAAAAGGAATTCGCGGACCTGACCGAGAGAAAGTTCAAATTTACATTTTAATGCTTCGACAAACAATTGACCGGAATACTGTAAAGCGACGTTTAAATAATTAATATACCTTTTGTGTATGTTGAGCGTCATTAGTGTCGTTTATATGTTGGATCAGTCTTCTGTTTGGTGATACTTTGGTTATCGGTGTCACGATTGGCGGGAGATCTGGTGAAGGTTCGGCGGGCGGTCCGGGCGGGTGGTCGTAATCTACACCGTTCACCGTACATCGTCTGAAGACCATTTTATTCTCCGTCAGCGTTCCCGTCTTATCGCTGAACAAGTAATTGATCTGTCCCAACTCTTCCGTTATATTTAATGCACGACACTCTGTCCTTGTATTCGTCTCTGGATCGTACATCTCGACGTCTTGATGTATGTGATACACTTGTAAAAGCTTCGTCATTTCAATCGTCACGTACAGTGATACCGGTATCATAACTTGTAGAGCTATTATGTACGTCCAGAATATCAAGAGGCCTTCGTAAGCTGGTTTCTCTGCGTACGGTATGAAAGGGGTAAATTTGTCTTTCATTGGACTAAACTGATCTAACCATATTTTACAGCCCACTGCACCGGCGCAGCAAAGGAAGAGCAACACTAATACGCACCATATAACATCTGTATTCATTTTCTTTTCTAAACTTGAACATTTATATCTTGGTCCGCCGTTATTAAGCATTGCTTTGGTTTCGTGTCCCGCGTACACGACTATACCCTCGACATAATCAGTGTTTTTAATAGTGCATTCTCTTAGAAGGAGATTTTCTGAATTTAACGGGACTCGAGAGCCGTTTGGATGTGACATAGTACCGGTGAACCGATAGATTTTTGTCGAAGGTCGTTCCACATCCACTGAACTTTTAAACTTTAACGGGTTGAATTCCATTTGCTGTAATGAAAAAAAAAATACTATAATATATTAGTACATCCCAACAAAGAGGTACAACGTAAAAGTATATTATTGTTGGTCGCTGAGAACTTACTTAGAAAGTGTTCCCACGAACCAGTTCGTTCTGTTGCATTAGTCGTCTATAAATACTCGTTGTTAATATAATAGTTCTGATCGTATTATAAGTAACTTAACTCTATAATTACAAGGTCATGTTTTAAAATGGGAATTTGTTTTGGTTTTTAATTGAAAAGTGATTAATTACATTACGCGTTTTCGCGCATTTCAAGGTACGGACCAAAACAGTAAAACATAAAAGTGTAAATATTATGAAATATAAGGAAATATTACGTAAACTCACGACAGTCATAATCGATGATTTACTGTGAAATTATAATTAGATTAAGATTATTGATATGTTATCTATTAAGATTGTAACAAATAGATAGTCACGCATATTGAAAACTTTATTATGAAAAGGTGAATCAATAGGAAACATAAGAATTACAATGAATCATCCTGATAATTCAATTTAATTTAGGGAATGTCCATTAATTACGCTTTGTGGTTTTTTTTTTAATTTGGAATCCCTGTAAGTGAGAGTGAGATCATGTAAGATACGATAGAAATTCTTCTCTCCCTCGTGTGAAATTTATCGTAAAACATATAAATTATTAAGATCATCAAATATGTTCTAGAAAGTTCAAGCACTATGTCAAGCGGGTTTTAACGTCTAAATGCTATTTATAAACTTTAAAAAGTAACACGGAAATTATTATGACACAACTTGTGAACGATAGTGATGTCTGGAAATGACGCCACTCTCTGTGGATTCGCCAAAAATGAATGTAAATACTTATGTTTGTAAAGTATGTATAATGAAAAGATAAACCAGATCGAGTTTCTTGTGCGGGGTTGTCTCGATGACTAGGTTGTTTGTCCGAACTGGTGGTAGTTTTACCGTTCGTAAGCGCCTTCTCGGGGCTTAAATTGAACAACGTATTATTGATTTTTGGTTAATCCGTTTTCAAATATTCAAAATGATTCAATGGCTCGGTGCTCGTAATGTCCAATAGCCGCGATTTCGATACTCGCTCGCATATAACTGACTTTCTTTATGATAAGCACACGTGTATTATGTGCATGTGTGTGTGTGTTAGATATTATATTTTGATATTTAATAGTTGGACCGTTTATTTTGAAAGTGGTGTAAGTCCATTTTTTTTTGTTTCGAGAAAATTAAAGGTTACTATATTTGTTGATTTAAAAATACAGGCAAATCATATGAGGTCTGGCATTATTTCTATTGTTTTATGAACATTTAATTTGTTTATATAAATTTGTTTTTGGCTAATTAGACTACGATAACACATATTTATGTGCTGTAAATGGACTTACACCACTTTCAAAATTAGACAATTGTAAAAATCGTTTAATTTCAATTTTGAAAAATCAAATATCGCTTAAAATATACTTCATTTTAATATAATTTTGTTTACAAATACGCATAACAACACATAACATTTTATTTTAGACGGCAATTACATTGTCATTACAAGATACTGATTACAAGAATTTACTTATTCTCTGCATGTGGTAGTGTTTCAAAATATGCATGATGCACCGGAGGTATATAGGGTAGTAGCTGCTTCATGTCTTTATATTTTTCGTACGTAATAGGTCTGGCATTTTGGTACAAAGGCTCCAGGGCGATTTTTTCAAATTTTAACGGTCTTCCAGGACGTAGAGGTAATAAATTGATAATTTTACTACTGTTGTTTTTGTTGTTTTTTTAATTCGCCAAAATACGGGCAAAGATACGGAGTCATACAGCCTTGTGGTATTTTCTTCTCACAGGTTATGCGCTGTACATTTTCTAATACATTTCTCCAATTTTTTAATATCTATCTTTTAACTTACGAGTAGTGGAAACACGGAGGGGAAACAATGCAAATCGTCCGCGGGTGAAACCGCGGGACACAGCTAGTATAAAATAAATGAAAAATAACAAAACACTGGTCGGTATCCATCTGCTATGCCACCTACCTCTGTCAATTGGACTTACACCACTTTCAAAATCAATGATTATGCAATTTCATTTACCGACCGATTTTAAGTTGTACAAAACATGGGATTTTTTTGAGAAATTAAACATGGACTAGTTATATATAAAAACTTTACATTAAATTAAGCATGAATTACGTGATAGCTCATTTTTCTCAAAAATGGACTTACACCACTTTCAAAATAAACGGTCCAGTTAATGCTATGATAATCTATACTAATATTATAAAGAGGTAAAGTTTGTGGGTTTGTGACGTTGTGGCGTTGTAAGGGGTAATCTCAGGAACTACTGGTCCGATTTGAATAATTCTTTCAGTGTTATATAGCTCATTCATCGAGAATGGTTATAGGCTATATATCATCACGCTAAGGTCAATAGGAGCGGAGCACAGACGAAAAATGTTTCAAAATCGAGATGTTTTTTTCTTTTTGAGAGCTTCTGCTGTGTGTCAGCGTTAGCCCAGAGTAGTAACTATTACTACGCGGACGAAGTCGCGGGCAGGGGCTATAATCTATATACTAATATTATAAAAAAGTAAAGTTTGTGAGTTTGTGACGTTGTAGGGGGTAATCTCAGGAACTACTCAACCGATTTTAAAAATTCTTTTACCAATAGAAAGCCACGTTATTTGTGAGTGTCATAAGCTATATATTATCACGCTAAGGGCAATAGGAGCGGAGCAACAATGAAAAATATTTTAAAATCGGACTTTTTTCCCTTTTGAGAGCTTCCGCTGCGTCTTAGCCCAAAATAACTATTCCACGCGTACGAAGTCGCGGGCAGAAGCTATTAACTAATTATATTATCTATACTAATATTATAAAGAGGTAAAGTTTGTGACGTTGTGACGTTGTAGGGGGTAATCTCAGGAACTACTAAACCGATTTTGAAATTTTTTTACCAATATAAAGCCACGTTATTTATGAGTGTCATAGGCTACATATCATCATGCTAAGACCAATAGGAGCGGAGCAACAATGAAAAATGTTTTAAAATCGGGGTATTTTTGCATTTTGAGAGCTTCCGCTGCGTCTTAGCCCAAAATAACTATTCCACGCGTGCAAAGTCGCGGGCAGAAGTTATTAAATAATTATATTATCTATAATCTATACTAATATTATAAAGAGGTAAAGTTTGTGAGGTTGTAGGGGGTAATATCTGGAGAGTCGGAGAAAAATGGTCGAACGAAAAAGTTTCTTACGAACGCTGCCTTAATTATGAGATGTATATGATTGAGTTCTAGAGAAAAGTTGTAGCTTGATAATGCCTATTACCGCCCAACGAAGTGGGCACGGGTCGGCTAGTGTTAAATATATAGACACTTTTATCGGTTATATCGCCGTATGTAAAATTGTCATATACTATATTTAATCTTAAATGTAATTTATAATATATCTTCTTTATATTCAAAATTAGTCGTGAAATTCTTATTGAAATTTTATAAAAAAGCAACTGAACATAAACAGACGACTCTGTTTATAATAACGAATCATATACTTAATCCGGCCATAAGTTCTGTTACAAATGAAAATGCTTTTTTTTAATGAAGTAATGTAATATTATTAATTTTATACCTACACTAGCGGTCCCAGTGGACGTTGTCCTACCTTGATATAAAAAAAAATCTAAAATTCAACCGCAGCGCCACCTACCGGGTCCAATTGTGAATCTAAACCATTATCGGATCCACTAGAACACGCACACAAAATCTCATCAAAATCGGTCCAGCCGTTCAGGAGGAGTTCAGTGACATACACACGTACAGAAGAAATTTATATATAAAGATATTTATTATTCTCAGCAAAAAATAATAATAACAGCATTAACAGCCTTTGTAGTTCTAACAGCACGCGGCCGCCCCGATCTTTTCTGGTCTTCGACAGAGGAAGTGTTGTTGTATCTGTTGATAGTACGATATACGAACATACGGCTCATACCAAGCTATTGAAGCGTCTGGAATATGACCGACGGCTCCATACCCACTTTGTGCAAGGCGATTACTGCAATCCTATTTTCTTTAACACCACATTCCATATTGTAATTTGATAATGAACACAAAAAATGGCGCAAAATCGAAAGAAGTTTCTAAAATAACATACGTGTTTCAAATTCAAAATAATTAAAAAGTTTAAAAAAGAAAAGTTTTTATGTAAGAGTATTTATGGTCAGGCTAGTTATATAAAAGTATTAGTGAAGTTAGATGTCTGAATTTCTTTTATTACACGTTTTATTATATCAATTCATATTTGTAAGAGTACCGAATTACATATGATTAATTACTTGTATTACATTACTAGCCGACCCGTGCCCACTTCGTTGGGCGGTAATAGGCATTATCAAGCTACAACTTTTCTCTAGAACTCAATCATATATATCTCATAATTAAGGCAGCGTTCGTAAGAAACGTTTTCGTTCGACCATTTTTCTCCGACTCCCCAGATATTACCCCTTACAACCTCACAAACTTTACCTCTTTATAATATTAGTATAGATTATAGATAATATAATTAATTAATAGCTTCTGCCCGCGACTTTGCACGCGTGGAATAGTTATTTTGGGCTAAGACGCAGCGCAAGCTCTCAAAAGGAAAAAATACCCCGATTATAAAACATTTTTCATTGTTGTTCCGCTCCTATTGGTCTTACCGTGATGATATGTAGCCTATGACACTCATAAATAACGTGACTTTAGATTGGTAAAAAAATTTCAAAATCGGTTTAGTAGTTCCTGAGATTACCCCCTACAACGTCACAACGTCACAAACTTTACTTCTTTATAATATTAGTATATAGATTATAGTCCCTGCCCGCGACTTCGTCCGTGTAGTAATAGTTACTACTCTGGGCGAACGCTGACACAGCAGAAGCTCTCAAAAAAAAACATGTCGATTTTGAAACATTTTTCAACTGTGCTCTGCTCCTACTGACCTTAGCGTGATGATATATAGCCTATAACCATTCTCGATGAATGAGTTATATAACACTGAAAGAATTATTCAAATCGGATCAGTAGTTCCTGAGATTACCCCTTACAACGCCACAACGTCACAAACTCACAAACCCACAAACTCACAAACTTTACCTCTTTATAATATTAGTATAGATTAGTATAAATAAAGGACGACAACGCGCTTGTGAAACCTCTGGTATTGCAAGCGTTCATAGTCTGCGGTGACCGTTTACCATCAAACGGCCTGGATGTTTGTTTGCCATCATCATAGTACAAAAAAAACATAGACGAACGTATGCCACTAAACTGACTTTTTTACATACGATATGGTGAAGTCAATATTGATATCATAACGCTGATTTATCTTCTCATAATGAATGACTTTGTCGGCAATAATTAATTACAGATTTTATTAAATATAAATATATTTTAATTCATTACGGGTTTTACTACTACAGTTAATACAACGAAATCCTTATTCTAGTTGATCTAAAAGTCTAATAACCTTGTCTCTGAAGCCAGGAGCGACGATCCTCTGTTTCAGGTTCGTCTCCCCGTCTAAATTGCACGTGTCTAAGTAACAAATACCCATCGGATTTGAGGAATGCAGCAACACCATATCCGCCGGCACAGCTTCGTTGTTCGACAGGTGAACCAGATCTCCCACTCGCAAATCTCTCCATTTCACTCTCACGTAGCGCTCAGCTGACCTGTGAAAATAAGAAAGAAATATCTATAAGACATACGTTATTATGTTCCTACTTATTTAATTAAGCATAAATCTTCTTTATTTCATCGACAGGTCGATTTTGTGAATATGTTGGTAGAGGGTAATCATTTTTGTTATTGTTTGGATTCTAAAAATTCTTTCATTAATCTATACTTCTCTATTAATATTATAAAGCTGAAGAGCTTGTTTGCTTGAACACGCTTATCTCAGGAACTACAGGTCCAATTTGAAAAATTCTGATAGATAGCTCATTCATCGAGGAAGGCTATATATCGCGCTAAGACCAATAACAGCGGAGCACTAATGAAGAATGTTTCAAAATCGTTTTTTTTTCCTTTTGAGAGCTTCCGCTGCGTGTTAGCTTTAGCCAAAAGTAACTATTCCACGTGGACGAAGTCGCGGGCAGAAGCTAGTTGGTTACAATTTGCTAGGTTTTGCTTTCGGCTTACAAACTTACTAGCTTATTTTACAGTACTTTTTCCTAGATGAAAGATTCTTTTTTATTCTTCTATTCTATTCTTTTCTATATTCCTGAGAGTGTGTATGCAAAATTTCATGATAATCAGTTCAGTAGTTAAAACATGAAAGCGTAACAAGCAAACAAACTCACATTCGCATTTATCACTACATATTATAAAACAAAGTCTTCTGCCACATCTGTCTGTCTGTTCGCGTTAAACTCAAAAACTACTGAACGGATTTTCACCAGTAGATAAAGTGATTCATGAGGAAGGTTTAGGTATATAATTTGTCAAGGTTTTATTTATTACCTGAGCGGGACAACGTCCGACGGGAACGCTAGTAATATTATAAAGTGAGAATTCTTAATACGTATTATATTGTAACTAATCAAAGTTTGCGACTTCGGCTGCGTAAAATGACGACACAAAATTTAAAAAACTATAAAATATACACTTGCGCCACCGAGCGCTCAGTTATGAGTAAATAGATAACATAAGAACTTTGTTTATGATAAAACACACATGATTCAATTATCACACACATTATCGATTAAAGGTGTTGGTTAATCGATCACAAATATAGCGACATCAATTTATATATATACACGCGTATAGTCCTGACTTCATAAAAAATAAAACTCAACCGTAGCGCCATCAACTGGGTCCAATAGTGAATCGAAACCATTATTAAATCCACCTCAACACTCATAAAATTTCATTAAAACCTGTCCAACCGTTTAGGAGGAGTTCAGTCACATACACACGTACAGAAGAATTATATATATAGGTTACAATGTCACGAGCATTGGTTAATTAATTTATATGACACACATAAAAAAATTTCATTACCACAGCTTAAAAATGAGATTAGTGTTTAAGGTAATTCTTTTATTATCCAATGTTTACAAACATATTATATTTACAGTGTAGATAAGATAAAAGGTTTGCGAAACAGAGACAAATCCTGTTTTACGATAAACGTTTCGACGTTAATGTAAGCTTCACTCATATATTTACTACTAGCTGTGCCCGCGATTCCGTCCACGTGGAACTTAATGTAAAAAAACAGTTATTAATAAAATCACCGGAATGTATTAAGTCCATTTACTTATTTCTTGTAACTCATAACTTTTGATAGAGTGAACCGATTTTAATGAAACCAAGGCTAAATGTTACTCGAGGATATGTTTTATGAATTCTAAATCTTGGTGAGGTTTTATAGTGAATGCAGTACTTTAGCGGTGATGCGTGTTCAAATAAACAGACAGACAGACGGTCATTTCTAAAAATAATTGAAATGTATTTTATTACTTATTCCAAGACACCTGCAGCAATTTTTTTACTAACATCTAAAAAGTATAGACATGTTAGATTTACATTCTTATTATATGTATAGATATTTTTATTTCGTTTTCTGTTTAGTTTTCTTAATATGGCTAGCCGAAAGACCTTGTTCTGCTCTTTATGGTAGTTAATAGCTCGATTACAGCGCCACATATTACATTTAGATGTTTGGTACCAAATAGAGATATATTTGAATTAGCTGACACTCGCAAATTCTTCAACGTAGTTCAATAGACTTCATTTACAGAGGAAAACCTATAGGCATCACCGCTTGCCTCACTTATTCACGACAAGAAAACACACATCGCAAATGCACAGAGCAGGTAAACATCGTAGTATTGAGAAACTTTAATAATTTCATATTATTTTAAGCTAACGATAATTTTTGTTTTAAAGAATGGCCTAAGAAGTCCTAAAATGTCTAAGAAGTAAAACTAAAAAAATGATTGAAATCTATCATTTTATTTGTATGTAGGTAATATAATATAAAAATTTATATAGATATGAGTCACTTTGGACCATAAACGTATAATATAAGTTACAGCGCCACCTATCGCATCTTAGTGTGATTGTGAGCCAACGTTTTGTCAGAATATATGTATTAGGTGACTATGAATGACTAGAAGGACCAACGGTTTGGTAGCGATAAAATTTCTCAAGTTTTTACAGCATATAAAAAAGAAAAGTTGATTTGAAATATTATAGTTTCTAAGTATTCTACTTTGCACTTCCGCCTGGAATTGATTGACCGCTACTACGTCTAACTGCAACAAAAAACGAATCAATATATATATATATTTATTATCATTACATAATATAAAACAAAGTCCTCTACCGCGTCTGTCTGTCTGTCTGTTCGCGATAAACTCAAAAACTACCGAAAGGATTTTCATACGGTTTTCACCAGTGGATAGAGTGATACACGAGAAACATTTTAGTATATAATTTGTTAAGGATTTTTTCATAATCAGGGCGTGACAACGTCTGCCGGGCCCGCTAGTACAATATATAATTAATATATATATATATATATAATAATTATTAATAAATTAATTAAAATATGTTGCAGATTGACGTGTAATCACGATAATCGATAACACGTTTCGATCCTTCACGGCGCATCATCAGATCGATGTTGACTCTTCCGATGCGATCGGGCGAGTCAACATAATATAAATATAAAACCTATAATATTTAATAACGGATTTCCGCAAAGTAACGCCTTCTTCAAGCAAACAAGTTGATATTTTCGAATATTGGCACAAAGTGGCCTTGTTAATAACTAGTTCACGGCTTCGATAGCATAGTTCCTAAAGAAAAGCAACAGGTAATCGCTTCAACAACACTAATATTGCACGAGACGATGCGCGGTCAATAAAACCCAACACTATGCTTTCGCTCTCTAAATTCTTTTTTGTTAAATTGAATTGTTTTCTTTCTCTAATTTTTATTTATTAATTCGAATAATTAAAGTTAACACTATTTGAAATTATATTAATATATCAGACAAAAAACTCAGAATCGATAACTGTCTTCCACATAAGAAACTGTATAATACAACTAACCCATTCCCGACCGCTTTGTTGGGCATTGAAAAGAATGGTAAAGGGTAAATCGAATCCAAAGAATATAATAATTTAAATATAACTCACATCAAAAAACATTCGACGTGGAGTTACTAGAGAACATAGCACAAAAGTTGAACATTCCAATAGTAAAGGTCTAAGTGAAATGAACTAAATTAAGTGGAATAAAGAGATCCAAAAAAACACCGGTGCTTTCTTGGATATAAATCGGGTGGGATTTAGGACTCATCTGGCTTAAATATATAATAGGAGCACGAAAATCAGAAACATCAAGACAGAAAATTAATTGCATCTTAATAAATATACTTATAACCATACAAGTATTTATTATTCCATAGGGACAATAACTTAATGAGATTATGAAGTACTAGTAGATTAAACATAAAAAAATGGCAAAGGGTCAATCAATTCAAAACAATACATAGCCTAGAAGAATCTACGAAGAATTCTGCATCGAATAGTCATAGTCCTAGGGTAATAAGTTCAGTAATTTTGACGTGATTGAATCTCAAAGGAACTATATTTTCATTATACGTATAGATAAACATATATTATATCAAAAGCCAGCGAAGTAGATCATGACGTATGTACGTACATACAGAGCTTACAAAATATCATATGTAAGGCAAAAAAAAATGTCACAAAAGAGTGTAAATAACTTGATGAAGTAATATTCGAAAACGTGTCAATTACTTAGCGTGACACGACTCTATGGGCATGTTAGATAAACGCGTAATGTTCAGTGCAATGTTCGACTTACTTTATTCTAGTGTTGTGTGTAGGGATACGAATTAATAAGTCGATAATTATAACCATGATACAATGATAAAAATCGATAAAATAGAAATAATCAATTGTCATCTATGTATTTTGGTTGTCGCTTTTTTATATTTTAACTAGCTTTTGCCCGCGGCTTCGCTTGCTTTAATATAGATTTTACTTACCACTCGGGAACCTTTTTCTGGCTGAAAGTTACCCAATGTCTGTTTCTCCACTCCTGACAACGTGTATACAGAGATACATGGTGATCGGTTGAGTAGCTATGGCGTGAAAGTGTAACAAAAAAACAAACTCACATTCGTATTCATAATATTAGTTAGAATTACCCAAATATGACTGTAAGAAATGAATTAAGATTTATTAAAAGAAACAAATGAAATACGTATTGTTTATAAAACCTTCGAGCTACCATTTTCCCTGGCATTCATCCGATTCCGATGTATCGACATTAGGTAACCATTTTGTAATAAAGTGTAGGTACGAACCTCGCATAACTAAAGTGTAACCGAAATTCAAGGTAATCATTTTAAAGTTTAACTAACATACTCTTTGACATTCAGTATTATTTTGTAAATATATTATCTTAACTTTAGTTTTTATACATCAACTAGCGGACCGGGCGGACGTTGTCCTGCCTTGAAAACAAAAAAAATCCTAAAAGTCGATCGCAGCGCCACCTACCGGTTCCAATTGTGAATCTAAACCATTCTCGGATCCACTCGAACACGCACAAAAAATTTCATCAAAATCGGTCCAGTCGTTTAGGAGGAGTTCAGTCACATACACACGCACACAAGAAATATATATATTAAGATTTAGATATCGATAATATTCTGGCGACACTATTCGCTTTTTCAATATATCATCGCAAGCCTAGCTGCGGCTTAAACTGATCAAATAATGACGCAATGAACACAAACATTGAAAAGCCACAGTTACTATATAAAGTAGTACAAATCCTTTCTGTGATTTTTATAATGACATTTGGAAATATAATTTACTAGTTTTTGCTCGCGGTTTCGGTCGAATATTTGAATATTGTACATTTAACTATTCCTTTTTCTTGGATAAAAAGTAACCCTACATCCTTTTCTGTACACCGTGTATGCAGAACTTCGCGATGATCGGTCTAACAGTTAAGACGTGAGAGAACAACAAACACATTCATATTCGCATTTGTAATATTAGTAAGGATATACATGCCATTGTCTGACAAAGAAAGAGACACAGTAGAGAAAAAAATGAGATATCCTATAAACTCTATCATGGATTTACAAAAAATCCACAAATGTTATCGTTTGATCTCTTATTATGTGTCTGATATAAATTATCGCTAATAGTTAAATATTATTCGATTTATTAAATCAGCCTGTAGCAGACCCACTGCAGAGCCATAGACGTCTTACAGAAGGAAAGTACAAGTATAGTCGCCACGCCAGCCCACGACATGTAGCCGATTTCAAACTCTGAGAAATCCATAGTTCTATATATTCCCTCATATGGTGGTACTACAAGAACATTTCCCAGGTTCAGGTTTCCTCACGATATTTTCCTTCATCGACAGCCAATAGTGTTACTAATGGAAATTAGTAAATGTACGCGAATCCCGAAAAATTTGTTGGTACATGGCCGGGGTGCGAACATGCGGACATCGGATTGATATTTCACCGGTCAAACCACTTGACCATTAAGATTTAAGTGTTTTTTTTTTAATTATATTGACATATAAAAAAATCACTTGCAAGAACCAATACAATGCGAGGAATCGAGTAGCCTTCTAAATCAATGCAAACATTTCATCAAGGAGTCGTATCGACCGACAAGAGTTTATGTTTATTTAACCCAGATGTCGGTAAATTGAATAGAAATTTTTACCACATAACCTATTTCCCGAAGTGCCAGCAGATATATCGTTGCATAATAAATACGTTTTTTTTTAACTTTTAAAAGTCTCTCAACTAAAAATTCATTTTATAGCTATCATAAAAAAATAGCAGAATATTTATAAAAATCTTCTAAAAAGTAAACATTGACATTCAAGAAAAGCAAGGATAAACAAAAAAGATCGCATCAATAATAAACAACAAGCAGTTTTACCTTAAATTTAGAAACTTCAAACGGCGATGAGTTATATCATGTTGTATAGTTGTTCAACAAAGACGATATAATTGTTTGTTTATCAGATATTGTCTCGTCGATCGATGATGTAAGTTCGTCAAACGTTTCCTAAACTATTAAGAGGCACCTACGCGAATCATCACATCGAAATGGCCATGTGTTTGCACATGAATTTTAGTCCTGAGGTATTAATTCTAAGAAAAATATAGAATACTAAAATTCACCCGAGATTTTTAGTACGCGTTAATCTTCTACACATATAATAAGAATGTAAATCTAACGTGTCTGTACTTTTTCGATTTTCGTGAAAAATAATGTTGCACGTGTGTTGGAATAAAAAATAAAATACATTTCAATCATTTTTAGAAATGTCTCACTGTCTATCTGTCTGTATGAACACGAATCACTGCTAAACTACTGGGTACTGCTAAAACCACACCAAGGAAATCATAAAGCATATCTTCGAGAATAACTTAGTTCAAAAGTTATTGTTTTTTTTAATAACGACGAGGCGTAAGTACGGGAGAAAGTAGATAAGTTAATGAACTTCATACATTCAGGTGACTTTATTTAACCACTGTTTTTACATAAGATTTCACGAGGGCGAAGTTGCAGGCACAGCAAGTCACAATATAAAACTTTAGCACTAAATGTTTCTCATAATCCTTACTAATACTATAGTTAAGTGCGATTGTGAATTCGTTTGTTTATTTGTTATGCTTTCATGCCTTATCTACTTAAACAACCATCGTCAAATCTTGTCCTTATTTCAAAAAAAATCATTTCCACAAAAAAAAAATATTTTCCAGGAACAACCTATGAAATTAATCCAGCAAACTACATAGAAGCTAGATTCAAAATATATTCATCAATAACTCGACCTTGCCAATTAAATACTTAAAAATTCTTATTCACTTGTTACGCGTTTAAATAAATAATAATATTTTAGTAGAATTCCATATTATTAAATGACAATAAAGAGTATATATACCAGGTGTTAGGTTAGTCAAGTACTAATAAACAACAAGGAGAACCTAAGTTAAAGTTTGTTCTAAGACTTTCAAAAGTATAGACACAAACGTAATAAACCTAGATGCAATGACCGGTGCCGAAAGCTGCAAGGGGCGACCCGGAGTTGATAACCTTCGATAATAAAACGAACAATAAGCACTTTTGTTTTTTTAATGCCGTTCCCACGTTCACTTTCACTTCACCCGACGGTTATTGACACTGTGTTTTAACATAGACCCGTAGAGGATTGTGTATAATTTTTGTATTTTTTAAATAATTAGCTCAAATATTAAGCACGTATTTTTTAAATCGATTTAGAACCAGAAACGAGCGCAGAGTATCCTCCATAAATATTGTTACTGTCTAAACTTTCAGCCTGTATATTGTGGTATATCTTCATGTGGAAACTGTTAAATTTTACAGAAACCGTCTTTATCATTTTGTCTCGTATTTGGTAATATGGTATCATACAATTTACATATTTATCTAAAGTTGGTTTCCAAATAATAATACTAAGAAAACACTGCCCAAGATCATAATGATGTCTTTAATGAAAATAGATAAGCAAACGATAAAACGAATACTGACGTGGGCACAAATTAACAAAGATAAACGCAAAAGGGACACGAGAAAAATACTTTAATGAATCGTCATGACGCTAGAATTGTCATTAGCATGATAAGCTTAATGGCATTTGTAGAAACAATCGTTTATGACCGAGACGGGAATTCTGTCGTATGTTATTAAATGTTCGTACGATAGCAATGATGTTTTTTTTTTTTTTTTTATTGTAGCTCGGCAAAGTGACTGTACTGTGCCTGATGGTAAGCACAGTACAATCCAAAAACAATGGCGACCACCGAAAGACATACTATCCATCGCCGGTCGCCGCTGTCATGCCGGCCTGAAAGCGACCCAGTCAGGGACAGTCCCCCCCCAGTTGCTGGATATACACCGGCTGATCCCGGAACGCGACACGCCCAAACGTGCCACTATGGCGGGTGTTCCACCTGGTGTACGGTGGTCGCGATCCAGTCGGGTACAGACACCCTACCACCCCGCTATGTAATAATGTAATAGGTAATAAAACAGGTAATAAATAAACAATTGTTACAACATTGAAAACCAAACACACTTATAATCATAAATACATGTGTCTGTTTGTTACCTTTTATAGCTAAACTTCTGTGATCGATCGCAATGAAATGTAGTATAGTTGTAGTCCAGGACCTTAAGGAAATACGAGAGACTGTTCCTTGTCAATATACCGAAACATATGCAAGCGAAATCGCGGAAATATTCTTACATAGTATAAAACAAAATCCCCTACCGCGTCTGTCTGTTTGTCTGTTCGCGATAAACTCAAAAACTACTGAACGGATCTCTATGCGGTTTTCACCAGTGGATAAAGTGATGCACGAGGAACGTTTTGGTATATAATTTGTCCAGGTTTCTTTTATAATCAGGGCGGGACAACGTCTGCCGGGCCCGCTAGTATAATATAAAAATGAATTTGCTAAAGTATCATAAAAAGACGACAGATATTTAAGGAGATTCATAATATAGGCGTTTGTAACGAAATATTGTCACGCCCAGCATCGGAAGAAGTCAAATCAATCTATAATGTTGTTTGTTGTATGGATAAGGGTGGTGTGGTCGTTTTGAACGAACCTTCGATAAAAATAAAGAGAAAAAAATATCATAAACGTGTATTCATAGAATTCTTGACATCAATTTAATTAAAGGTTATTTTTTGTGCTAAATCCGTTTGGCAATGGCGAACAATATATTATACGTGCATCTGCATTTAATTCAAACGAATTACATATATTTGAAAATGAAGATGATCCTTGATCATAAATTACATTGGTAGTTTAAATGTTATCATGTAACAAGGTAACACGAAATTAGAAGATATGATAAACAAAACCACAATGAACGAGTATTACTCTTTGGTTTTAATTACACTCCCTTTAGATTAAAAGAAATGTATTAAGGAGACAGTATTCATGATTTTAGACGATTTAATGGTATTCACTGAAATGTAACTGTACGTATTTGGCTAAAGCAAAGTGATAACAGAAATGGCATCAATGTGTAATCTAATTTGAAGTCGATATTTAGTCATTTTTGCAATTGCTTTGTTCTTGCAAAACACGTAGAGGAGGTTATGTGTCCAACGATTTATCGTCTGTATAATACCTGAATACACTGATAAATATTAAAATTAGTCTTTTAAATTCCTGGAGATTATTTAGGCAATACTACATTTTTAAGTTGACAGTATTTATTAATTTATCTCTTGTGTATATGAGAACTTAAACTGTCAAGTAATATCTAAAGTTCGATTTAGGAAACACCGATTTATGTTTTAGAGATCCGGGTGTTAATAATCATTAGAGTTGTCAAATAATTAATAGCAAAGGTTATAATAGGTTATAATAAGGCAATAATAATTATCTATATTTGTATGGACAACGGACATATTTATTCATAAATTTTATTGAAGAAAGATATTTTATACATTACTAGCTTTTGTCAGCGGTTTTGCTCACGTTGCTTTGTGAACCCAACGACATATACTTAACGCGATTCTTTTTTTAATGAAAAACGCTGGCGTTTTGGGCTTCTCAATATATGCATAGCTCATGGCCTACTTCAAATGAGTATAGCGTGAATGTTTCTACACACATTACATGTACCTGCACACGACGAAGCTTGGTATGTGAGGCTGACACGCGGTTGCAGGAAGATTAATCTAAATTTGACCTATCCCTCGGTGACAACACCTTTTTTCTGGAAGAAAGATACCACTGACGTTTCTGCAAAATGTCATGCTGATGGGTTCAGTAGTTATGCCGTAAAAGCGTAACAAACAAACTCACACGCACATTTATAATATTATAAAGAAAAACGTGTAATAATCTAAGTATATGCCACAAACATTTAATGAAACAGATAGCTGCAAACGTTGATTGTCTGGCGGATTTAAATAATATTTACATTTTCACTTTTTCCCATTTAAGTATGGATCTGCGACTGACTGGACCGCTAGGTCACTTTCTCTTACGAACTCGGAACGGTGTGGTGCGTCACAATTTGAACTACAAGCTGTGTGCTGTAGTTACATCAGGTCGTTTCTCGCCTCAGGAGGCAATGTGAAGGTCGACACGTTCACTAGCGGCTTCAGCGACGCAATAAACCCATTCGAATATCATAAGAAAGAAAACTTGAGTATAAATCCATTCTAATGGCGTGAGAAGTGAATCGCCATTAAGCTTCAAGCTGATTCGCACGTAGCAGGTTTATTGTATTGTTCTATAGTATGTACACGTATATTAAATTTCATAATGGAGACAGGTTTCTGAACTATAGACAGTAAGAATATAACCTTGATTTATATTTAAAAAATAACTTATAAGAACATTTTTTATTTTTCTTTTTAGATGCTAAATAGTAAAAAAAAATACATTCATTAATACATAATTAATTAATTATTTATTATTAACATAATTAAGAAATCAACGGTTTGTCTGGAAATCATAATTTTATTCATTTGTTTAAGGAACATTAACGCCGATATAAGCTTACATGATCAGATTCCACGTATTCATAAAATAAATCATTAATTACATATTTAAATATGATTAACTAAAGCGATGCCAGTTTGTGAGCTACGTATATGTTCTTTATTAATAATTTATTTGCCTTTCTCAGTTGTATAATAAAAATATATACAGTATTTAATTATATTTCATAGTAATGATACATTTTGTATTATTTCGTTTTGTTCTAGAATTTCTACTTGATTATTTATATGAAAAATGTATACATTAAGACAAGGTATCTTTTTAATACTATTGTTCAAAACGTATTGTCGGAACCACAGAAACTGTGTTACAGCGAAGCATAACAATACAATAGAGAAGTCTCCAATTGATCAAACAAGACGTATGTAGACACGTAAAAATAAAATGTATTCTCCATCAACTGTTTTGTTAAAATCATAAAGAATCCTTCATTTGTATGTATGTTTACAATGAATTATATATCTTTTTATAAATATTAAAAGTTCTTTACGGTACACACGTTGAACGTATACAAAATTAGACATCAGTTTACAATATCTGTACAGTTAGGCGGCCTTATCGCTTGGAGCGATCTCTTCCAGGCAAACCTTATGAGACATTTAATTTACTTTATTTTTATTTACTTATTTATTTTTATCTATGTATAATATTTATTTATAATTGGGGCTTGGTCACAAATTGAGCATGCAGCCCAGTGATTGACAGAAAAAAAAAGTATACAAACAATTAATAATTTACCGGTTTTTCATTCCAATCATAACCAGCCTGTAAAGCGTTCTCGCTTCTTCGGATATCTGGAAAGCCAGGATGGCATTACATACACCCACAGATCGCGTCTTCATTTTATTCTCCAGTGCTAGTCTTGGGGCTCGGTTCGTGTGGATTCTGACAATATGTGGTAACACATCTTCTACAATGTTACATATGTAACAATTTGGTGACGACTTCACGTTTATTAAATATAAAAAGCTATTCAGTGGAATGTCCTCTGAACGGAGTCGAAAGACAGTAACTTCATTCAGTTCGACTGATTTTAATTTTGTCGAACCGGGTATAGCGCAGTAAGATAGGTTGCAAGGTTTTGTACCATATGCCTTTGTTAACTGATCGCTTATCGATGTATTCCTTCCACATTTTACGACAATGAAAAACTATTAAAAAAAAGAGATACGACGTGAAGTAACAGTGCTTGCATTGTTGCGTTTCGTTCGGCCAGTGAGAGCGCCGGCGGCCCACCTCCCCTCCTCTCCCAACCCCTCTCCCCCAAACACAGGCTGGCAACGCATTGGCGACTCCCATGGTGTTCTTAGTGTTTATGGACGGCGGTGATCACTTAACATCAAATGACCCACCTGATCGTTTGCCTCCTATGAAAAAAAAACGTAGTAAAACAGTTCTGCTAGGACAGCGAGAGGTTACACCGGTGTAGATATTTTTTAAATAATGTCACGGATCTTGCTTGCCTAATATCGCAAAGGAGTGTGTTCCATAGATGTACAGCTTGTACTGTAAAAGATTTGTTATAGAATCTAGTGTCATTTAAGACAGATATATGTTCCTATATTGATTGGTGATGTTAATCTCCCTGCGCGGCTGACAATCGTTGATCCGACTTCCTGTACTAGATCAAAATAACCTCGTAGTGCGAATTCATTGCCGACTGATCAAGGCCGACGAGTCTTTTAGTTAATACCGAAATCAGAATATCAATTTTTGTATACACAAATTATTATGGCAATGGCCTGTTGTGACCTTTTAGAGCAGTTTACATTGATTTTTCAATCTAGACCCACAGACCTACACGGAGTTTTGTCGCAAAACGTTCAAAAAGTAGAACCCTTTTGTTAAAATATTTTCAATTTGAAACAGGTATAAGAAAATTAAATATTATAAAATTAGCGGTGACGGTGAACGGTATCCCGCCCTGATAATAAAAAAAACCTTGACAAATTATATACCTAAACCTTCTTCATGAGTCACTTTATCTACTGGTGAGAACCGAATGAAAGTACATTCAGTAGTTTTTGACTTTATCGCGAAAATACAGACAGACGTGGCAGAGGACTTTGCTTTATAATATGTAATGATAATAACAACACAATAAACTTAATCAATAGCTAAAATCAGGGAGGCTTGTTATTACTTACTAGATATGCCATGCGTTGTCATTAAAGTTTAACTATTCAATTGTTAAGTAATGTCAATGCTGTTGTAGTCCGCCTCCAACATTTAGGCCGCTCTGAATATAGTTTTAAATTCGGCTTTGCGCATAGTACAGTCAATATCAGTCAATGTCAGTATAATGGTGCAACGCCTTCAATAGAATCATCATTTTGCGAAGTAGATGATCTTCTAATAATGACGAATATAAACAGGTACCAAAAAAAAAGAAAATATCAAATATAAACAATAAAAGAAATCAACGAATATAGCAATAACATGTAATTAACAATAACAAATCTATTCTGAATACGATTGTACTGCCACTAGTACTAACACTGACATACGTGTCAACGTGGGTGCAATAGGGACAAGGTACAAGCGCGGGCGAGCCTGCTCCCCCTTTACCTCTTCTGCGTCCCTCTGATACCAAAATTTGTGTTCTACAAATCTACTTCAGAGCGGTCAAAAAGTTTGACGCAGACTATAGGTAAGATTAATCGACCTCGCTTTAGTCGCGTGACATGGTACCTAGCTTAAAAGTATTTCTAGTTCGGTTCTTCTCGGCAAAGCTAAGTTTTGACCGGACGGACAACTCGCCCGATACTTCGCCCCGCACGTATCATCACCTCTATCTCATTCACTCGTTCCCTATAGAAAGAGACGGAGAGAGACGGACCGGCTCACTCTATAATAAAAGAAAGCGAACGACCGCGAGCGCGGTCTTTTAGTTAGTTACCTCGACGCGCGCGCGTATACGTCTCTCTCGTATATATTTTTCCCTCATTCCGGTGTGTGATCATTTAATTTTGTAGAAGTGTGTAGAGTAGAGCATCGATCTTTCGAAGATGGCGCGTACGAAACAGACTGCCCGCAAATCGACCGGCGGTAAAGCTCCTCGTAAACAGCTCGCCACTAAGGCGGCACGTAAGAGTGCACCGGCCACCGGCGGCGTCAAGAAGCCGCATCGTTACAGGCCCGGTACGGTCGCTCTCCGCGAGATCCGTCGTTATCAGAAGAGCACAGAGCTACTCATCCGGAAGTTACCGTTCCAGCGTCTGGTTCGTGAGATAGCCCAAGATTTCAAGACCGATCTCCGGTTCCAGAGTTCGGCTGTGATGGCGCTCCAGGAGGCGAGCGAGGCCTATCTCGTCGGTCTCTTCGAGGACACGAATCTCTGTGCGATTCACGCGAAACGCGTCACGATCATGCCGAAAGACATACAGCTGGCGCGCAGGATCCGCGGAGAGCGCGCCTAGACGTGTGTCGTCAGTCTTTCAACTCGAACAAGAATAATAGAAGAAGAAGAACAACAATAACAACAACCGAGGCTGACTGATTGCAGAGGCAGAGCGCACCGCAGCCAGTCGTTCGTTCGTTCGTTCGTTCGTTCGTTCGTTCGTAAAAGGCCCTTTTCAGGGCCGCATATGTTTCGAATAATAATATTACGCTCTCTCTTTCGTACGCGGGAGAATATCGTAGATTGTGTTTCTATTATAAGCTGCTGAATGTCTGTCTGTCTGTCGGTCGTTCGCCCGTTCCTTCCTTCCTTCCTTCCTTCCTCCCGTCCGACATTATAATACAACAATAATAATATCAATATCTCGAATGATCGGTTAGGTTAGGTTAGACTTGCGATAAAGAATAGCGCGAGCCGGTCGCGGTAGCGACCGGGGAGCGCCCTATAACGATCCACGCGATAATCGATTTCTCTCAGAGTATAGGATCAGTGGAAGAGTAGAACGTATCAGGATATATACATTACACTACGATACGTTCATTTAGATCATCATCACACAAAGAACCGGCACGCATATACCGAATAGTAATTGTTTTATTTAGGGTTCCTCATCAGAAGCCATGCTCTCGTAAGAAAGAACCGCCGCCCCTCCCGAGCAGTAAGTGGCAAAAAAAAAAAAAAAAAAAATAATAATAATAATAACCGACGCCCCCCGCCCCCCCTCCCTCACCCCCTCCACGGCCTACGAGCCTCGTGCGCAGCTCGAATGTTAGACACGGACGGCTTCACGAGAACCGCCGAAGGGTTCCGTACGTAGCGTCATGTATAAATATAACTCCGCCCCTAAAGCGCGCGGCTCTCAGACTGTCGAGAAACGCGCGCGAGTGCACCGTATCTCTGTGTAACTAGAGTGTATCGTTACGTTGTTTAATCATCATGACCGGTCGCGGTAAAGGAGGCAAGGGGTTGGGTAAAGGTGGTGCGAAGCGTCACAGGAAGGTTCTTCGAGATAACATCCAGGGTATCACGAAACCGGCCATCCGACGTTTGGCTCGCAGGGGAGGCGTGAAACGTATCTCCGGTTTGATATACGAAGAGACACGCGGCGTCCTGAAGGTGTTCCTCGAGAACGTGATCCGTGACGCGGTCACTTACACGGAACACGCCAAGAGGAAGACCGTCACCGCTATGGACGTCGTGTACGCACTGAAACGACAGGGACGCACGCTCTACGGTTTCGGCGGTTAATAATATAATATATAAACGGATATATATTATACAACGTCGACGAAGACTACACATCATCATCAACAACAACAAGAACAACAACCAACGGCAGCAGCAACGTGCGGCGTCTCATCAGCGCGCCGTATTCGGTTACTATCCTCACGACCACCGGACAAACGAACACGCAGCACTAATGGGAGAATACGTCTTCGTCGCGTTTAAAATCAGAACAAAAAGGCCCTTTTCAGGGCCGCAAATGAATCTCGTACGTTTCAATACGAACACTACTTACATACGTGTCAGTCTTAATGTCCTTTCATTTAATATGTGTAATATAATAGACACGAAAGTGTCCCCAGCATCGTTTATATATATACATATAACCATTATATACCTGTCAATCTAGACGACACGTTGTTATTATTATTATTATTATTATTATTACCGTTTTTATATCTCAGTTAACCGTGTAATCGTAACTACAAGTCGCTCTCGATCGCTGTAACGTAGCAAAAATCGAAGAACTATTAACATATACCGTACACGAGACAAGATACGTATAGGAGAATCGGTAATAATAGAATTAATATCGTTTAAATATATAACATTCGTTTGTTTATATGTACATACATATATACATATTATCCGTGTTTATTCATGTAATATACACACACGCACGTACCCGTTTACGCTCGCTCGGCCGCTGGATTTGTGATTACGAAGGGCGTGTTTTATTATTCTTTTTTTTTTTTTTTTTTTTTTTTTTTTTTTTTACACACTAAATATATCTATGAATATATATTTATAATTATATAAAATATATACATATAACACCACGACGGGAATAGAGACAAGAGGCAGGAGGCGCGCGCCGTTTTAATAAATTCTGTTATTCGATTTTCGACAAAATTTACCCGTCCCCGTTCATCGTTTACCGGTTCCGACGTTGTCATATCACTCGTCGTCGTTCTTCGGGAGGTGACGAGAGACCAGACAGAAGCCGTAGACCGGATAGACTCTCGGCGATCAGAAAAGAAGTCGTCCGATCGACGCGACGCGGGTGCCTCCGTGTTTTACGACGTTAACGTTTCTGTGAGGTTATAACGATCGAGAATGATCGTCGAGATGGTTATACTTTATTATATCACACAATTATATCATTAGCGTTTCGTCCGTAATAAGATAATAATAAGAATAATAATTTATATCGAGAAAAATGAATTTTAAATCGGACAATCGGTCCGCTCGTAACAGACCGGTGCCGATAAACAAATTTTACAACCTTAACCGTCACAGTTAAACACTCGTGTCCCGTATCAGAATCTAGATTGATTCATGACTGACGGCCGCTGGGCTTTATCCGTACCGCCGTAATATTAAAACTAGATATAAATCCTATTTAATCGGAGACATGTTAGTGAAAAGTCGAAACACTCGTTACGGGAAATTGTTTCGCGACGCGGAGGTTCTCGTTACGGTATAGCCGGTGTCTACTTAAACACCAGCGCCACCTACGTCGGAGCTTTTCTTTATTAATCTCAGAGTTTCATTTGATTCTTCGATAATATATATAATAATATTTGTAATAATAACCTTATCATAATAATAATATCGTTCAGTGTCTAGTGTCGTGTAGCGTATCGTCGTGTGTGAAATTAATTAATTGATCGATCAATCACTATGGCAGACACCGCAGTCGCCACCGAGGCTCCGGCGCCCGCCACCCCTACCGCTAAGAAACCTAAGGCGTCCGCGGCCGGCGGAGCGGCCGTCGCCGGATCGAAGAAACCGAAGGCGAAACCTTCGCATCCGAAGACCTCCGTGATGGTGAACAACGCGATAAAAGAACTGAAAGAACGCAGCGGATCGTCTCTGCAAGCCATCAAGAAATACATATCGGCCCACTACAAGGTCGACGCTGAAAAACTCGCACCGTTCATAAGAAAGTATCTGAAGAGCGCCGTCGAGACCGGCGCCCTGATACAGACGAAGGGCACCGGAGCTTCGGGTTCTTTTAAACTGGAATCGAAATCGTCCGCCTCGAAGAAACCTTCGATCGCCGGTGGAAAATCGGGCGGCGCGGGTGTCGGTTCCGGCGGCAGGAAGGCGCCTGCGACGTCTTCGGGCAAATCGGCCGGCGGTGCCGCCGGTGCCGGTAACAAGAAAGCGGCCGCAGCGACCGCCGCTTCCGGTGGCAGAGGCGGTGCCGGGAAGAAGGCAGCGGCCGCCGCCGCCGCGGCCGCCGCGTCTGCGTCCTCGCCGGCGAAAACGTCCGCGTCCTCTAAAACATCCGCCGCCGCGACGAAAGACAGGAAAGCGGCGGCCGCCAAGAAGAAACCCGCCGCCGCGAAGAGATCATCCGCGGCCGCGTCGAAGGCCGCCGGCGGCGGTAGGGGTTCCGGTTCGGCGGCCGCGCCTAAAGCGAAGAAGACCGCGAAACCGCCGACGAAGAAACCTAAAGCTCCGAAACCTAAGAAAGCGGCATCGGCACCGAAGTCGAAGCCCGCCGCGGCCAAGAAAGCGGCCGCGGCTAAGAAGTAAACAACGATCGTCCATCCATCAGTCCGTCTGTCTGTCTGTCTGTCTGTCCGTACGTCGGGCGGGCGGGGGCGACGACAGTGGTGCGCGCGTGTCGTGGTCCCGGTCGTGGTCGTGGTCGTGGTGTGGTGCATAACAAAACAAGAGAGAAGAGCGCTTCGACCGCCTCTCCTCACTCGCACACGACGAACGGAACAAGAAGAAGAAGTAGAAGAAGGAAGGAAAAGAAAACAATTGAAACAGCCCTTTTCAGGGCTAACAAATTATCTATCTATGTGTATAATATAATGACACGTTTCACGTGGTACAGTAATGTCGAATCGTATTGTCTGTCTCTGTGTGTGTGTATTAATTAATTAATTAATATTATTAATGTATAGGCATGTACAAACTACAGTAAACACTCTCTCTCTCTCTATATATATCTACATACATATGTTAGTTATTAACATGACACGAACACGATAAAATTCGTTTCTTCTTCACTTCCTTTATTTATTTATAGTTCTATGCAGATAGGCAGATAATGTTCTCACTGCCTGCCCCGTGTTTGCTGTCGTCGTTTAATTAATTAATTAATTGATTAACCCGCCCGCCTTCCAGAATAACGAGAGGAGAGTGTTCACCGTTAAATACACTGCACTACATGACATTACATTACACTACACTACACTATACGTATCATCATCGATAGCTAGCTAGCGAGCGAGCGCGGCTCCGCCCGACTGCCCGACTCCAGATTCGAGTCTTCTGTCTACCCGTCTCTACGCGCGACGCGAAGGCTTGATGAATATCGGGTGCTGGTCACGGAGCGCGACACGAAAGCGTCCGCGCGCGCGCGGCAGCGCGCGCGCGCGCCGGGGGGGGGGTTTTTTTTTTTTTTTTCCTTCTCTCTCATCGGCGGCCTCCTATTGGTAACCGACAACGTTTCGTTGCTCCGGTTCAGTGTACGCGGTGTGATACGTATTTTATTTATATCACTCAATATACACGACGGCTTGAAAATAAATACTGAAGCTCGCTCTCTCTCACTCTCTCTCTCTGAAGTACCGCGCGCGTACGTACACGCGCGTTTCGTTCTCTCGGTTTCGTTTTTATTAATTTATCGATATCATGTCCGGACGCGGTAAAGGAGGCAAAGTCAAGGGGAAGGTAAAGTCTCGTTCGAACCGTGCCGGTTTGCAGTTCCCCGTCGGACGTATACACAGGCTTCTCAGGAACGGTAACTACGCGGAACGTGTCGGCGCCGGTGCTCCCGTATACCTGGCGGCCGTGATGGAGTATCTCGCCGCCGAAGTGCTCGAGTTGGCCGGAAACGCCGCGAGAGACAACAAGAAGACTAGGATCATACCTAGGCATCTACAGTTGGCGATCAGGAACGACGAGGAATTGAACAAGCTTCTCTCCGGCGTCACGATCGCTCAGGGCGGAGTCCTGCCTAACATACAGGCGGTCCTTTTGCCGAAGAAGACCGAGAAGAAGGCCTAATATAATAAGAAAGAAGAATGACTATAACACGCTGCTAAACAAACAAACGTACATACGGTTCAATGTGCGTCTGTGTGTGTGTCCGGTGACGTGTGATCGAAGCAAGAGTCAAAAGGAAAAGGCCCTTTTCAGGGCCACAAAATAATTCATT
>AP028436.1:17989564-18111536 GCA_036509395.1 Antheraea yamamai | reverse complement strand
ACAAAACTCCTTTCACATAAAAGAGCTATGAATGCTGCAACATTACGTTCATAATTCAAACGTAAAACATTAGACGATTTTTTGTTCACATTCTATTTTATTCCATTATTCTATTGTCGCCCGTCTAATTGTAAATACGTAAATACATTAAACAATTCCATTACAAGTTTTCTACAATTATTTCATTCAAAGTCCGTCTCCTGTAATAATTAACATTGGTGACCCCGACGTGATACGCCGATATATTCGACGTAATTTGAACAAGCAATCTTACAACATATCTGCATGGAGCCGTGAGCTGATGCGTCTGAATGTGACCTGAAGAAGCGATCTTCCGTAACCATGCGTAAAGCCGTGAGCTGACGTGTTTCAACGAGAAATGAGCCGACGCCTTGTGCTGACGACGTTAATTATCTGCTGCTTTCGAAGACATTGCAGAACGCTCACAAGGGAAGTACACCCAAAGTCAATACACTTCTTTATGTACTAGTAATTTCGCGTTTGGACGAATATGATTATCATGGCTGCATCTTCTATAGCTAGTTAGTTTTAAATTGTATACAGAAGTCGGACACAATAATTACGTATATACGCCGTACAATAACGCGTACGTACTATTCTTCTAATAGGGCTATCTATTGAAAGCGTAGTTCTAAGGGCTTCAAACATTTGATTCTTGCTGTAAGAGGCAAGCAATATACGACATTTTTGCTTGACTATAGTAATACGTCGACACACTATACACTACAACAAAAATATTATTCTAAAATATATATATTCAATCTACTAACTTCAATTCCACAGCATACTTGTGGTCTGCCTACCTGGATTCCATCGAGTTCTATTGCTCCTGGGTTTGATTAACAATTTCAACTACCATTTCGCTTTATCGCGAGGACTTCGCCTTCATTTCGTGCGGACGGCTGGTCTTTTCGTATACAGTACTAATTGTGGTTTGAATCTTATTTCATTTACGCAATACTTTTCAATTCATTCTTACTTTATATTCATAGCAATTACCACGTAAGTCTTTTTCCATTATACTTATATAAGTGTCTATGCTTAAAATAAAATGGCAGAAGATTTACAGACACTAGTACGCCAGCGTGGCGCAATTAAAGCTAGAATTAAATTATTTCAAAAATATATTGAATCTATAAAGCTTATCCCACCAAGCAGCTTTACAAAACAATCTCTTGGTGAACTTCAGTTGAAGTCAAATCGTTTTCAAGTGTTATTAGGCGAATTTGACACAATTCAAAATAGAATTGAGATTTTATGTGATGACAACATAAATGAACAGATTATAGAACGGGAAACGGTAGAAGATTTATTTGTTACATTAATTTCACTGTCGCAATCAATAATTGAGTCTCATCAAACGCCTATAAATGCAGATTCTGCATCTCTAAAAAACGGAGACTCCGTTGCCTCTTTACAACATGTCAATTGCAACATCAAATTGCCAACAATTCAGTTGCCTGTTTTTGATGGCAATTATTTAAAGTGGATGGAGTTTCGTGACACTTTTGACTCATTAATAAACGATAACAATTCTATTCCTACTATTAATAAATTCCACTACTTACGATCATCTTTAGAGGGTGGAGTCGCAGTAGTTATAAAATCGATAGAATTCACATCAAATAATTATAAAGAGCGTGGGAACTTTTATGCGAACGATATAATAATGAAAGAATCTTAGTAAATAACCACATCAAATCAATGTTTAACTTTGAGCCTATATTAAAAGAATCCTATAAATGTATTAGATATATGATTGATAATTATTCCAAAAACTTGCGTGCCTTAAGCACTCTCAAAGAGCCCACAGAACATTGGGACACCTTACTTATTTATATGATGTCTTCAAAAATTGATAGCGTCACTAGTAGATTGTGGGAAGAACACAAAAATAGTCTAAAGACTTCACCACAGCTTCATGTTTTCTTCAAGTTCCTGCGTAATCGTGCTGACGTTTTGGAAACAATACAAAACAGCACACATAGCAACGAAAAACATTCATACGCCAGAAACAATTTAAATAAACCTGTCAGAACACTAGTCACTTCTACAAATAAAGGACCATCCAATAAAATTAGTTGTACATTTTGCAAACAAAATCATTTCAATTATGAATGTACGAAATTTAAAGAACTGCCAGTTGAGAGTAGGCAAACCGAAGTTGCTAAGCATAATTTATGCAAGAATTGTCTACGCCCTGGCCATCATCACACTCGCTGTCGTTTAGGTTCATGTAAGCTTTGTGACGAGAAACATAACACATTACTACACATAGATGCAAAGGCAAATAAAGTTGAAACTAGGCAACTTAATGATTCTGATAATAGCGATAGTCGTCAAGTTATAACCGCTCCAGTATCTTTATCATCAATTACGCCATCTCAAGTGCTGCTTTGCACCGCTGAGGTGGAGCTAGTCAATACCATTACCAACGAAACTTTTCGTGCAAAGGCATTATTAGATAGTGGTAGTCAATCCTCTTTTATTATAAAAGATTTAAAATAAAAATTGAATCTTAATACTTACCAAAGGGATCCTGTATCAATATCTCGAATTAACGATTCTAAATCAAGTACAACAGAAATGTATAATATGCGAATAAGGTCTTGTGTTAATTCCTATACAGCAGATGTATCTTGTCTCGTTATTCCTAAAATTACTTTACCACTGCCCAGTGTTGAAATTGATATTTCACACCTCAACATACCTAATGATATACAATTAGCAGATCCTACTTTCTTCCGGCCCTCTGAAATACAAATATTATTAGGGACTGACGTTTTTTGGAACATAATCAATTCGAAGCAAATTAAATAAGGCCGAAAGAAACCAACATTACAATATTCAAAGTTGGGTTGGCTTGTAACAGGCCCAACTGGTGGTAGGCCTAATTCTATCACCCATTGTCATTTCTCAAAGGGCATTCGAAATTCATCACAAAGATTTTGGCAAAATAAATGCATTCCATCACATCGTAATATGCTTACTAAAGAACAAAATTTTGACCAAAGTCATTGTATTAAAACATGTAAATGTTTATATAATAGTAGTTAGTCACTTTATATTACATTTATATATCCTCACCAACCTTGTGATCGTCTTTGCAAATCACTTAGGACGAGTATATAATGTATTTATATATATTGTAATAAGGTTGAAAACTTTTAAGGTGCTAAGAATGAATTGAACAGAATGCTTAAAACTTATAACTGAAAGATTACGAAGTTTCCATGTGATGAAGGTATTGTCTTTCATTTTTCACCAGCATATGAACCTAATTTCGGTGAAATCTGGGAGGCTGCTGTAAAATTTGCCAAACATCATTTAAAACGATTAGCAGTTCATAGAAACTTAACCACACTATTTATACAGATAGAGGCAGTCATGAAATCATATCCTTTAACTCCTCTATCTATCAGCTATTCCTTCAGATTTGAATCTTCTAACATCAGGGCACTTCCTTACTGGGCGTTCATTGCGAATACAGCGTTGGTCAACACTTGTGGTCACGTTGGACAAATACTTACCTCAAGAATCTACAACAATGAGTCAAATGGATGACTACACAAGGAAAATTGTAGATTGGTGATATTGTTCTCATTATTGATGAGCAACTGCCACCAATGAAATGGCGACTAGCACGAGTAGTCCAACTGTACCCGGGCAAAGACGGGATTACACGAGTTGTCGATTTAAAGAATACAAACGGTATAATCAAGAAGGCAGTAAGCAAACTGTCACCATTAGAAGGCATCTAGAAGATATATCACTTGAAGGCTACTCCTTCAAGAGGGGGGAGTATGTTAACAAAACTCCTTTCACATAAAGGAGCTATGAATGCTGCAACATTACGTTCATAATTCAAACGTAAAACAAAAGATGATTTTTTGTTCACATTCTATTTTATTCCATTATTCTATTTCCTTAATTATTATTATTGTGTAAAATATGTTTTTTATTAATATTGTAGTAATAGAGTGGAACTAAACTGGAACCGATTGGCAGACGAAATAGTATCTGCTAATTCTGTACATGGTTTTAAAAACCGACCCGACAACTGGCTCCGGACTAATAAACTCACTTTAATAACTGAAAATCTGCAGTGACCAAAACCCGGCAAAAAATTCGACACAGTGTGATATAGACGTATCAACAATTACGCTGTTTGTCTATTAACTATAAATAAATATTTGTTAATTCTAAACCAAATTATGCAGTACGTTAAAATTAATGATGTAATTGTTAGCTATTATAACATCTTTTAAATTACGAAAGAAATATTTAAAGATTTTTAACAACCCTACTTGAAGCACTGTGTTATAAGCGTCATAAATGGAAGCTTGTTCTACAAAGACGAGAACTCTCAGCACAATCTGTGTTACTTTTAATTGAAGTAGAATATAGTAGGTCTCGTGTTTTAAGCTTTTCCTACTGCGAGTATCGCCATGTTATTTCTATTGCGGGTTTTAGGGTAAGTTTATATCTTACTACCTGTGAATAAGAATAAGAAATGAGACGAAATCTTCTTTTTAGACTAAGACAATATCTATACTAATATTATAAAGTTGAAGTATTTGTTTGCTTGAACGCGCTAATCTCAGGAACTACTAATGGTCCGCTTTGAAAAAAATATTTCAGTGTTAGATAGCTCACTTATCGAGGAAGACTATATATATCATCATTCTAAGATCAATAGGAGCGGAGCAAAATGTTTTTTTAGCGTTAGACCAAAGTTACACGGACGAATGCTTTGTAATGTACAGTCTTTTTTATCTCTTTGCTAGAGAAAAAACAAATAACTTATATAACGTTCCATAACTTTTTTGCTACAACGAAGCTAGTTAAAATAATGTAAGAAACTAAATGTTAATACGTGAATTCTATCAATATTTTTAAAGATCTCGACATATCTTCTGTCCGACTCGCTCACTCACTTTTATATGGACATCTTTTAATCCAAATATCTCTAACATTTTTCAAATATTTGTTTATACACACACTTTAGCCTGAAAAATTACTAACACAACGAAAAAAAAGTCAAATAGGTGCAGGCGTTTTGAAATGATATGCGTACACACATTCGGTAATTGTTTGATTTATATAGATAGATATACTAGGTACAAGCTATCAACAAAATATTAAATAGTTATTGGAGTCTATAGCCATTTGCAACGAGTCCTAAAAGGGTTTGTAATTTTAACTAAACAGAAGTATATAATGAATTTCTTCTCTTGTAGACTCAGGCTGATTTTCTTGTGTACGTGTTAATTCAAGTTCAGAAAATTTAACTGCAACTAATAATTGTCTATATTAGTAATACTTTCGTTTACCTGATATATTAAATGACTCGTATACAACGATGGATCTACTTATTATTTTGGTGCGTGCGAGTTCCATGAGTATTTTTAGAGGTGGTAGAGCCACGCTGAAGCTATTACTGGTTTCAGTATGAATGGGTCAGCTCGCCCGGGGTACTACCACCCTCTCGCAGATAGCCGACGTTTAATAACAGTGCTTGCATTGTTGCGTTTCGTCCGGTCAGTGAGAGCGCTAGATATTCAACGTCCCCTCGCCTCCCCCCTCTGCCCATGCGGAGAGTCTGGTTTTATATATTCCGCAGTCTCTTTACTAAAAATATACTAATGAGGGTGTAATCTCGAAACTCTTCATTGTGCATACGTAGTACAAACAAACAAGTATAATTTTTAACTATGCTTTTGTTCAAATCCAAATATCAAATTCCAATAACTATACTATACTAACATAAGTTCAATTCAAACGAGAAGCATTAAGCAATAGATAGAAATATGTCTTTAACAGTTGGACGACGTTATATGGGATTTGAAAATATTATTGAATTCTTTTATGAGCGGTCATAAACCATTATATTACTTTGGTTTTAGATTTTTTTTATTTTTAGGAACATAAATCCCTCTTGCTGCTTCTACCTATTTTTATCGTTTCACTGGGAGTGGTATAGGATAATGTACATTTATTTTCATACTTTTAATGTGACAGTAAATTTCGAATTACGACTAACTTTTTCATAAAAAAGTTAAAAATGTAAACTTTTGTGTTTGTAAAATGTAGTCTTTCGTGAAACTTAATTAATAATCTCTACTGAATTCAAACTTACTTTAATAACTACAGTCTTCTTCAATATTTTTGGCCGCTATGAATATCAAAATCAAAAATATACTTTCTTTACTTTAGACCCTAAGATGGCGCTTTGGAATATCAAAACTACCACCGTTACAGTAATTAACATAGCCGTAAGTTCGGGCATAGGCGTAATAGGATCAAGAATTTAATACAAAACAAAATTAAAATATTATTATAGGAATGTAAATTGGCATTTATTTATCCTCAACTTGTGTCAATGTCATCAGATCAGATATATAATATAATTCATATTCATACATAAATTTATTTTCTGCTCTATATTCAGAGCGGTCAAAAAGTTTGACGCCGACTGTACGTATAGAAAAATATCTCGACCTAGAATGTAACTGTCGCCGACGAACATTTTATCTCGTAATATTCTAGTTATATAAGTGACGTGTATTGTTTTTCGTAGCCTAGATGCGGCTACGCGGCTCGGTCGCGGACGACGCTACGCTTTGTAGCGCTACGTGACCGGGTTACCGTGATGGATGGTGTTCCGCGTGTCACGTGACCGTGGGAATTAACTTTTTAGAATACCGCCTTACATACGCCAATTATTATCACAAAATATTTTATTATTTTGTCATGACAATTTAAACGTAGCTTGTTGGAGCTGTTACGTGATAATATTTTACAAAAATTAACGTATAACTTTTAAGTTGTTCGTTTTTGTTTTCAACGCTTTTTTACTCGACATATAAAACCGCAACTAACACTCGTAGGTTTTTCAAATGGTCCCTATTATTTATAACCAGCTTTTGTTCGCGGCTTACGCGGCGTTAGTGTAGATTTGATTTATCTTGCCTGCTAAGCTCGGAGAGTACCTTATGTCTTTTTCTACACGTATATGCATATAATATACGTATATCTAAATTTTTATAATTATCGGTTGTGTAGCTAAGGTATAAAAGCGTAACAAACAAACAAATTAACTTTTATTATATTAGGCAGGATAATATGAGGAGTAGAAATGACCGCGGCTAAAAACACGTTTGTTGTAATGAATGATTGAGATATAGTAAAATGGATATTGTGTATGTACATATATCAATTTTGAAGCGATCGGTTGAACAGCACGGAAACTGTAGACGAGATATTGTAAAATAGATAGCGTGAAAAAATTTTCCCTGAAAAAGTTGGAGGGTGTGCCAACTTTCACGGTAATCGGTCAAATGTTGTTGGAGTTATAATACATAACAACATCCATCATTACATGTCAATGGCGGAAAAACGAATTCTTTCACGTGTATAAACTGCCGGTTAATCAATTAACCTTTCCATTGTAGATATATATAAACTTTGTTACTTCTAGGATATCACGTAATCTTAAAAAAAAAACAATAATATCAAAGTGAGTATTAAAATATGTAAATATAAACACTATGTGCCCTAAAGATAAAATAAAGTATTATGTTTATTATAATTGAAGGGTTAAATAATATGTTAATGTATAGTTCTTTAGAAAATCATAATTTCAACTAGTATATATAAAACTAATATAAAAAGTAGGAAATGGTTAAAAACCTACGTTATGGGAAATGATACGTGATCAATTCTTTTTATATGTAACATTATAAAAAATATGTATTATGCAGTTTTTATTATTTTGCTCTATATATTTCGACTAGACAATTAAAAAAAGTGTGTGTGTACTTATGTACACGCGTTAGAAGTTATACTTCTTTGGCGTAACAAGATAAAAAAAATTTCAAAAATTTTATCTTTCGCCTTATTCTTCGTTTATAGAAAAAACGACATTAACAATAGAAAAAAGGTATTTAATACATTGAAAGTTTTAATACAAAGAAATATAAACAACAAATACAAAGAAACACAATGTTGACTATAGCTAACTTCATGGTGTCGGTTTTTGGTGTCGGTGTGCGCGCGCATCGTAAAAATATACTCTCATCATTTTTCCCTAACGCGCCAAAAGAAGTATAACTTCAAAACTGGATTTAAATAAATGTAGACGTTTTAAAAAGTAATCAGTATATCCCGGGCCTTAAATATGTATTGTTACATTTCAAACTGAGTTAAATCCAATTTTATCGGTTCCTAATATTTTATGTTATTTTTCAAGATCTTCAACCTTTGTACATGTGACGGGAAAATTTGAACTTCGTTCTCGGTATATAAAACTGAAAATATAAAAAAAATAAACATAACAACGATTAAAATTGGATTAAAAGTCCCAAAGCACATTACCGATTTTCCGGATCGTAGGTTCAAGCACTACGTGAAGCAGGTTTTGATGACAATAAGCTATTTATAAGCTACTAGCGGGTCCGGCGGACGTTGTCCTGCCTTATAAAATCCTAAAGTCAACCGTAGCGCCACCTACCGGTTCCAATTGTGAAACCATTCTCGGATCCATTGGAACACGCACACAAAATTTCATCAAAATCGGTCCAGCCGTTTAGGAGTTCAGTGGCATACACACGTACACAAGAAATTTATATATAAAGATTATAGGGTGAATCAATATGTGAACGATGGTGATCTCTGAAATTTACACTCCTCTCTGTGCATCTGCCGAAAACTATTGCAACTGTAGTGTATTTTTGTGAAAATATATACGTTAAAATGACTAAGTCCCATCGAGTTTCTTGTCAGTTCTTATAGATAACTGGGTTGTTTTCCCAACCGGTGGTACTTTTGGCATTCATAAGCGCTTTCTCAAGGCATAAGCTGAATAAAGCATTTTGGTTTTGATTTAATTTCAGTCAACATTTCTTTTTTTCGTTTCTTCGCAAAAGCGATTACTTTGTTTTGCTAATTTCTGAATTTTATACAAAATTGAAAAAATGTATCATGCGACTACTACGTATAATTGCGATATGCGTCACTGCCTTTGCAATCATTAGTTTCACCCTCGTATTAAAGCTTATTCCTTATCAGTTAATTTATCAAACTTCGTAATCGTATCGAGATTCACAGCGTTCAATCGAAGATTTAAATACAATATTGTGGTTTCTTAATCTAAAAATCATGCGACTATTTTAGAAACTTTTTGCAGTTATTTCTATATTTAAAAGATGTTTTTTTATGCTTTGATGTTAAATAATGATGTGGTGTGATGGGACACGCTAAGTCTAAATGGGGCTGGATAGCAATTGCAGCTGCCGGATACACAAATAAGTTCTTGGCAATAGATGTTCAACTTGAGGGTGGTAGCTACTAGCCAGGCGAACTTAGAAAAAGCCCTATCACCATGCTAAGCAAAGACTCAGTTGCAAGGACTCGAGCCTACGTCCATCGACGCGGTGTCCGAACACGCTAATAAATAAGCCATAACGCTTCACTTAAAAGATGTTTAAAAACATATAAACTCATTCTTCAATTTATAAAACGGACGATAATACGCTGCTTCTTATCTCTACACTTTACTATATTCAAATATTAATAACTCTAGTACAAGAAATTACGCCTTTTTAAATAAAATTTGCATTTATGTATATTATCTATTATTCAATACGTCTACACATGAATAATGTGCTCGTAAATTATCAAGGTTTTAAATTCTAGTTGTATAATGCACAGAGATTTATGAAATAATGTGTATATATAAAGAAGTTGATTGACTGACTCATCATCGCATAGTCGAAACTGTTATAGCTAGACATACCCATGAAATTTGGCCCGTAGTTTATTTTTTTGTAGCATAAAGACTTGCTAAGAGGCTGTTTATTTAAATGTAAGCCTTAAGTAGATAGACGAGGATGGCAAAGACTGTAGAGAGGGGCCAAAATATTCTTCACGATAAATGAACTGAAATTTGCCACAATAACTTTCTCTGAGGAGATGGTTTTTTTAATGGTTAAGTAGGTATATACTTTATTTACTTGAACTTAAAGTTTTCAACAAAAAAGTACTTGATGATTTCCTATTCTTTTAAAATTTATGGTCATTCCCTAATAATACACATTACCATCCAGTAACGCGGGCGAAACCGCTAGGTAAAGTTAGTTTATGTAATTTGATGTCTGAAATGTCTATGATGAAATTTAGAAAAAGTAACGAAGTCTATAAATAATAACGCATAGCTTCAATCCACATAAAATGTGTAATTCACGATCAACAACCAAAGATCTAAAGCATTTTTCATATAAAGTAAATAGTTCATAATAATGCTTACTCGTTTCATTTCAAACGATAAATAGGCTGAATCTTCGGCACAATAAATCTCTAAGTCGTCCTCACTTCTTTGAATATTGATTTCATAAATATAGGTCACTGTAACTTTATCGTGTCGTAAATAATTTATCGCCTATTAAAAACGAGAACATGGGGGCTGTAAATATGTATGTTTCTATTATATAGAATTTTCCTTTTCAAGCCAATAATGAACTACTGTTAAGGTAGCATGTTCTGCCCTTATTAAATTTAGTAGATACCGTATATAAATAATTTTTATTACTAAAGGATCATCTAATAGTACTGGAAATGCCCTTAAAGAGTTAAAATATATAAAATAGTACTCACTATAACAGACGATAGTTTGCAGCCATTTTTTAGTCAATTGTTGTTCGAATGTGAAGCGATCGCGATCGCCTCAACTCCATGACTGTAGATAGACAGCTACAGAGGTTTTATTGTAAGAGAACGTATTCAAGCATATTATAAGCGAACGAGTACAATTTAAAATTAAAGAATATATTCATTAGATTATATTATTACGAATTAATGTACTGTATAGAGAAAAGTATTAAAATATAATGGCGATATTAGCTTAGCCATGCCTCCACCTGCAACACGGGTCAAAAATTACCTAGACACGAATCAAAATTCCCTATTTCTTCTCATATTTGCTTCCCACGAAGCTCTTATAACAACGCACTTATTTTCGGAATATACTGGGTTTACTACGAACCATAATGTCATATGATGTCCTGCTAAAACAAAAAAAAAATTAATAAATGTTCCATATACATTTTTACAGTCACTTTATAAAATATACCTACTTTATTAAACTTCTGTAATCCTAATAATAGTTAAATATCGTAAAAGGATATTAATGATTATCAAATATCAACAATCTGTTGACTATCATAAAAGAAATATCATAAACAATGTTAGTAAATTACACGATCATTTGATAGGTAATGGATTAAAGGCAATCACACTTTAATGATCTATGTACGTCATACTATAACGACGTATAATATTGTCTCAGAAACTTTCATAAAATAAATATTCTAGCTTCATTGTACGTATAAACAAACTTTAACTGGTTAATTTAGGTAAAACAGCTGACAATATAACCCATAAACGATAAAATAACAATAGCATTTATACACAAAAATGTAATATTAAAGTCCTATTCCAAGAAAACAAATGTTCGTGTTCCTTATTTAACGCGAGGGGACAGCAAAAAACATTCGATAAAACTAATTAGCTTTATCAAACGTTGAACTGTAACCCGGTAGGTACATTTCTGTTATTAATTAACCAAAAACGGTCAAAATTTGAACCAGGTGAGACATTCATATATAGAAATAGATGATTGTGTATCTGATCTCGATAAAGTTGAACACTATTTTAATGATCCCCGCGTTAGTTGTTTAATGGAGGTTGTTATGTTTTATTGTAATTCACAACTCACTAATATCATATATTAGCTTTTGTCCGCGTCTTCGCACGCGTTAATCCACAAACCTTGTTCTGACATTTAAAACCTGAACACAAAAATAATAGACTAGCAGAATTAGCCGTTGCAAAGTATGAGATCATATTCATTCGACAGTTGATTTTTTGTATATACATTATACTTTTAAATTATAATAGTTTTAATAAACCTTTGAATGTTTGTATAAGTGTTTATATAATTGTTTCAGCCACCGAGCTAGATCTGCTGGGCGCATTGTCCTTGCACAACACGTCACACGCCGGCATCACCGCCGTGCCGGGTATGCAACCACAGCGCACCGCCTACACACTGCAAGGTGATTTTTTTATATAATTCTTCTGCCCGCGACTTCGTCCACGTGAAATAGTTACTTTGGGCTATCGCTAACGTGCAACGGAAGCTCTCAAAAGAAAAAAAAAACGATTTAGAAACATCCTTCATTGGTACTCCGCTCCTATTACTCTTAGCGTGATGATATATAACCTATAGCCTTCCTAGATAAAATCGGACCAGTAGTTCCGGAGATTAGCATGTTCAACCAAACAAACAAACCCTCAAACTTTATAATATTAATATAGATTTAAAGTACTAGCGATTCTAGACCTCCTTTTTTACGTTCCATCGTTAACATTTTATGCAAAGTATTGTAATTTGTTACGCTGGAGGCTAAAATTACCTAATTTGAGTTAGTAATGCCTTCAACGGGTGTTCTTTGGTTTTTTTCCGCTTTCTATTATACTAAAACTTAAACAAATATAGTACTCCAATCCTATTTACATTACAAACGAGAAATTTTGTGAAGATGGATGGATGATTTTGCTTCTTTTTCATGCAAAAACCATCGAACAAATTTTACTTAGTATAATAACTATAATAAATAACTAGTATAATAAAACTTTACAATAATGAATAACTACGTAATTCAAAGCAGTGAAAGGACAGCTGTAAAATATGTTACACCTTGTTTTTTATTTGCAAATACATCGTTGCATTTAATAGTAATACTTATTTACTGCAGTGTAAAATTCGGTTTACATTGGCAAAGTTTATTTGTGACCACCTGATATTAATTGACCACGCGGCCACTGATCGTACGACGCGACGCTAAGCGTAACAAGCGGACTGACTTCCGATCGGTATTTGATAACAAATGTTCGCCTTGAGGACGATAAATTGGAAATAAGCTCAGTGATAACGTAATGGTTATTAAGTCATACTATAGACTATATTTTTAGGAGAGTTCTTTGACGGTTTTGACAAGTTGGCTTTTTCACGGACTTTGTTCCAGGAAAGATTTTATTAAAAAAAAGATATAACTCGAAAAATCGAATTTGTGGGAGAATGTTTTTAAAATTTAACCCTGTTTACACGTTGGACTTAACTATATCTTAAAAATAAATGAAGTGCTTTAAGTTTTTAAATACATTAATAAAAATGTTGCAAAAGTTGTAATTATCTTGCGTTTTGGTCCTTGTAGAAAATATCATCATTTGTAACAGAAAGACGTTATAAGTATCATTTAAAAATGTTCGTAGGTAATTAAATTTATTATATGATGTTTCTATTGCAATCAAATTAAAATTACATGAACTTAATGTGGCATCATAATGCACTACGATAATTAGTATACGACTGAAGTATGTCACATAGTTACAGAAAAAACTACGCACATTTGTTAAAATGAATTTAAATATATCTGAAGTAATGCATTTTTAAATTATCTTATTTTAAAACATCGACTTATTTCATTTTACTTCAGTATATTAACTATAATCGAAGATTTTACCTAAAGCAAAGCGGGTGCATGACTAAATTCAAGCACTTTACCAGGACGAAGTTTCCCCCTTTAAATTCAAAATCAAAATAAGAGTCATTAATTTTCGTAGTTTTGATTATATTGAAGTGGCTGTTTAATTGAACGTATTTTTCTTGCAACGTTAATTTACTTTCTTCTTAAAACTCAAAAAGGGTAAATTTCGAATTACTTATTTTTTTTATTTCGTGCGACGAGACTTAAAGCTAGTTCCAGTTAGTACCTTAATTAAAATCTGAAACAAACTTAAAATAATAATTACTTACAAACCAATTTATCAAGATAACAATATATAACGTATTCCAATATTTTTTCGCATAAAAGCAGTTACTGCATTCTTTTTAATGGATTATAAACACAGCCGGCCGGCTTGATATACGTTTCAGGTGCGATTCAACTGACAGTCGACTTGCCCATTAGTGAGGGCGGGCCGCGCCTCTTTACATTTTAATGTATCGTCTAATAACCTGCGTCACTTATTGCATTGCCGTCTATACAATTCGATTACATTATTTTCAGCTTTATATGTAACCTTTTACTAATAAAACTATTATAAGACCAGTCATGGTGTACGGATCTGAGTGCTGGACTACAGAAGAGATGGATGAGAGAAGATTACATGGGGCAGAGTTAAGAATATTAACATGGATAAGATATAAATGAGTACATCAGAGGAAGTTTGAAAACAACAACAGTGATAGAGAAGTTGAAGAGTAATAGTTTTTTAATAAGTTTTTAAACTATAATTCAAAGTACTTTAGAAGAATGATTCCCACGTGTAGTTTACATAAAAGGGATCGATCAGATTTGGAATACCCGTGTAAATTATTCGTAATCCTCAAACGAAGCGTCCCTGAACCGTACTGTACCATTGTCGAGAGAGCGAGCATTAATCCAACCGACAAATATTCGTAATCCCTCAGTGCGGCCGGCGATTAACTTGCCCTGAATTGCCCTAAATTTTATCACAACTAGGGATGTGAACTACTGCAATATTTTCTATATATAAATAGATAGAGGGAAAAAAGTTAAGTGCATCTTAGTCCTTTGTTTCTCAACCGATTTTCTTTATTCTTTTTTTTGTTTAGTAGCTATTGATAAGCTTTAGTGTTATCAAGAATTTTTTTTACATATAATTTGTTTTTTTTTTCTTGATATTGAATAAATGAATTATCGTGGAATTTCGACCACTCGAAGATCATTATTGTTTACCCAATTTTCTATATTTCTCATGTAACTTAGTTACAAAAAGAAACAAACATATTAGTTCAATTTTTTCAACGAACAGGTGGGTCTCCTGATGTTAAGTGATCACCGCCGTCCATAGACACTAGCAATACCAGGGGAGTCATGAGTGCGTTGCCAGCCTGTGTTTGGAGGGAGGAGTAGGAGAGGGGAGGGGAAGAAGAAGGGAGGGGAGGAGGGCCTCCGGCGCTCTCACTGACCGAACGAAACGCAACAATGCAAACACTGTTATTCACGTCGGTTTTCTGTGGGTCGGGTGGTAGGTAGTACGGGCGCGCCGAACCATTCATGCTGAAACCAGTAATAGCTTCAGCGTGGCTCTACCAAACATATTATTTTTATTCTAGTGACAAGTTTAAATTTCTATTGCAACAATCGTGTCAAAATTTATACGAATAAATTATTAATTAATTGCGTATAGTGACAACCCTGTCAGATATGGGGACATGTCGCATTTCACTTACACGTAACGTAATCTTTGCCATTAGGCGAGCCGCGTACACTAACGTAATTGCTGAAGGGTGATCACCCTAATTTGTGGGGATCACAGACATGGCTTTGTCTCGCAACGTGTTCGAGTGTCAAATGTCATACGCATCCTTGCATTGTGCCAAAACTCGCTGATAATATATCGCGTTATACCCCTATAGAGAGAGGTAAGCGAGACAAGTTACAGAAAACGGTTGTATATACTATAGTCAATTTTATAGAAATAGTAACGGGCACGACGGACATTGTCCTGCACCGATAAAAAAAATCCTAGAATCAGACCATAGCGCCACCTCCCAGTTATGAATGTAAACTATTATTGAATCCGTCTGAACAAAAAGAAAAAAACTTTGTTAAAATCTATGTAGTCATTTAGGAGTCCGAGTCAGACATATAGACACGTACAAAAGAACTATAGTATAAGGATTTTCTAAAATATACAAAACCCTTGAAGCTAAATATAGGTTACCGTAGTAAATAAGTCGTTGTTAATAGTAGCAGAATGTAAGAATCCATAGAAATTCAGAGTATAACTTTTGTAACAAACAAATAAAGAATAACCAACTATCTATTATACGATTTAGGTATAATATGTATAATTTATACCATTTTCACTTCTACGATTATACAAAATATATGACAAAGTCATTTAGTTTTCAGCATGTTTTATGATAATTACGACTCTTGTAGCGTCTTGCGTTGTTTTTTTTTGTATTTGTAGTTTGTCTTATTTATGTACTTGTAACTATGGAAGCAACATAAATGTTTTAAATTAAAAAAAAAAAACAAGAATTAATGAAAATTAATTCAATAATAAACATTAAAATTAACCATCAATCGCAAGAGTCCTTCATTTAAATTTCATACTTTTAATCAAAAGGAAAACTAACAGTTAATAGAGTTAATAGAAAAAACAGAGATAAATAAGATCCATTACATTAGTTTCTTATTCCATCCTCTTGATTGGCCCCACTTTTCTTTTCCCTCACGCAATCGCATTAAATTGTTATTTTTGTCCGTTTCTTCCAACTTTCTCTTATCAGTTGTTCTATACATTGCTGTTACAATTTTTTTTTCAGTTGCCGTCTGTATTCGTTCCTAAAACTCACTCGTGACTTTGAATAAGTTAATTACAGAGTAAATAATAAGAACCTTTCAATCATATCGTATAAATCAATATGTAGCTTTTTATCAGGGAGATTTTTTTACAATCTAATCAGTAACTTCAGAGATTACCACCTACAAACATATTCTTATTTGTTTCTCTTTATTATAGTAATATCTCATTCACTCTTGTGTACTTTAATGTGATGCTATGATCTATAGTACTATACTAATATTATAAAGTAGGAGGGTTTGTTTGGTTGAACGCGCTCATCTCAGGTACTGCTAGTCTGATTTGAAAAAATATTTCAGTGTTACATAGCTCATTTATCGAAGAAGGCTATAGGCTATATATCATTATCCTAAGACCAATAGGAGCGGAGCAACAATGAAGAGTGTTTCAAAATCGGGGTTGTTTTTGTTTTGAGAGCTTCCGTTGCGCGTGAGCGTTAGCCCAAAGTAACTATTCCACGCGGACGAAGTCGCTGGCAGAAGCTAGTGTTTTAATAAAATGTGTTTCTGTGACAATATCCAATCTGCTATTTTTAAGTTACACGTGGTAGAATATGTTAAGAAATTATACGGTAGTAATCCGGAAGCACTTTTTGGATTCTATTATTAAAATTTAAGTGAATGTTTTTATGGGAGCGCGTTGAATTTCTGATCGGCAACCATTTTGTGTGACGAAAAGTGGTGGGGGTAAGCACTGTGTTCGGTAGTGTTGAAAATACCTTTTCTGGTCCCATAACCGAAGTTAAACGACGTCGGGCGCAGTCAGTATTTGGATTGGTGACCGCATGGGAACACCGCATGACGTTGGCGTTTTGTTGTATTATTTTGATGTATGATTAAAATGCTTCCCTGTAATACAAAAGTTTTACTTGTATCATGTGCCCGTACGACAAACCTTTTTTCCCCTTAACTTATATATATTGCAGATTGATAAACTCGAACATAGTTTGACTGATCACTATGAAAATGGCTAAGTGTTTTTTCATGGTATCCTTTTTTATTTTCTATATTATAACTCGCCACTAAAATGGAGCGCTGGAGCTATTAACTTTATGTATGGTATGATAACCAAGTTAAAGTTAATATGAGTAGATATTTGAACGCGGACAACATTGACACAAAATCCGTTTTGCTATAACCAAGTTATTTAACAAATAATGATTGCGGCAAATACGCATGTAACTGTGGGCACATCTAGTATCTTTATAATGTTAAACAAGGAACATCACATAAAGCTATTTCAAAATGAAAGTAAAATCTAGTTGCTATTGAAAAGTTCATGTCGTTGAGCGCAGAGAGTGTCAAGGGCGGTAGACAAACGCTTCAATAATATATTATAGGTAAACGCCACATCTGTGTAACCTGTTACGTCACTTCAAAGGTACGGGCTATCTATTTCATTTTAACAATCACCTGTAATCGCGAGCGATGCTAGTAATTTTACAATTTCAAACAAGAACATCATATAAAGCTGTTTCAAAATGAAAGTAAAATCTATTTGCTATTGAAAAGTTCATGTCGATAAGTGCAGCGAGTGTCAAGGGCGGTAGAAAAACGCTTCAATAATATATTACAGGTAAACGCCACAGGCCTCTGTAACCTGTTAGGTGACGTCATGCGGGCGGGCTATCTATTCCATTTTAACAATCGCATGTTGTACAAATTAATTCGCATCTATTAAATATCTGCAATGATTTCAATGATTACAGTTTTGTGGCTTAGAAATTACTATAATGTTTGTGCTTTTTAGGAATCAATTGTACGGTTATTTCTACATAATAACTTATACTACAGTGAAAGCTTTATAGGCAAGTTTTTATTATTAAAATTAGCTGTCTGATTTGATTCACTATCATTTTTCTTTTAAACTTTTTAAAATGAGGGCCTGACTTTTCCTGGTATGTTTGTTTAAGAAAAAAGACGAACGATTTTTATAATAATTTTACTACTATGCCGATTTATGAGAAGTTTTTAGTATAAAATAGATTGAGGTACATACCATTCACGCGTACTGATTTCATTATTATGTTTTACTATACTGATCTTTAAATGATTTTTTTTTACTATTTATTACTTATTGTTCATGTTATCATTACATAATACAAAACAAAGTCCTCTGCGACGTCTGTCCGTCTGTCTGTTCGTGATAAACTTAAAAACTACTGAACGGATTTTTATGCGACTTTCACCAGTAGATAAAGTTATTCATGAGCGTTAAGTATGTAATTTGTCAAGTTTTTTATCAGGACGGGACAATGTCCGCCGGGCCCGCTAGTCACTTATAACTTGTAAAAGTAATTTTTGAGTTATAATTATCCTAATGTACCGAATGACGTTGCATTCTACTCATTCGATCCCGCAGATACGTCGCGTTTCTTCCGGTAGCATCTCGAGCCTAGGTCGTCCCCGGATGGAGCCCTCGAGCTGTTACTATTGCGATACAGTGACTCACCTATATCAGTTGTACACACATGAGATCACCTCACATACGTGCACACATTACACACATGGTGGAAGGGTTTTATTTTTTTCCCTTACTCTAACTGAATCGAATAGTTTAGTTCGTTTCATTTCCGATATACATATAAACGAATATATATATGACTAGCTTAGAATAGTTTAGCTAGGTCAGATCCGGGATATCGGTAACAGCCCAAGCCGAGGTGTGCCGCGCACACTTGAGCTAGTTGCCTAAATAAAATCGGCTGAGTGCCTTAAGCCCTTGCCTTAGTAGTCCGGTGAAGCTATAAAGACCTTGCTAGATCAAAAGCGTAGTCAGTTGGAAAAAAAAAACGTTGCGTTCTATGTCAAAGATATTATGACTAGTCAAAAAAATTAATACTAATATATACATACTAGTACGACTTCGCACGCGTGTGTTATTATTTGTTGGTATTATTATAGCAATAATAAATAGTTCACTTGTCACATGAAGTTCATCTGGATATTATGTAGTTATTCTCCATATTCAGATATCTATACATCTCAATTTTCACGCTGATAGATTGAGCGGTATATAATATGTGCCGCAACTCCATCTAGATTTATAATGAAGTAGATATCATAAAAATGTTGTCCAAAAAACTTAGATATACATAGCAACATTTATTTCAATATAGATTTTATATATCAAAAAACCCATAGGCATTATATTTATCCTATGCATACTATTTCAGTGTAGTGGTATATTTATGTAAATAATAATTAAAAAAAGGTTTCAGTCCTTTAATCTTCACTTTTTATTGTTAACGTGGTTTTATCCACACCAGTGCGATTTCGTGATTCTCGTTTGTTCAACGAACCGGCGGAAACGAAATCACGCGAAACCTTTGTGAAGTCGATGAAGCTAGTTAACCTTTTATTTTTCCCAATTAATTCTTGCTTTTATTTTATAGAGAAACTATATTACAAATTAAATATATGAAATAAACTTTTTAATCTTATTTATTAAATAAAAACTACCGTCCACGACTTGGCATTTCTAATTACGATATAGAACTTAAAACAACAAAATATTAAAAAAAATTGTTATTCAAAGATTACATTAACTTATTTACCAACGAACAAACAAACTTTACTTCATTATAATAACACTATTAATTTGTAAAGGAACTGCCATTTTTATGCAAAAAAGGTTAAAAAAAAATACAAACTCGATATTATTTATTTGTGGATGACATTTGAATATGCGAAGAGTTTGATCACAGAAGCTTTATTAAGTAAAACAGTAGTAATCTTACCACTGCAATGTGACCTGCAAGATGTGGTTGGTAAATTTCATCAATATATGATGCATCTTAACTTATGTATGAGAAATAATTACCCACCTGAAAGTAATTTAAGAAAGAGAAAGAATAAATTCTGAATCACATACGTTATATACAGAAAAAAGGTTTTGTCTTATTATATATAGATCAAAATGACAGCAGAGACTACCGATGACATTCGTCTTTTGGCGACAGGCTTTGATTAAGATGTTATAACATTCATCAAGCAAACACACACACAATAATTTAGCCGTACCAATAAGAAGACATTTCTACATGTTGTTACTGTGTAACCTGTTATTCTTATATTAATATCAGATGAAGACCAATCTGTGGCTAAACAGATATAAAGTAAAATAAAAAAACTACGTGGGAATAAAATCTCGCAAATACGGAATAAGGAAAACATAGTTATTTCCAGCGGACCCAGTAAAAAATATAAAAATTCAATACAATTCACATACAATTATTTGTTTTTAACTTTATATCTCACCTGTCTGTATCTTCGGTTATTATAGAAAGTAGAACTAAATGAAATATATCTAAATAAAATACTTCATATATAATACAAAGATACTACAGTTATGTTAGTGAAACCAGTTATAAATGCTACAATTTAGTACATAAAATTTATATACAATCCATAAAGTTATTGGTTTTAAGTTTACATCAGATTTCGTACCATCTGTAGGTTAGTTGTTATTGAAAGTAAATAACAATCAAAATGAAATATGTGAGAATAAAATCCCTCAAATACAAAACGGGAAAACCTCGGCACGTGCACGAAAGTGATAAACGATTCCCAATGAAATATATTGCCCAGTGTGGGGTGTCGCACAATAAAGTGTTTACACAAATCACAGCAAATATTTGCGTGTATTGAACTGATACAGGGTGATTTAATTAAACGGGAGATCGACGGATCTCAATTTCAGCCGCGATATTACTTCTATGTAAATAGGAATCGTATTAATGTTTCATTTTTATACTGACAAAAGACAAACAATAATAAATTATGTAATTCCTTGACGGTGGGCGCGCGTCATAATGAAAATAGCTTTTTTATATACTAGTTCGGCAAAAGTACTGCACAATAGCTGATGGAAAGTACGATATACTCCAAAAGTAATGGCGACTGTCGGTGTCGAATACCAACCATCATGCATACCTGCAAAAGTAAATTGAGTGGATGAATGCATTGTAAATTTTTTTTTATTTTCTTAATCGTAAATTTTGACATTACTACCTACATTTATAGCCCTTTTACCAATATTAAGTTATCTCTGTAAAATTTCATCATTACTACTCAGCCCCCAAGGAAAGCGTAATGATATGTAGCTCTGAATAATACTATGGAATCATTTGGTATCTATCAGTAAAAGTCACATCAAAATCGGTTCAGTTATACAGGAGGTAAACCCTGACAAACGACAGACATTTCAAATTTATTCTTATAAAATATATTTTTCTCTCTTATGGATTCATAATAATTTCACAAAACATGAAGAAATAGTTCGAGTCATTGTAAAGGCATGTAAAGAAAAGATAGTAATAATAACATTAGTGAAGAACACTTTGTTTTCACAACGACATAATAACCTTTCTATTCTCAGATAGGTCGCGAATTGCATGTATCAGGCAACAGCCCAAGCCGAGGTGTACCATGCACCTTTGAGCTAGTTGTCAAATAAAATCGGCTGAGTGCCTTAAGCGCTCGCCTTAGTAGTCCGGTGAAGCTGTTAAGACCTTGCTAGGTTAATAGCGTAGTCAGTTCGAAAAAAAAAAACAACGACATAATATATGCTAACTATGGTATGAAAGAAATATAAAATAATTGACAAATATTCAGAACGAATTACGTCAATAAGAATAATACAAGTTTAATTGGTTAGTTTTTACCACCCTTCGAATATGATACAAACACTGATCCAAAATCTTAAGAGAATAACATCAGAGTATAACAGTTCCATTGCTAGGAAGGTTTCTCCCTTAAGGAACATACTAACTACATATTAACTACATACTAACTACATATTAACTACATACTAACTACATATTAACTACATAATAACTACATACTAACTACATATTAACTACATACTAACTACATATTAACTACATACTAACTACATATTAAGTACATACTGACTACACATTAACGGCTTCAAATTCCGAGAAATCTACAATTTTATAATTTTCTCACAAACGGTAAAACTAAAAGAATATTCCTCACGGAGTTTTCTTTCACCGTTAGCCAATAGTGTTACCAATTTTAATTAAATGCACGTCAATGGAGAAAAAATCGTTAGTGTATAGCGGGATTTGATTTGCATACATCGAATCGATATTCCAACCGTTCGTCTAAAACCACTCTATTAGATCTTTTAATTTTTTTATATCTATTCTGGTAACAAATCTTCCAGATGATTACTGCCATTGTAGTGTAAGTAATAATATTACAAATGTCTTGCGATCCTGGCTCTCACGTTAAAACTTTTCAGAAGTTTATGTGGCACCTTAGAATCCATGCACCGAGGTATTATTCTCCATCCAGTTCACTTGTGCACAATTATCGAACTATATTAGGTAAAATGCCACCAATATTACAAAATATGGAGTCAAATAGCACAAAATTATCCCACCAAAATATCTATATTAGAAAATCTAATTGTTCCCTTTATTTGTATGGGACACGCTTTATCCCAATCGTAACATTATAAATGCGAAAGGGAGTCTGTCCGTTTGTTACACTTTCATGCGTTAATTACTCGACCAATAAACATGAATCCTTGTATACGCGTTACCAGGATTACAGAAAAGGACATAGGTACGTTTCATCCACAAGAAAAAGACTGTTCCCTAAGGATAGATCAATCATTACATTACATAATATTAACACGAGCGAAACCGCGAGCAAAAACTAGTAGAATATTAAAAAAGAACAAAATATAACTATGTTGAAAATATACTGGAACCAACAGATTGCTTTCTTTAATTACACCGAACATATCAGCCCCATTGTTCTCAATTCATTCATGCTCCATCAGGAGAGTCGCTGATGAGGTATCATTACCAAGTCATGTAACGTTTTAGCTTCATCCGAGCAGGGTTCAGCTAAGATACTGTGACAAACATACTACTCATCAATGACTTTCTTTCCGTGCTTGACACACTCCATCATCAATTGCTACACATCCTCAATTTTACTGTATACATCGCAGTTGGGAGATTCCACTTTCCTCATTAAGTACGCAAAACTTCTCGATGGTTAGTGCCCCGAACGGAGTCTTGAAGCTACCTTAACAGATTGTTAAATAATAAAGATAAAATGATACCTTAGCTAAAATAAAATAAAGAAGTTTTAAAATAAAAAATATAATTCCTTAAAAAAATGCTCTAATTGTCTCAATGCGTCCTAAGGAATTTGAAAGGACTTTGACCTATTACGTGCACAACCCTAATGTTATTTCAGTATCAGAAATGAAAAATGAAGCGAATTTTAAAACATTTGCAACCCTCGTGAAACATCGAGGGTAAATTTTCACTCGACGTCGACCCTCTTTATAGTGCCTAAGGTTAGGTACTACTTACTCTATTGCATAAAGCTATTGGCATTGATATTCAAATAACTTATTACGGGAACGAAAAGGGAGGTATAGATTGTATGTTATTATACTCTTTGGTTAGTAAAGTCACTTGTTTAGAATTATCAGCATTCCAATTCACTTGCCTTGCGGACGTCAGCGCAGTTTCTCAAATTACTATACTTTTCAAACCTAAATTGTAACTTTTTTCGTTTCGCGTGTTGTTTTTCAATTATAATAAAGTTTTCAAATTAAAAATGGTGAGCTGGTAATGATGAATTCTATACATAAGTAGTTTAAGAATAATGCAATTTTATTTATGTTCACAGTTTTTGTAAATTCACAAACCATGAGGTTTGTTTGACATTGTATTCATAAAAGAGACTCGACTCACTTTTCGACAATCTCACATAAAAAACCCACACTGCCTGTTTTTTTTAAAGCGGCACCTGATAGAGTATTTAAAAGAAATAGCGAGATACATACATAAAAAAATTAAATTTTAGAAATAACAAAAAGCGACATTGTCTCTACTATGATATAGCACATAAATGCACAAATTTTTACACACGACCAATGTCAAATTAAACATAGTTTGTTATAAAATGTGTTAAACATCTACACACATAACTAGCAATTAGTTACAAATACACAAAATTCAGTCATGTGGAGGGATAGAACACGCGATGTCTCGGCTGAATAATAGGGCTTACTACCCCTGCGCCTAGAACCCAGAACTACCGATTATGTACATTCATTTGTCGAGCACAGACTAATTGGATATGAGGAAGTTTTCATGGTACAGGGAGTGATATTAAAATTAATAACATTAAAAGCCTTATGACATTTGTATGGATTTGCGTAGAGTGAGTTCAATGGAAATTGAAATAGTAATAAGACCTTAATTTTATAATGGAGCTATGTACACAAAACGGCCTGCACGTCTATACTGCCACCGACAAAACAACGGATGCATTAAATTAAAACAAATATTAAAGAAAAGTTGAAAAATGCGCTGTAAAGTAATGTATAGCCTGCGCTTTTAGCCAGGTATGTCTAACTCGTCTTTTAACTGAGTGTAATTTGAGTACAGAAGTTCATAAGCGAACAAAAAATACTTTTAGATGCTCCTTTTTTCCTGATTCCGTATATATATAAAACAAAATATTGCAAAAAACGGCAGATGTGTCCATGCTTTATTGTATGACAGTATAATACATACCGACTAATCCCTTAACAATAGTTGATAGTTAACTCCAGTATAACTATTTACCAGATCGAAGGAGAAAAATATGAGATCAAACAAAAACTGACAATACTGAATTCATTTACTGAGTGTACAGTGTAGACGCAACTTATTACATTTCGTTTATTTTGTTAGAAATAAATTCATCCAATTTATTTTTCTGGCAAGAAATGGTGCTAAATCTACGCTATAAATAATGAAAAGGTCAAGAGCGAACCATTAATGTTTCAAAGCGGTTAGAGTTTCAATATAAATATTTAATGTATTCATGCGATGGAAATTTCGTGGTTTTTGTATGTTTTAACTCTATAAAATTAATCAACGAGAAAATATTTAGATCTTCTAGTCAAAAACCTTTGAAGCATATTGTAGTTAAAATCGTTTACAAGCAAAAATATATTTACACAACTTGCGTATAAATTTTATATTAAAAATTACACAAATCATATTTTTGTCCGAGACAGTTTAATCTACACATATAAATCACGTTGAAGTAACTGTAGTTTGTCCAGGATTAACCCCGAAACAGCTATTCGGACTTTATAAGCAGATGGAGTGTGTGTTTAGAGTATTTTCTTGATGAAATACTATTACGCTTTTCCATGGGGTTAAGCAAAATCGATCAAATCTAACAACACAGTAACATACAATTAATATAAGAGTGTATACATTTGTTATATAGTTAATTACAAATTTACAACTAAAAATAAAAAAAAAATGGTTTTACGTAATAACCATCATAAGAAAACTTTGGTGAAAAATTGCATACTTTTATGAATTTAATTAAATTATTCTATATATAGATAGATGCGTCACAAGCCGAACGCTTAGGCCTATTGCGCCTCTGTATCGCTTGTTCCACGCTCTCGCTTGCACGCTCGGCTCAGGCGGAACGTGACAATGAGTCATGCTTTTTCGTGCGTGCAGCTGGCGTTCATCAATTTATAAAAATTTATCACGTCAATAAACAATTGACTCACAATTAATACCCCTAAAACACATTTTTACAAGAACGAAGACGCCGGCACTGGTTAATTTGTGATAATACTGCAATAAAAATATTCAATCCCCTCACGTTTACACATTCATCAAATTATAATTACATATTCAGTATTCGAAGAAATTCTCTCTCGGTTGTTTTCTTTCAATCTCGTGAAATAATACGCGAAATGTAAGCGACTGTCTCGTGTGGGTCGTAATGGCGAGTCATCGAACTTCGTGGGGGATGCCAGAATCCTTCTCAATTTATTTGTTTCTAACAAAATTACTCATACAGTGTCAGACATAGCTTTATATACTACATATGCTTAAATTAAAAACTGCAATACAAATGGCTAATTTATTTTTTGAATATATATTTTATAATATTAATTATACAATCCTTTAAACATCTATTTAGTATCAGAAAGCTTAATTCGTATACCAACCAAGAATGTATTGATGATTTCAAACATGGTTAAGTTTTTTAGAAGCATTTCCATATATTTTTTTTATATTATAGGGGGTAAAGGAACAGGCGGGTCATCTGATGGTAAGTGATTACCGCCATCCATAGACAGTGTTAGTGTAGTTAGTGAGCAACACCAGGGGAGTCGTAAGTGCGGTGCCGGCCTTTTAAAGAAGGTGGGCCTCCGGCGGTCTCACTGACTTAACGAAACGCAACAATGCAAGCACTATTACTTTACGTCGGTTTTCTGAGAGAGGGTGGTACTACCCTGGGCGAGCCGACGCATTTATGCTGAAACCAGTAATAGCTTCAGCGTGGCTCTTCTACATATTTATCTTTTCTATCTATGTTGCTACAAGTGACATAGAGAAACGTATAAAAACTTCTTTTTTTTTCGAACTAACTACGCTATTGACCTAGCAAGGTCTTAACAGCTTCACCGGACTACAGGTCTACGTATAAAAACCTGTTTTTCTCTAAGACTGACTCTATTTCTTAAATGTAGACAGGTCTTTATAAAAAATTACAAAGTAACCAAAAAATAAGTAGCCTAAAAGTATCTACGAAAAATTCTGTATCGAATGATCATAGTCCTATGCCGACACGTTTAGTAGTTCTGATTTCATCGAGCCTCACAAGAACTGTATTTTCGTAGTATATATAGATTAATCAAATAAATTATGCGTACTATATTCTTGATAATTTTATTTTCCTTCAAGCAATGGTGTTACGAATTCGTTTTAAATTATTAGTAAATGTACGCAATTGCAAACGATGTTTCGTCATTTGACAACGACGAGATTCGTTGAAAGTTTTTTCCATTCTTACAGACAGCGTTGAAAGTGATATAGAGAAACGTTTTAGAACCTGTTTACCTCTATAATTGTCTGCATTTATTATTTGGAGATAGATCTTTATGAAGAATACTTGTGAGATAAGACGTTGGGAATACAAGTTACAGGATCTTATTTAGTCTATGTCGTTCTAAGTATATACCATACAAATAACAATATTACCACCAACCACGATATACTCGCTGTAACAACTATCATAATACCATAGTGGTACAATGTTTTGACATATCGGTAATCGATCTCCCAATTTATCAAGAAGAGTGTTAGGGTGTGTGTACCCGACTGGCTGGTTAACACAAAGCATATAACAATACACGCACGACAGTTACACTTTTACGTTTCGTGACCAACCAGTGTTATCCAGCAGTTACCATATTGCACCAATCGGCATAGTCGTTGGGCCTTTTCTAAACGCACTTGGCTAGCTACGTCCCTCATGTTAAAGAATTGTCGCCAAGTAGTGATCTGGAGACTGCATTTGAGAGTCAATGCCTCTAGGTTTATCGTCTTAGCCATCTTGGACTACATGGTCATTTAACATCAGGTGAGCTTGTGGTCAAAAGCTAGAAACTAATAAATTATATTGAAAACAAAACTGCCGACTAGGTGTCAACCTGGAGCCTGCAACTTCGTTCTCATCATAATAGTTTTGTTTCATTTTTGCTTGTAATTTTATTATGACTACTATAATTAACCTATCACGGATTTTGAGTTATTTTTGTTAAATATCATTTTCTTCTTAGCCTCGATGGATTAGCGCAATAATTATAACCCAGATTATAATTTGAAAAGTCGTTGATCTGCCACGTGTTTACTGCAAACAATTTGTGTAATAAAAATCATATTCTTATTTTTTCCACTCTTCTGTTTCATTTCGCAGCGTGTCCGTGACGTTACAAATTGATGATGTCTAACCCTAAAATATTTACTGTAGTTAACATACGTCGCAATAAATATATCCGAAATTGTATGATGAATAAGGCGCATCCCTTGACTTTTGATGAACTACGCGAAGAATTTTTCTATCGTACGCACTCGCAATGGTCAAATCCCCTCCGTTTGATTTACCCTCACCGCAGGGATTATCACGACTGAAACATTATTTCGTCATCGTTTCACCCTCGCCGATTTAAATCTCAATATATTGGGAACTTTATTACACGCTCGTTTGGATCATAGTAGAATTCTGTGCCAGATTCATCAAACCGACGTTAGGTAGTTTATAGTATTCGGATACGTTGAAGCAATTCAATATAATCCCCTCACATTATAGTTATTGCTGTTTTTATTGAAAATATTACGATATTGGCAACAAAGTCTTTTCCTATAACGGTTTAATGTATCAAGTTTTTATCTATTTTGAAACAGGCAAATATTAATTGATTTTGCAGTCTCTGGCTTTTCCATATTTCATATTACATTAGTTGATTTTTATTTTCATACTCCAACGTACCTAAAAGACTTATTCAGTAGAATTTAAATAAGGCAAAAAAGTGTATAAACTCAAAAACTACTGGACGGATATTCATGCGGTTTTCACCAGTGGATAAAATAATTCATGAGGAACGTTTTGGTATATAATTTGTCAAGGATATATTTTTAATCAGGGTGGAACAACGTCTGCCGGGCCCGCTAGTTTTAACATAAAACAGCATCTCATTGACTGAAGGCTTAATTTTTTTAAATGAAATGGATTACATTTCTGACTGAACTGTCAATATAAGATAATCACTTTACTAATTATGTTTTGTATTACTGACAAGCAGTTATTTCCTTCCTTCTTAAGCCTGTTTCTACCTACTGCTGAGTGGTAAGGTACTCCTCATCCAAGTTCTTTCACACACATTTCATTAGATCGACAATCAGTTCTGGGTCCACATTTCATTTTGTCCCATGTGCAAAGTAACAAACAATCACTTAGACCTTAAGACATAGGACGTATACAAATAAAACAAATTTAACATTTTTTCGAATCATTCGTTTAATAGACGTCGTATTTGCAAAATCCATTATACTGTCTTAAAATCAATTTTTTTTCGTGGAAAGTAGGCAGCAGACTAAATAAGATTGTTTGGCTCGATGCCAGCACGTGGCGGTCGTAACGAACTAGGGCCTTAAGATTATTGTGATATTGGTTGATGGACTCCAATGGCTGATTTTATCGGAATATAGGCCAGAATTAGGTCAGAAATAAATGTTAGTGGATGCTACTATACTACCAATTTTGTAATTATTTTTAATCGGATTCATAGATGGAATTGTTAATGTCTTGTTTATTTCAAATTTGAATATACATAATATTTTGATTTTATTAGGTTAATGATTACTTTTTCAAAAGTTTAAGTTGATTTAGTTTAAAGTCGATTATAGATTTTTTTATTACATTTATATAGGATTTAGCGTCTAGCTACGTTCTCATTTGATTTTAATTGAGGATGTAATTTAAGCTGGTACACAGGCTATATCTAGAGAAGGACTGGCTCTCCAAAGCAGCTGCCGCAATACACCAACAGGTGTTGGTAATAGATTATCAACTCGAGAGTAGTTAAAAGCTCTACCAGGATGCAGTGATGGCTTTATTTAGTAAATTAACAGTTAAATAAAAAGTGGTAGAGTGTGAAACAAACGACTTAATATGGCTTAATATAATTCCAGGTGACTCTCGATCGTTGCAAGTGGACGGCACAGCTTTTGACCGTGCCGCAGAATTACTACGCCGTTCTCCCGAGTTCACGGTGCTCGCTACGCTGAAGCAAGAGCCAGCAAACTCGGGCACTATACTATCCTTCTCACATGGGTACAACAGGTATACACATTATACTTGCATATGTATAAATTATTACGTTATGTATGAATAATTCATTACGTTTATTAAAATAAAAAAAACTAGGTAATCTAAATCCAGACTAATCAAAATTTAAACGAAATCGAAAAAAACGTTTAGTGAAACAAAATGTTTTTACTTTATGATGTTCATTGAAAGATGAATAAAGGGATATTAGAGTGTTTTAGATGTAAAAATCATCTATGAATGTAGAACAGAATTGGTAAAGTCGATGTTATCCTGGTTGTTTATAGTATAATGTAACATTTGTAGTATTGAATTTATTTTAATGTTGTTGAGTAGGGAAGTAGAACACGCTGGTGAACACGTCGTTCTGCGCGGCATCCGCGGCGGGCGGCAATTCGGCGCTAAGCGAGCAAGCCTACTACGATGCGCGGTGAGTTCTAGATCTCAACATCGCTGCGCGCGCACGCATCCTGCTTCTTCGGCAGCATGCGTGCGCGCGCATAGGGGAGAATCATGTATCTTGGAATGTCCTGTGCCTCGGAATGTCCCCCTCGATTCATCCATTAACTTGGATGCGCTGTCACCTCTGCATGGATATAAGTGTGCGCTGGCGGGTCGGTTTGCATGCGCTGCCCGTTGTCCCTGCGTCTCGCCGCACTCCATCTTGTGTTCTGTGTCTTGACGTGTTGTGTATGTATGTCCACTCGGCCCTGAAAATCTGTCTCTCGATGTAAACTCGCCTGGATGTTGATGTATGTAGCGGCACGCTCGCCACGAGGGGACACCGCCGGACTCGTCAGTACTTGCATTCCAAGCGACATGTGAACCCGTACTGTCTCGCGGCGTGTGTATGGACGCGCGTTGCCTGTGCGTAACCGAGCTGTGCTGGAACACCAGCAAACTTATCTGGTCACCAGCCACTAAGCTCCCTAAGCTGAAACTACAAACGCGGAAACAACGCGATATGCTCTGGCTCGCTCGGAGCTATTTACGAAAACTTAGTGATATCGTCGAAACCGAACGCGAACGCGATTCGTTCCGAGGTACATGTTCCCCTATCTGCGACCGAGCGATATTGAGATGTAGACGAGCCGAGGTGAGATCGCGGTCCCGCCCCGTCGCCGTGAAATTGTTATGTTGTTTGCTTTGTTTATGTGTACCTCGGAACAGTTCGCGAGGGCGCGGCGGAGTGATTTCGAGAAGGCCGCGAGTCGGTGAGCGATGTGTGTCAGTGCATCAGTGTGGCGATGCGCAGGTACCTGGAGGTGCAGTCGAGCGGTCGCCGCGACGAGGTGCGGCTGCACTACGTGGCGGCCGGGAGCACGACGCCGCGCGTCGAGACCTTCCCCTTCCGGCTGGCTGACGGCGCGTGGCATCGGCTGGCGCTCGCTGTCTCAGGCGCACAAGCGACACTCCTTGTTGATTGCCATCCGCTCTACCGTCGCCTCATCCCACCGCCCGATAGAAACCTTACTCTCCCACAACTCTCTTTGTGGGTAGGACAGAGAAATAGCAAACATTCCTTATTTAAGGTAAAAATTATTAAGCAACTGTAATTACATTATTTACATTATAACAAGATTGCTAATCTACATCAATATACTTACAGGGTACTTTTCAAGATGTTCGACTTATCAGCGGACCACACGGGTACCTAGCACAATGTCCTGGCCTAGACTCAGAATGTCCAACTTGTGGGCAATTCGCTTTATTACAGGCCACAGTTCAAGAGCTTACTACACATATCCATGACCTTTCACTCAAGGTAGGCTTATTCGACATATAAAATCGCTATAAACTTATTAATATAATTACCTTTGGGAATACATTCCGTATTTATTAAGTATGGACTAGATATTGACGTATTTTATACAAATAACAAGAGATAACGCCGTCAAATTAGGAAATTGACATTTTATATGATATTCTTTATCCACGCAACCTATTTAATAGTTGTGGACTATCTATATACATATAATAAAACTGTAACTAGGCGAAATCTGTACATTAAATATTTTTGGAAAATTATAATTGAGGTAGACTTTGTTATAGATATAGAAGCCAAAAATAATCCTTTTACAATTTTTATCTGTCTGTCCCTGTGAACACGCATCACTCTAAAAATACTGACCAATTTTGACGAAACTTGACATAGTGATAACTAATATTATAAAGTTACATCTAGGATACTTTTTGTTCCATAAAACGCAAGGGGTTCTCCAGGAGAACAGACGAAAGTCAAAAATTTATAGTTAATTAAATTTTTGACGGATTTTGGTAAATTTTCTTTGTGCTATATATAGCAGACAGATGAGCAAAAATTTAAGATATATTTCCTCTTCCTATGCTTCTTAAAAAAACAAATAACCGAACCTCCATTCAACCGAACCGAAAATCGAACCTTCGTCGGTCGTTATAATGTACAGTACATTGTATTTGAGCTACGGCTATATGACGTTCCTATGCGTAATTATCAATCAGTTGAATTATAAGCATAAAATGTAACAAGTAGGCTAAATTCTAGTATGTGTAAGTAAGTAAGTAAAGTATGTGTTTGTGTCTTTGTCCTGAAGCATTTTCTTTACTTTGATGTTTAAACCATAACGATTCTAAACAAAGTGCACTTCAATAATACCATGTCGACAAAGTTGAAAAATATGTGTAAACGAAACTGTCACGTATATGTTGTTACATTTATTTTATATAAAATTTGTTATTAATATTTTTTGTTGTAACAATATTTGTGCATCCTAGCTTGTAGGTGCAGAAACGAGGTTAGCACGGCTGGAACAATGCGACTGTCAGAAATCGTGTTACTCCAACAGTACACTCCACGCCGACGGCGCCACGTGGCAGCAAGATTGCAACCGATGCTCCTGCGTGGTAAAACACTTCACTGCGATTTTTTACTGAGACTTTCTACCGAATCGTACATGATTTAATATTTCGTTTTCATAGCACGGTGAGATAACGTGCAGGCCAGTCGAGTGCTATAGTGCAAACTGCAAGAATCCAGTACTACACCCAGGAGAATGCTGCCCTACGTGTTTGAGTAAGTAGATCTAATAAGATTGTGTAGGAAATGAAATTATGCGGACATGTATCCACCACTCACCCGCAAATGGAGATCCTCTTCTTCGGGGTACCCCGGCTAAGTTTGTGGCTTAGGTCCTTGATTTTGTTAACAGGACACTAGTCTACACTGGTACTAGGTTTCACTGCGGTTTTCTAGAAATTTTATCGATATTATAATTGTTTTTCAACGCAGTTACGCTGAGAGCAGTTTACAGGTTTCGATATTCAAACGTAATAGTGTTTTTCATAGAGAGCAGTAGTTGTGTTCGTTTAAAGTGCGTTCAGGTAAATTAGTGGACAGATACATTCCATTTAATTGATGAAATTAAATAGAAAAAGATTTATGCCAACATATAGATACCAAATAAAAATACGGAACAGAGATAATGTATCGGTTGTTTAAACGTGGACTAAGATGGGAAACACGCTAAATTTACAAAAGCGCAACTGCCGGTACACCCCTATAGATGGTTGGCGGCAAATTTACAACTTAAGGGTGGTAAGTAAAACGTTCTACAACCATCCTGTGATTTCGTGTGTATGGTTTTGTCACATTTTTTTCCTTCACCGAAAACTTCAGATCACTCACAAGGATCCAAATCGATTAATGCAAAGTTTTTATACGCTAACACTGGAGAACTCTTCGCGTCGCTACTATTTTTAGATTAAAAACGCATCGACTATTTACTATTTAATCAAAATTACTAACATTAAATTAAGATCTTACGTTGTCATCAAAACAGACTTTATAGTCTAAAAGATATGAGGTAATCCAGCGATAATTGGGCTTAAACTGCTTATCTTTATACTATTGGTATGACAAGGCCAGGTTTGTATACTTGTAAGAGATAGTATCAGAAACTACTGATGTTGTTGCATCCAAAATTGATGATTTGATGTTACCGCGCTTCTTCCGCCTAGAGTTGATTGGCAGTTGTCACGTCTATCTGCGACAAAAACTTTTGATTTTATTTATTTTATATGTACATAAAAAGTTATGAAGCTGGTAAGATAAAAAACGCGAAAGATTACTGGTAATTGAAACCATAAAAAGACAATTGATCCCGTAGATATCGTTATGTAGTTGTAAAGAACATCCTGTTATCGTTGTTATTCTTCAGAAGTAGCGAAGTTACATCAAATTAACTAATTAGATTGAATTTCGGCAAAGTTACGCGTTCGTGAATCCACTGATCTGATTCTGAAAATTCCTTCGCTGATATACATATAGCTACTGTCTTTCGGAACAACATGCTTATTACATTTTGAATTGTTATAGCAATGCACATGAAATCTCGGACGGTAACTAGTCTCCATATAAGTTCATATTATATTAGAAAATAGCATTAGAAAATAAGAAAACGGTCTAAAAATAATAGAGTAGAAAGAACAAATTATAAAACAGCGCAATTAGTCTCGCCGTTAAAAACATAAGCTACAGGTTAATCGATCAAAACTTTACATCTTAATTTTACACGTATAGCTAACAGATTTAATTAACGCCTATGTTTTTTACTTTTCAGGACAATGCTTTATGAAGGGCAACCTCTACGAGCACGGAGAACGTTTTACACCGAAGGACTGTGCAGAATGCGTATGTCACGATGGTAATATGCAATGCACGCGAGTAGACCCTGAAGAGGCTTGCCCTCCACTGCCTTGCGACCCGGCCGACCAGTTTACTGTACCTGGTGAATGCTGCAAGTTCTGTCCAGGTAACAAATTCCTTTTGCCTACAAATTTGTAAAATAGTGATACTTTTACTAATCACAGGAGAAAACAAAGAATGTATCAATACCATCGTACCTTAACGTTTTTCATTAACCTCCTTGACACCAAACATACTTAGTACTAATAACCAACTTTTTAATAATAACTTTCACACTTCCAAACGCATCTAAAATTCTATAAAAGGTGGCCTAATCCATTAAATTACAGTTAATTTGTTTTATAGCATAACTTTTCATTATTATTCCATTCCATATAATCCAAACGTCACACGATTAAGTAATAATAACTTATATATTTCATAAGAAAAGCAAACTCGATGACAACCATGAGTAGATTAAAAAACTTCTGATGGTTAGTATTTTGATATTCATAACAATGTCAACAGAAGAACTAGCTGAACTTGAGAACTGCAAAATGTACAATCACCTCAAGGAAATTTGAAAGCTCATATTGTATATTGATTTTATTATAGGCGTGGACTATTGCAGCATGGGTCACTCTTGTGATGAGAACGCGACATGCATGAATCTTAACACCAAATATACGTGTAAATGCAATCAGGGCTTCCAGGGCGACGGAATTACTTGCCAAGGTATGCTTATTATCTTAACCTTAATTAACCTTTTGTGCCTCTTCGGCTCTTAAAACTTAGTAGTTAATTCCTTGTACAATGACCTGATCAGAGCAAACCAAAGATTGCGAACATGGTGTTTTTTAAATACTACTAATATTACAATATTTAATACTATTTACGGACTTTTACTACTGGATATTTGGAGGGAAAAAGCCTTTAACCGCATTGAAATACTTAAAACCTAGACCAGATCCCTTGTGTCTGCGTAAAGTTAAATTACTATTTTGTGAAAAATATATTCTCCGCATGTCTTTTCTCTTTTCTAGATGTAGATGAATGTCAAGAAGCTGGTGGATTGTTAGGGCACCATTGCCATTCCAATACGCGATGTGTCAACGTCGTGGGCAGCTACATATGTCAATGTTTAGAAGGCTATACTAGACGTGATAAATTTAACTGTGTCGAGGTAAAAAAACTTATAATTTCTATGGAACCATATTGTAATAAGAATTGTAAGTCATTTATAAATTAAATATATAATAATTTGACATTTATTCGTGCAACCAAGAGTACGTATAAGTGTATCTTTCTAAGGAAAGCATTTTCTTCTATTCTTACCATGTCACCAGCAGATAAATATATAACGTATTAATTACCTATTGTTCTATGCAAGACGGTATAAACCAGCTTGAAGGGATTGAAGCAAATGTTACTAGGAGAAACTAGATTTTGTATGATGGTGTTAAAAGTGGACCAATTTGGAGAAGTTAATAAAGAAGGTTGTACAAGTAGGAGATCCATATATATTTTACTTGTCTGTTATGTGTGGGACCTGTGACATCTGTTACTTCTGGTATCTAGCTAATTCGACCTTTATTTTGTGTAGGTTGATGAATGTTCAGGCGAAACGCATGGATGCCACGCGGACGCGGTATGCGCAAACACGCCCGGCTCCTACACGTGTCGTTGCCGCAGTGGGTACGATGGCGATGGATACTCCTGCATGCGTTAGTATTCCAATTAATAATATCATATCTTAAAGAAATACATAACCAATCATATTATGTAAAGATATATAAACCTTTGTGTGCTTAGTTGTGATGCTATATTCGGTCTAAAGAATGTTGTCACCATTCGAAGCGTTAGAACCTCCTGCTCATAGCTGTCACAGTGACTGATCTCCTATAGTAAGTATCAAATAGGAAATACATGTTTGAATTCGTGAGGCACGTATGCCGGTACACATGTGTCTCACGAATTCTTATATATATGAATAGCTAGCTTAGTTTAGCTAGGCCAGCTTCACACTGTTACATCCAAGGCAACAGCCCAAGCCGAGGTTCGACCAATTCGGCACCGGCGAGGTGACTTAAACGCTCGCTTTAGTGGTTCAGTGAAGCTGTGAAGGCCCGTCAGAAAGCGCTATTTAACATACAATGCAACTAGATGACATGATAGTTGGCTCTAATAAAAAAACTCTACGGTCTTTATTGAACCGTTAGCTTCCCGTATAGTACACGTTTAATTGAAATACTAGGTATGAAATTCTTACTACCCTAATTTTTATATATATTTTTTTTATATTTATACTCATGTTATACAATTTACAATTTATACAATTTTACAGAGTTATACATATACAATTTTACAGAGAAATATTAGAATGATAATTATAACTATATTACCATTATTATATTAGCTAGCCGAATTACTAGCAAAAATTATAATTACATGAGCATTAGTGACTGTTGTAATTAATAACTGTGTTACAGCCACTAACACTCACCGCCGGACAACACTAAGCTTTTTGTTTGAAAAAGTTAATACATAAATCGTAATATGCAACAATGGAAAATAGTTTATCTAATACTGAAATGCTGCTAAGCAAGCGTGAGTTAATGTCATGTTGAGTGATATGCATGTATAGAATTTAAGTGTGTTTTGATAATATTTTATTTTAGCAAGAAACACCTGCAAGTAAATCGGCATTTGGTGTGTTTTCATTTTTGCCGACAGCAATTTGCACGGGCGGTTGTTTAAACGGTGGCGCTTGTGTTGCGCCGGAGCGGTGCACGTGCGCTCGCGGTTTCGCAGGAGCGCGGTGCGAACGCGACGTGGACGAGTGCTCGCGGCCGGCGCACCCCGCCGCGCGCTCCCCTTGCGCTCCGCACGCGATATGCATCAACACACCCGGTTCCTACTACTGCATGTGCGCGCGCGGGTACCGCCGGAATGCCGTACACGATACGTGTGAAGGTACTAAAAACTACGCTGCTCGCGCGATACAGTGACACAAAATCTTACTTCACTGCGACTACATTACACACATCACCTCCACACACGTGCACGCATACACGCTTACACATGCAAGTGGAAGGGTTTTATTTTTTTTTTCCCTTATCAAACTGAAACAGTTTAGAATATTATCCGATACGAAATATATATAAGGGTTGTTGAGGTATGTATGCTTGGTACACATATATGTTTCAACAACTCATATATCTATGAATAGTTATCTTAGCTTAGGTTAGCTCAGATAGGTCGCGAATTGCATGTATCAGGCAACAGCCAAAGCCGAGGTGTGCTGCGCACCCTTGAGCTAGTTGTCAAAATAAAATCGGCTGAGTGCCTTAAGCGCTCGCCTTAGTAGTCCGGTGAAGCTGTTAAGACCTTGCTTGGTCAATAGCGTAGTCAGTTCGAAAAAAAAAAGGTACTAAAAACATTTTCTTTGGTAATTTATTGGCTAACTTTTGACCAAACTAAGCTAGTACATTAAATGGGAATCTAACAAAATTTTTAAAGAATCTATGTTTCTTTTCCGATGTTTGACGATTGTCTGAATATTGTCTTCCGACTATTCATATTTATCATTCAATAATTATAAATGAAATTACATGAACTATATTTATCTTATAACAAACAGTTTTCTAGAAAGAGCATGTGTACAATTATGCGTACACAATATTTAGTTTTATAACTTTCACGGATTATAAAATCAGGGTTTATCTTAATAAATGTTTTATAGATGTTGACGAATGCGCGGAAGGATTTCATACTTGCCACCAGAGCGCACGGTGTGTTAACATCGACGGAGGCTTCCGTTGCGAATGTACCTCTGAACACTGCGAACTAAGTATGTATTACTTTAATATTTATTAGAGAATTTCTATATAACCCTATTGCATTTTATTCGTCGAGCCTCTATAGTATAAAGTTACTCTCAGCTGTAATATGGGTGTAATAGATGATGGGTGGTAAATTTTTAATAAGTAGGTTGTATAGTCAAATTAACGTTACAGTATTCTGTAGCCACCACACTACAAATTTAAAACTTTTCAATGCAACATATTTGTTAGGGATTTAGGTCCAAATGGCTTGCAACCACCGAACACTTATTGAATGCTACATTTCATATGTCATAGAAATAGGGATATTTTTGTTTAGTTATTTTATTATCCAAGATAGACCTGCGGGGTGGTAGGGTGTCTGTACCCGACTGGATCGCGACCACCGTACACCAGGTGGAACACCCGCTATAGTGGCACGTTTGGGCGTGTCGCGTTCCGGGATCAGCCGGTGTATATCCAGCAACTATGGGGGGGGGGGGGGCTGTCCCTGACTGGGTCGCTTTCAGGCCGGCATGACAGCGGCGACCGGCGATGGATAGTATGTCTTACGGTGGTTGCCATTGTTTTTGGATTGTACTGTGCTTACCATCAGGCACAGTACAGTACTTTGCCGAGCTACAATAAAAAAAAAGTGTGTGTGTACTTATGTACACGCGTTAGAAGTTATACTTCTTTGGCGTAACAAGATAACAATCTGTTCAAAAATTTTATCTTTCGCCTTAATCTACGTTTGTAGAAAAAAAAAAAAAAAAAAAAAAAAAAAACGACGAGCATACCAACATGCGCGACTAATATCGAGGTTCAATTTCTATTTTGTTGGTAGCTTTTTTTTCGAGACTTAATGAGCGGTTAAGCAGACAGCTTCATACTGTTAATTTTCTGTCACAAAAATTAAAATTTCACTCTCATCATTTTTTCATAACGCGCTTAAAGAAGTATAACTTAAAAAAAAAGATTTTATCAAACGTAACGAGATGTCGTTTGTTAGGCTGCAGGTGGCAGGGCCGCGTGGTAGCGGAGGGTGCGCGCTGGGCTGAAGCGGGCGGGTGTCGCGCCTGCTCGTGCACGGCCGGCGTCGCGGCGTGCGTGCGTCCGCCTTGCGCTTGTGACACTTCTGATAATCTCACACTCGCCGTGAGTATGCGGACAGCTTCCATCTTTCATCCCATATATACAAGTTTACAATCCGCAACCGAATCACGTTTTCTGAATTTACATATTTTAGAATTTATATTATTAGGTGTAGTAATTGTGACCAAATAAACAATATAACCGTAGTGTTCCATTTCAAATTATCATGTGAGATTTTTTTTTTATTATAAGACCGCAATGGCTGTAAATTACAACCTAATTACAAAATTACGTATACTAGTAACGGTCTAGTGGTCGAAATGCTATAATAATTCATTAGCTTTTCGAGTTTCGGTATTAAAGAAAAACCTATTTCATTTTTTTTATTGATTGCTATAACGTTGTAGTAGATACTAGCCAAAAAATAGATAAACTCGGTTGTGCAGCAAAGGAGGATGTTATATGTAACCGTTTAATCTATCTATATTATTTTAGTTCTGTCTTACTAATTCATGACAACACTAAACAATCGTAATATTATCAAAAACTATATCATACTTTTGTAGATTATCTGGTCTCGAAGGTTATTTCAATTTATAATCTAAATATATAAAAATCCAGTTTCATGATGTTTATCCACGATGAACTCCAAACTACTCAACCGATCTTCATGAAAGTTGGCATTTATGCATAATTTGGTCCAACTTGAGACATAGGATTATTTATATTTCGATTAATAGCCTCAATATTATATAATTACAAATTAAATAATTATCAATGTTGATTATTATTATTAAACGTAAGCTTCATTTGTCTCGAACAGATGGCGTTTTAAATTAGTTTGTTGACAGAACACTGTAGAACCGACTGTTATGGATATCTCATAGATGGTGCCACATTGTAATTTTCAATTTCTTTTTTAACTCCAGTTTATTTATAATTTAATTCGCCGTTCTTTAACTCGGGCACTTTTTCGACTCATTACCCCGTAATACCAAATACAGCAACGCAAGTCATGACCAGCTATAAATGAAATGATGAATATTGAAACGTAAATGTGTATTTCAGTTACAAAGTACAGAGTCGTCAGTAGAGATGCAGGTGGCGCCGGCATCGTGCTGCCCACACTGCGAGCCGCGGTACCACTGCCGACATCAGGAGATGCACCACGTCACGTTCCGGAGTGGCGAGCGGTGGTTATACCAGTGTCAGATTTGCGAGTGCCTCGTCAGTACCTATTCTTGAAGCTAATTTTTGCTCATAATAACTAACATATTCTTTAATATAGGCCAATTTCAACGGGAGATATGTGCAGTGGGTGGAAATTACATTTTTGAGCATGTATGCAAACCAAGCCCGAGGAACTGAGACGGATCTCAAGCTTATTCTAAAGAAGTGAATTCTAGTTACAAAAGGAAAATGATAGTAATATAACACATTTATTTATTGACTCGAGGCTAATTCACAAAGATCCCTTAATATCAAAGACTTATTGAAGGGACTTACAGAGAGCGCATTCGCATAATAATTATTTGTATTCAAGGTTCGTGGCTTAACAACAAATTACTTATAAAATTCTTCTTGATACCAAATGGTTAGATAATAGAATTAGGACGAGTCTAATTCAAGCGAGCAGATTTATTTCACGAAATCTTCTTTTCGAAATCACATGTTCTTGTTTCTTTCTTTTTAAGGCAATAAAGGGAATAAACTTCGATTCGCGGAGTAACCAACATACGAGTCGTTACATTTAGATTTCAGAATGAGCTAAATCTAATGTCAATCGTTCATGTAATATTTAATTTTTTTAGATTTCCAGTTTTTATACACCAAGAACGAAGTTCAAATTTGTCGTTCATAAGGTTTTTAGTTTTTTTAGGATCTTTATATTTTACACTAGTGGCCCGCTCCGGCTTCGAACGGGTATAAAATATATAACCTATGTCATTCACTGAAAAAATTATTAAAATCGATCCAGTTGTACAAATCCCAACCCAGAACGTCAGTACACTTATACGGGATTGAAATAAAATTTCCGAGTGTATGCGGTAGAAAGTAATTTTAATAAACATTAATTACAACCATACTATTTCACGGTTACAAAACGATAGCATGTTCATATTATGTGCAGTGCCATCTCTTGATAACAATGATAAACAAATGCATTAACACCAGTAGTTTTGATTTATCCATTACTGCCCGTGGCCCGCCTGCGTTTCTTGCAATGTAAGCGGAAAAAATGTAATTATTTACAACATCACACTAGAAACCTCAAAAATAACAGTATTTCTTCACTATTTAATGGATGTTATTATAGATATAAACCTTCCTCTTCAATCACTCTATCTATTTAAAAAAAAAAAAAAAAAAAAAAAAAAAAAAAAAAAAAAAAAAAAAAAAACCGCATCAAAATCCGTTGCGTAGTTTTAAAGACTTAAGCATACATAGGGATATAGGGACAGAGAAAGCGACTTCGTTTTATACTATGTAGTGATGTACAAAATATGAAGATCGTGAAAAATTACGTAAAATATTAGGAACGGCTAAAATTGGATTTAGCTTACTTTGAAATGTAACGGACTCATATATTATTGCAATTTGCAATTCCTTTACAGGTCTATGTAGTAGATGTTATGACAGAAAAAAAAAGTGTGTGTGTACTTATGTACACGCGTTAGAAGTTATACTTCTTTAGCGTAACAAGATAACAATCTGTTCAAAAATTTTATCTTTCGCCTTAATCTACGTTTGTAGAAAAAAAAAAAAAAAAAACGACGAGCGTACCAACATGCGCGACTAATATCGAGGTTCAATTTCTATTTTGTTGGTAGCTTTTTTTTCGAGACTTAATGAGCGGTTAAGCAGACAGCTTCATACTGTTAATTTTGTGTCACAAAAATTAAAATTTCACTCTCATCATTTTTTCATAACGCGCCTAAAGAAGTATAACTTCAAAAATCTTATCAAAAATAATTCCACACTACAGTTAGGTGAGGTGGACTGTTGGGAGCCAGAGTGTGAGGAGGGGGAGGGGTGTTGCACCGGTGCCGCGGGAGCCGAAGCAACGGGCCTGCAGGGGCGGGGGGAGAGCGGGGAGGGGGGCAACTGGCGCGCGCCGCATCGCCTAGAACTCGCGGGTTGCGCGCCGCCACATTGTCCGACGTGCCAAGTACGTAGACCACTTTACAACACACGTCGACACACTAACATGTCAATCGTTTGAAGCCATCGTTGTTTGTCAATTAAACAGGACTTTTATCAAACTTTAAATACTTTAAATAATGTCAAGATTTTGATTATACTTCACACAATTTTACGTCTTTTTACTCCCGTAAAATCATTAGATTTCAATTTGTTGAGTCTGGTAAACAATTACGGCTTCCAGTCAAAACCATCCATTATACCTTATTTCCTAACATAAACAAATGTTAATCTTTTTTACCGTTTAAAGCGATTCGTACAGTTTTAATACGTCATAAAAATAATGCACCGCAAAAACTGTACTTTGAATAGCTGTTACATAAAGACAGTTCTAGTTTAAAGCTTCGTAATTCATCTTTCACTTTACTAGTATATAGGGATCCTTAGAATCATACAGTACTAATTATAATTAGAAACGAAATTGTAACAAATTAAAATCCGTTTTATTCTAAAGTTTAAACGAGTTTTCATCTTGTCTTACACTTTCTACTGCAAAAGTTTTGTGTGCTCCGTGATCGCTTTAATGAAATTAACGCTTAAGTACTGTTTGCGAGCTGTTTTGTTGATAACCCGAAGCTTGTGGCGACTAACGAGGGACCGCTTCTAAAGTGGTCCGTGTGTGAAAGCGTCGTTTCCGCTTGTTGCAGGGCGGGCAGTGTGCTACTTTGGTGAGCAATCTCGCGTGTTGTGTGCATCGGTAACCATCCACACTCTATTATACATTCATACATCTGCTCTATTAACACGTCTTTATTTGAATATGAACGTCTTCGATTTAGTCGCCTTATGATTACTTAACCAATTGTATTTTGTTAATTATTCAAATGAAAATAAAGTTAATAAGTTTCAGTATAAGACTTACGTGATACAAAATTTTTAGTTATATCTTTAAATTAATACATTGCCTAAATTATCTATGACAAAATCGAAGACGAAGTTCATTTAAAGTGTTTTATTTTGCATGTTATATCTGTTTACTTATCCATCGAGCATGGCGACATAATCATTTAAATAAAACCATTGAATATTTCAATACTAGGTATCATTCCGCTTGATGAGCATGCTTCAACATTACCAAACTTGATCATAATTCCGCTACGACCCTTTATGTTAATTTTATCATTTCTTACCACTAGATTGTAATATAAATCGTATATTAGGAATTCATAGTTTGATTTTAAAGATATAGAGATTACTAGAATCGATGTATCATATAGTTTCCAAAAACGATGTCTTCGTTGGACGAGACACGCAAACACTCTCGATTACGAGTTATGCTAACAGGTGAATCATTAGTGAGTAGTTGACACAGATGTAAAAATCACGTTATAGTTGAAAATAAGCTAGATTAGATACGACGGTATGCAAACGAGTGAGACTCGTGTGCGATCGATGGAAGGGTATCCGGAAGGGCGCAGTAGAACAGGTTAATTGTGTGTGACAGAGCGCAAGTGTCGGTGACCGGAGCGCTGACGCTGGTGGCGCTGTGGTGGGGCCGGGGCCGCGCGGCGCACCGCAAACACCGCGGCGCGCGGCGCTAGAGCCGCCATGAACCGAGACAACACACCACATACACTTATTTATTCTAGATAGATCTAATGTTAACCAATTACGGCGGGCGCTCATTCGCTCCACAGCCTTAACTTAGTGAGCGGAGTCGCGCCCGCCCGCGCACCTCGCTTGGAACCGCCGTTTCTCCCACCCTCCCCACGGCAGGCACCCTTCCATCCCGACCGTTCCTCTTCGCCGTAGCAATATTGTAGCGTTATTGTATAGATATTACTGCGACTGGGTGCGCTGCACGCTTTAGTTTAAATGTGCTCGTTTACGATGGACTCCTTCGAATCGCGTAGTGCAGGAGTTTTTTGTATGGTACGAGCACAGCACTCTTCAGCAAACGGACTAGGCGGTTCCGGCGAAGTGCGACATTTTAGTTTCTCGTGCTCTGAATTTGTGCGGCACTTTTGTCACGTGGTTTCGTTTGATTTTTCCACCATTTCAAGGAACACGACAGTTAATAAGCGTGCACACGAGTGTTTCGCGAATTCAGTGCAGCTCGTTTTCGGCTCGGCGCGATGAGATTTAGACACAATGACAGAACCCCAGTGTATAAATTAATCTAAAATATATTCGAAGCGTATTTGATGTCCGCATTATGGCCGCGGCCGGGCCGGCGGCGAGCGTCGCGGAGCGCTGATTGCGTTCTCCGTATAAATGCCCTCGACTTCTCTGCGCGTTGCCATCGCCGCTACTTATAATCATCGAATTCTACATTTAAACAATATGTCGAACGCTTAAAACTATTATATTAGAATCTTAACGGTACTATTTAGCTATTGTTGTGAGTATATAAATAATGCATAGTGTTGCTGGTCGCGTGTGCGCAGGCGCCGTGCGTAGGAGCGCCGCGTTGTCGGGGGCGCGGACTGTATCTATTGTATTGTGAAGCGCGAGGCGCGAGCGCGGGTCGCGACACCGGCTGGCGGCTTCTTCAATTATAATATTACGTAATATTTTAAATATAGTTATAGTCGTGTACATGAATAGTGTAGTAGAGCCAGACCGGTGCGGCGCGGCCCGCCCGCTCGCCTCCGCCCTGTTGTACGAAATTTTTCATAATATATTATTATAGTTTATGTTTGACATTATATAGATCGTTTTCATGTATAATTTTGAATTTACCAAAAATAGGTACCAAATAAAAACAAAGATTATTTCTTGATTTCCTAAAGCATTTTAATGCTTGCATGTTGTATTGTGTTCAAAAAATTACGATTAAAAAGACATTCCTCAATTATTGTATTTTTATTTAACAGAAATTAATTCCTTTTGCATCACTGAACAGAGTGAAAAAAAAATAGAAAGACAATTCTTTATTTTTTAATTTTACAAATCTAATTACTATTATAGAACTAAGCGAACGGCAAAAATTCTTACATATTATTGGAACAACGTTTTATAATTTATATATCGGTACAAGATGGCAAACAAATTAACTTTAAATAATTGCATAAAAATTTTAATTAAAATTCAAGAATATTTTATAGCTATATCCAAACTCCTTAGAGTATTATTTCAAACAAATATAAAATAAAAATCCAACTATTTCTTTTTGCGATCATATTTGCAATTAATCTATATAATACTTAATAAATTAATGTAAATACAATTAACTATTCATTTCAAATAAAGAAAGACATGTAATTAACGAATAAAGGAATACTTTTAAATAATTGTTTATCTAAGAATGTAATAAATTCAAGATTCCCCAAATAAATATCTCGTAAGTACCCAATTCTTTTAAAGAAAACATTATCACTGGGAATATAAAATCTTAGGTATATATCCGATAAATTCCCATCTCTAGTAACATAACATACAAAACGATTAGGCCCAACCAACACACATAGCGGTTAAACCAGGTGCTGTTTCTAGCTTTTTTTATACACAAATAAAACAAATGGTGAAAACCCTAGCATTGTGGACTTAGATCATTACATTACTAAATGTGTATTTAATAGTTGGAGACATGTTTCTGCCTATACGTGTTGTAGTACCCTGGGATGTATGTTACATTTGCGGTGTACCATTAGGTACAAGGGCAGGTGAGGTGAGAGACACTAATGGTGGTGAGGAAGGATGCGTCCCGAGGCAGGTGATGCGTAGCGGCTGCGAAAGCTTGTAGGCGCGCATCTCGCTGCACTCCACGACGTTTACAACAAGGGTATAGGTGGCGGCAAACAATGTCACTGCCTTTAAACATATATACTTAACTGTTAGGATGCTTATTTACTAGTTAGTATACAGCAACCGCAATATAGTATACCGAAGTGATTGACGACGCGGTTAGTTGGTTCATACGTCTGGCCGTGGATGCTGCGGCGTGGGACATTGTGGATTATAACTTAAAAATGGTCATAAAGGATTAAAATGCAAACGCCATAAAGGCAATAACCTCATTCTCCAAAAGTTACTAATAGTTAAACTTAAAAAATCACAATAGTTGCCCACAAACGATTTCCCGCTCTGATAATACACAATAACTTTGTAAAATTATATACCGAAACCTTATTCATGAATCTTTATATTTACTGGTGAAAATCGCATGAAAATCCGTTCTGTAGTTTTTGAGTTTATCGTAAACAGACAGACAGAAGTGACAAAGGACTTAGTTTTCTAATATGTAGTGATTAAACGAAAGAAATAAAAAGGTGCGGACCACGAGTCTGCAGAATTAAAAAAATATATATATAAAAAAAACATACAACAACAGTCCATGGTAAGTAGTACGACCGAGCGATGATAGCTCAGTGGTCACGAGTTCAAATACTATATTGATCGACGTTCATTTGAGTAAAGAAATCATAGATTAGTTAGTAGTGATTCGAATTATGTAAAACGTATCCAAACTTCTTAGCCCTGAAATATTTGCCAGGCAATTTCGTAAACTTCCAGTATGCGCATAGCTCTTTATCAAGATTAGATTCGGAGATTAGGTTAGAATATTAAAAAGACATTGCGAAAAAATACTTACCATAACAATAATCATGGCAGAAGCGAGAGCAGACAAAGAAGCAGCATAATTGCGTAATTCGGTAATAGCAGGCCGAAGACATCCGATGGTGTACAAAGGAGTGACGCATTTGTCGCCGTTCTGTTAAATTTATAAAAATACGAACGTCTTCACTTAATAGGTTAATTATTTACAAAAATGTTAATTTTCTTTATATAAGCCCTTTACGACCCAATAATTAGGAACATAAACACATGGAAATATTACTTACATTTCAGTGCAATATAATAAAATCTAAAATTTCATATAAATCCTATTGAAATACTATGTGACATTCCATGCAGCTAAGAGCATGCTGCACATTGGACTCTGTCAAAGGTTACAACAACTACTCTTATGCAGCTCGCATCCAACGTATTCCTGTAAGTATGACCAGCTCGTTAGTCCACACTCCGTGTTTCAGTATATTTCTTTTATAGCCAAATTGCAATCACAGTATCAATAAAACCTCCATTATGATGAAAATAAACGCAAAACCATATGGTAAAACCGAATTATGTATATAAAGGCACCTTGCCATTCCAGACGCGACCGCAGCAAGCAGGTGGCAAAGCGCGTCTGTGATGGTACCAATCAGCATCTGAGGTTATGCCGCAGCATTTTAACTAAAAAAAAAAAGTCATTATCATAGATTATATATTTTTAAATATATACAGAACGTAAGATAATATATAAGGAATATGTAGTAGAGATGTAATACCGCGGTGTTCCTTGCTATAAATCTGATGAGACTAGCGTTCGAAGAATGGTTACATAAAGGAATACCCAACCACAATATCAGTTTGTTAGATTTCAGAGCTATTCAGAATACTTTTAATAGAGCGTTACCTAAGAAACAGCATCAGTAACTGAATATATGCACTAGTCGAGATTGAAGGCAAAATACCTGTGAATATCCTGTTGTAAAGTTTATGCTCTACGCTGAACGATAAAAAACGATTTCTTTTGTCAAATTTCATTACAATCTGTCCATCCAATCGAACGTGATTAAGTGACAAACATTCAAACAATTGTTATTTAAAGAGGAAAAGTGTGTGAATATGCATTATGCGATAATCTCTGTGCTCGATTCGATTCTTTCACTCACAGATTATTTCACTGATATAGTGGGACCTTTAGACTGAGCATTACTATCTGTTTTATCGTTGTTAATTAATATACTGAAATTAATGTTTTCAATGATTTCATGAACGATTATTCACTTACTGACAAAATTGATAAACACTTGACAAACACTTTGTTGACACTATGAAATATCATTGTCGACTGTCAGTAAAACTGTTCTCACTATCTTTATTCAATCAATATTCAATCAATCAAAGGTCTTTATTTTACAAACCTCAAGTTGCATGGCAGCAAATGAGCTACGGACAGCGACGTCCACAGCGTCCAAAGACATCGCACGCATCATGCTAGCATTGAGCGCAGAGGGTTCCCGCACAGCGCGAGACAGCCCCGTTATCGAAGATATACCTAACGACAGCATCAGCATCGATACCGTCACCAGGCTCATCAGCTACACGAACAATTATATAAACATTTTTAGTTTCTTGTTAAAATACGAGATGAGTAGTGTAATAAAATAAGCGCAGTTTGACGACCATAGTAGACAGAAGTAGTAGATAAAAACAAACCAATTTCTTCAAAGATTATCAGTACGCTCAATTATTATGTATTTCTAAGGCTGTACAATAAAGGGCAATAGTATATGACTATTGACCGCTTGTGACTTCATCCGTGAAAATTACAATATAAAACTTAATAACAATAAAGTATAGCGTAGCGGCGCCTAGTGTCGAGTAAAATGGAGAACATTAAAACCTTCACTATTAAACATTTTGAGGTGTACCAGTTATTATAGTGAACGGTCAAAGAGTATTGAAAATTTTCGATCTCAAATATAACAACATCTATTTTTCCAAGCCTTTTATAAATATATATGGATTACTCCAAAAAATGAATCGTAACAATCGGAATTGTACTTTTTGAGAAAAATAACATATATAATATACATATCCATTCCTTAAGGAAACATACTAGAAAACATAAACCTACCCTTTTTTAAATCAGTTAAAAATGGATATTAATATGTAATCAACCATACAAGTCCTTTTATCAATAGAGTCTACAATAAGTGACCTACCACTACGCAGATAACATTAAAAATTTGCACAACAACACAATTCGTTTACAAAATAAACAACCGCTTACAGTAGCTAAGAGTGAAACAGATTTAGGATGGTAAGGTACGAGAGTTGAAAGCCAACATGTCGGCAGACAGAGCAGTGCACCCGACATGAACAAAACGCTCGAACCCAACTCTACGCCCAGGTCTGACGTCCAGAAGTAATAAGACATGCGCAGGAGACTCCATATAGCAGAACCACCTAAGATGGCTCCACCGCTCTGAAACAAAAAAACACGTGTAATTCACACGTCGTAAAAGTGTAACTTTCAAACAGAAATCGAGAAGAGCGTATCACTGTTCTCCAATACCCGATGGCAAGCAAGACACTGCTTTCACTCTACCTGACACAGTGTTTACCAACACCGGTTTTCGTTTCTGTAGGTTGCGGATCAAAATTTCAAAGCCCTCGCATAAAAAGTTTCAGCACTTCAAAGACCCTTTTTTATATTTCATTTTATTCTTTTATAGGTCTAGAGTTTGATTACAATCTTATCTAAAGTTTAACGATGGTGTGGTCTACACAGTTACACACTAAGCCTAACTGTGGACTGGTTCTCAAGTGCAGCTGCCGAACCACTTCTATAGGTGTAATACAACAAATTTTTCAATGAACGGTGGTAAATAACCATGCAGCCGTTATAAGATACCTACTAAAAAGCAACAAAATAGCTATAAAAACCCATTTTAGATTCCCCATGGTTACTGCCATCAGAGCACTTTCCGGACCTATATTGTATCACCTATTTGTGTATCTTATGGATAGATTGAAGATTTCTAACATTTGTTGATAGAGTGTGGCCATAATAACGCTCAACGGAGAGCTAGTAAAAATTGAACATTTCTAACATTTGTTGATAGAGTGTGGCCAGAATAACGCTCAACGGAGAGCTATTATAAATTGAAGACTTCTAACATTTGTCGATAAAGTGTGGGCCATAATAACGCTCAACGAAGAGCTATTATAAATCTGTTGAAGCTTAAAATTGATCAAGGTATCTTCCCTGAAATCTTGGTGACACTTGCAAATGTTAAACCAAATGGAAGTTTGTTATTAGATTTAAGACAGTCTTGTGGATATACTACGATTAGGGTACGATGGAAATGACATGTCCTTTATGAAACTAAGTCCTTAAATCAAATTTATAACCTGAAACCCATCATAGTTTTTTTTCATCGAACACTCAATCATTTTAATATTGAAACCTACGTCGTGACGGCCGAAGATGTTACCATGGAGCCTTAATTATTATAATATTATTATTGCATTATTAAATCTACCTCAACTTATAGATTACATATTAGACAACAGAACTTCATACCAGGAGTAAGCCGGCGCATGCAAACAAAACCAGTCCACTGCTTCTCATTACGTATTTTTCGTTATTTTTGTAACAATTATATACCATATTTTATTGAAAATGACGTAAACAGTCACTCTGTCATATATTCAAAAAAGGAATTCGCAATTACTTGTCCAGTATTTTCCGAAAATAGTTTTTATGAAAGATGTTTTATATTTTTATTATTATTTACATGACTCATTTTTAAATTATTTGATCAATAACATTAGGAAAACTAACACAAGGATAGAATGATACGATTCACTATTTAGATATAAGTACATAGATTAATTATCTAAAATTTTTTTAAAAAGAGATATAGTATAGTTATTGGAGGACACACATAATGAAACACAATATTTACTGTACCGCTAGAATTTAATAAATGTGGATATCAGTTATCCGTGAACACCTCTTCATCTTGTTGTCTGAGTCCAATTAATTGTTTGGTTGCAAAAAGTTTTAAAAGGATTAGTTTTCGTGACAGATTACTTATCAACAATTATTCTTGTTCATGTTCATGATTGATAGATCTTGGATTGACATTTGATCATAATAGAAATGAGAAAAAAGTATTTTTAGTTAACTTTACATACCGTTATTATGTTACAAATTTAAAGTTGGTCGAAAGTAAGTGGGAGTAAATGAATATATCTATCTATCTTCTTATATCTTCTCTTTTACTATAATAAAATTGTAAAACCATTATGTTTATACTTTGAAAATAATTGCCGGTGATGTAGACAACATAATACAATAAGTAGACGACAGAATACAATAAGTATATTTTTGAAAACTATTTTTGTGTTTGAATTTTTGTCTGCTTTCACACTAATTTCAGGAACTACTTGACAAATTTTCACGGCCATTTTCATGAAAAGCACCTCAAGGGAATATATCTATCTTAATTTAAAGTTTTAAGAGGCTGTTCAACCTAATACAATGTGTAAATAGTCAAAAGATGATGCTTTATTAGTTGATTTTCAGAAACTTCGTGTTGGCGGAATGGTCCTTAGTGTCAGTTACTCGTCATATCTGTATGTATCTGTACGTGGATCTTTTCCATGTTAAAGCAAAAGAACTCTTAATTTAAGTCCTCAAGAAGAAATCCAAAAAGCATACAAAGTGGCGGACACAGCTAATTATGAAAAATGTAAAGTGATCACTGGATATATAAAACCGCAGTTCCGAAACCGTATATCACATTAAAGTTTGCTATTTTTGGAGATTAAGTTAGATTGGGTCGTGACGATATGTGGCACCAACCATACCCTTTAGATAAGAATAACAGCCAGGGCACGGTACATTAATATATTATTTTAACTTATTGCGTGAAATTTAAGGTAGGGAGACGTTATCGCTGTACTGTACTACTTCTCGCGTAATCAAAAATCGTGATGCATCCTTTACGAGAAAGAACATGTGATGAGCTACTGAACCATCCAGCTTTAAGAAGTCCACCGCCCGAACCGGAACGTCCTAAACCACCACGAATACGCAAACCCAGGGAATTCAAGCTGGTCAGTAAGAGTTATAATTTTTTAAGTATAATAATTTAACGGGTTTGATATTTGACTAGAACTTCATCTAAAAGTCTTCTTTAGGAACTATAGAAAGCAGCAATTACGATACATCTGTAGGTACTTGGTATAATATATTGTCAACTTTATGTTGCTAACACCAGGCAGACTTTAGAAAATTCCCTACTAGCCTAATGTTGATCTATCTGATCTTTTCTTTACCGGTTGATTGTAGTATACTAAATTAGGTTAATCTGTGTGGTATCTACTCAGACCCAATAACCACCGAGTTGTTATAGCTTCATAATAAGTAATGCAAAAGCGTAATTACTTTTTTTAAATACACTATACGTGGACGTTTGATTCCATGTTTATAATTCTGGCAGCCAAACAGCTGAAATACATAGGAATACTTAATAATCTGAACGTATAAATACATTTGTTTTCATCTCACAAAACTTACTATATTGAATTACGAATAATTAAATACATTATTACAGCCACCACGGTTTCCTTTGCTATCAAAAGAATTCTATGCATGCTGGTGCAATCATCAAAAAGAAGTAAGTGGAACAAAATCCTCATTTCATATTACGAATCATTTTAATTAATATTTATTGTGTTAACTCCTTCACACAGCTTCAAATGGCTAAATATAAAATTGACGATAGTCCTCCAGAATTATTCCCCGAGTTGTACCTTAAACCTCGAAGACTCGACTATTACGCTCGCCAGCTCGAAGAAAATATGAACGTCAATAAAGAACTTTTAAAAAGGATCAACCTCATACAAAGGACTGGGGTACGTATGAGAAAGAAAGAAAGAAAGAAATACTTTATTGTTGGAACAACCATAACAATTAAATTAAATTACACAAACTAATTAGACAGAAAAAAAAATACACTTTAAAATGAAAAATAGATGTCCAACAATTGGCGAACCCATTCAGCAAAAATCTGCAATACTGTAAGTAGTACTGCAGCGCTGATTTTCGATGGGAGCCTATATATGATGATAAACGGACGTTAATGTTAACACAGAATTTGAAACGAACAAACAAATAACACAGGCACAGGTAACACGTCACAGATGGCCATACTAAAGAGATATAGCTACTGTAACCACAAATTTAGGATTAAACAAAACAAATATAAAATACACACCAATAAACATAGCTTACAATAGAACTACGTGAATACATTATACGTCACTTTAATTACTGAATTTGAAATTGCAATAGATAATGCTTATATGAGAGTTTAAAGCTAAGTTTACTCTTTTTGGATCGACATGGCGGTGGGATGTTGTTCCAAAAACGAGTGGCGGCATATTTAAATGATCCTCTAAAAGCGGTAGTTCTATCGAGAGGTATCGATAATGGATTAGTCATGGTGCGTGAACATGAAAAATACGTGTGCTTATCTTGTCTCCACTCTAACTTGTCATACAGATATTAGGTCTTTACCTATGAAATTACCGTTTTGTATGAAAAAAATTAAACGAATTTTTTTCATGTATTTTTTATTAGTATTAATCGAAGTAATCACCCATGCAATCAATGCATCTTTGCCAACGCAGTCGCAGTTTATTGATGCCCTTCTTAAAGAAATCAGCTGGACGGGAGGCAACAAATTCGTCAAAGGCATTTTGTACTGCCTCTCGGGTATTGAATTTTTTCCCGCCAAGGAGTTATTCAAATTCTGGAAAAAGTAGTAGTCTGTAGGCGCAAGGTCTGGTGAGTAGGGCGGATGACGGAGAACTTCCAACTCCAGTTCTTGCAACTTGGAGACCGTCTGCTGTGCAGTATGAGGTCGCGCGTTGTCGTGCAGGAGCAGCGGAGACGAGCGATTGACCAATGCTGGTTGGAGATGTGCCAGCTTCTCCATCATTGTGTTCAGCTCTTCACAGTACACATCTGTAGTAATGCTCACCCCGTTTGGTAAGAAGCTGTGATGAATCACACCGGCGCTAGACCACCAAACAGTGACCATCACTTTTCTAGGGGTAAGTTTTCGTTTAGGGCATTGTTTAGGTGCTGAACCAGGATCCAACCAACTTGCTGAGCGCTTGCGGTTATCAAACAGAATCCATTTTTCATCGCAGGTAACAATGCGGTTCAAAATTTCTTCATTTGTGTGTCTGTTAAGCAGTGCAAGGCACGTCTCGACGCGTACTTCGCGCTGGCGATCATTGAGTTCGTGGGGGCACCCATTTGTCAGGCTTTTTTACCTTGCCAATTTGACACAAATGGACCAATATTGTTTTGACGCTAACGTCGAAAGCAGCTGCTAATTCAGCCGTAGATTGTGTATCATCAGCTTCCACAATCGCCTTTAATTCGTCATTGTCGACCAAAGTCTTCGGACGACCGCGAGATTCATTTTTCAGGTCGAAATTCCCAGAACGGAAGCGAACAAACCAATAACAGGTGGTGCGTTGGTTTGTAGTGTTAGCTCCGTAAACGTCGTTGATGTTGCGTGCCACTTGTGCTGCGTTGCTGCCACGACGGTACTCATATTCCATAATTACTCGACTTTTTAACGTATCCATGATGACAAAAAAGATTGAAATAAGATGAAAATGTAACACTAATCAATAAACAAATGACTACTTTTGGAAAAAGAATTCCATGTTTTTAAAATAAAATAAATTTGAAATTAGAATTCTTAGCCAAACAAAAATTATTTTGATTTGAAATGGTCAGTACTGCAGAACGGCAATTTCATAGGTAAAGACCTATTATTTTGGGTTTTTGGTTTTAATCAGCCCAAAAAGTAACGTAGCCATGTGTAACTCGCGTCGTGCCGCCATTTTTAGGACATTTGCATCATTGAAAAATGGTGTATTATGCCCACGGCGCGTGACATCGAAGCAAAATCTGGCACAAGCATTCCGCACACGCTGGATGGAACGATCAGTACGCGATAATAAACAAGGACCATACACTGTATCACAGTAATTTAGTCTCGATAGAACTAGACTGGCAACAAGTAGCTTTCTCAATGTGATACTAAAATACTGTCTAATATATATAATACGTATAATATATGATATAACGTATGACGTGTACATAAAATATAATTGCTTTAACTAATATATTTTTGGGGTTTGGTATGACACATCACATCACATCACATGTCGTGATCGTCATCTGCTCATAAGCACTAGATTTACAACGACCGCTAGAAGCCTCGATTTTTCTGCCCTTTCATGTGTACGTAAAAAGTTGATATAACCTATTTCCACGGTAAATGAGCTATAAAACTTGGAACAATTCCGCACCCTATCGTTGCCAACTGTCTTAGGAAGATGGATATGAATCTTAGGCCGTGTTCCACGTTTATTTCCATTCTGATACGTCTTCTCCGTTTTTCAATCCTTCGGTAAATGTGATCAGCCTATCACCTCTTAAGTGAACTAACTTTTTATATTAAAATTCTTGATTTTTATAGGATATATTGTTTCAATGCCACTGTCACACAGACTCCTATTAATAAAGTAACGATGACTCAGTGTTAGCATCTTCGGAAACTGCATCAAGTGATGTAGGTTCACACCTTTACGTTATGCCTGAGCTATTGATAAAATAAAGGATCACGATAAAAACATAGTGTGGTGGTAGTACTTTTTCCATAATCGAGTTAAAAATATGTTGCCAAGTACATGGTGTGTTCAGGCAGCTGTGGTAAGGAGCCAGTTCTCGCAAGGCTTAGGCCAATCATCCTGTGTTATATCGTCTCATGTGAGATTGTGATCAACACTAAAATATGAAAACAAGAGAAAAGTGAAAAAAATTAGATAAGCAGTTTAGACCATGACCCCTAAAATGCAAGCTCATAGATAAATAAAAAAATGTATACATTAATTCCACTTTGAATTTGGTTTCAGGGATTTGTAGACTGCTGGATGCGACCGGAATCAACAAATAAGTACAATATATTACTTTGCAAACAGCGACAGCGGAACCTTGACGAAATACGCAAGAGCAATCTTTATTTTTACAAGAGGCTTCTTATTGCGGTTTGTATTTAAATAAGTATTTATAATATTACTTACGAGAGCCCTTAAGCGCCGTAACTATGCCCTGTACGTGTCTACTCCGTCTAAGTGCGCACAACCTCTTGTGACTAGAGATCTCAGCGTTATGGCTCTGCCATACAATGCAAACAGCCTTTTGAAAACATTGGCAAAGACTATGACGGAATTCACTAAATTGTTATAATATTTAAGTTCATCCTTATATATAAAATTGTGGTTTGCGTGTATGCCCATGTAATTCTGATCCTCCTAAACGGCTTGACTTATTTTGATTAAACTTATGGAGTACTTATGCAGTCCGTTGGATGAATCTTAACTGTAGTTTGACCCGGTAGTTGGCGCCATTACCGAGTTCTAGAAAAAAAAATCCTTAACAATTTTTTTCTTCACGACATATGAAGCTATGTGCCGGCCGTGGTAGGGCATCATCTGCTTACCGGGTCCACTAATAATAACAACAATTTTTATGTAATTTTTTTTATTACGTAGTTTACAGTTATTTAGCTCATATTTACCGAACAAATGTTGTTATTTTATTTTTTACTTTTTAATATTGTTTTTATAGAGATCCGAACAGCTGCTAACGAAAGAATTAGAACAGTTATGGGAAGAAACAAAACATAAGCTTATTTTAGGTGCTTCGTAAGTACTGTAGAAGACCAGTTATACATTTTATAACTATGCTATCAATGATTAGTTTTTCTATAATTATGTTGTATTTAGAATAATTGTAACTTATTGACGTATAGTGTAGGTACGTCTAATATGCTAAAAAAACTTATACATTTACCAATCGTATGCGAAATATATATTTTTTTTATTATCAGTTAGATAAACAATTTCTACAAACGACAAAGGTACAGTGTCATTTCTTGTATATTTACATTTACTTAACATTACATCTTTACTCAATGTTTAAAAGATTATGTTTTATTTAATGATAACAATGTAAGAAAGTTTTAAAAACATTATTGTATTAAAGACAAATACATTTCGACTCATCAGAAACCAATAAAAAACCGAACGCGATGATCAGGCACGTATCCAAACTTTTGGTTCAGGGGGGACAAACATTGAAATAACTATGTGAACTCTAAAAAATTGCAGTAATCACTTATGATTTCGTTTATCATGTAACGTCAGTTTTCGTGGGGAGGGAGGATAAATACCAACTAGCCCCTCCTCTGTATACGTGCCTGGCGATGATGGCTCATTTGTTAGCGTATTCAAATACCTCGTCGATCGACGTAGGTTCGAATTCTTACAAACGAACCAGAGCTTTAGATGAAGGAAAACAATGTGATAGTCTCAGTATAAATAAATTTATTTAAGTAATTTAAAATAAAAGGAAAATTAGAATGTATGGTTTATTAGTGTGTGTTTTGTTTTGAGTTTTTTCATTTAATTAAGTTATTGAAGTTATACTTCTTTTGGCGCGTTAGGGAAAACTGATGAGAGTAAATTTTTACGATGCGCGACACGAAAAACCGACACCCTGAAGTTAGCTATAGTCAACATTTTGTTTGTTTGTATTTGTTTTTTGTATTTATTTGTATTAAAACTTTCAATGTATTAAATACCTTTTTTTCTATCGTTAGTGTCGTTTTTTCTACAAACATAGAATAAGGCGAAAGATACAATTTTTATCTTGTTACGCGAAAGAAGTATAACTTCTAACGCGTGTACATAAGTACACACACACTTTTTTTTTTTGTTTTTTGCTGTAGAATATAATACATCGTAAACACCTATAGTTAAGATTGCACTTTATTAAATAATTTATATTAAAAACGAATGTTATGAACTATTCTTGCATAAATCTTGTTGGTCCTTCAAAATAAATAAAACCATAGTATAATATATATAATATATAGGACATTCTCTAAGCAGCTACACTTGAGAGCCAGTTGTCGTCTAGGTTTAGCGTCTTTGCCAACTTAGACCATATAGTCATTTAACATCAGATGGGTTTATAGCAAACGATAAATGGTATTAAGTATTAAAAAAAGTGTATTAAGACAAAAGTACCTAATAATATTATTACTTACAGATTACCGTTCATTCTATTTAAAACAGAGAAAATTGATCGTGATATCAGAGATCCAGCTTTTGATAGACCGACCCGTGGTCACAGAACTAAGTTAGTATTATTTCTCGTATGTATATAATCTGTATAAATATAAATCAATCGCCAAATATATGAATCCGCGTCACTTGAGAATCGCTGCACCTATTTGTCAAATTCTTTTTTTATTGTATTTGTAATTGCCAGGACAAGGCTTGGTAAAAAAATGTTGGCTAAAAATACCAATATAAAAAGTGGTTGAGACAGAAAATAGTAACGAGATCTTCGAAAATATTGTCAGAATTGACAGATTGTCGTTCAGTTCGGTTGATATTTCATGTCATTACATGATGGATTACATTAGATGGATGACTTGGTCTTATATTTTTCGTTAGTAGATACGCTTGAAGCCGGGACGGGCAGTTATTAAATATATAAAAAATATAACCTCTAACTTTAAAATAGAGCATGTTAAAATAAATATTTGTTAGATTCATTATAGGTTAATTTTATTACTAATATAAGCAGGATAATTAAATAAAACAAGATTTAAATCAGTCAACTAATATTCTAATGACGCAACTATAACCATCTCTACCACGGCCGTATCAAGAAGTCTCACGTACTCTCAATTCTCATCGGCTCTTTCTAACATCTCAGCTCCTCTCGCTCTACGCTCCTAAAAGCTCTATTTAAAAATACCTACCATTGATCAATATCGGAAGTACTTCTTATATATAAGTAGTTTCGTTACAATATAATATATCTGAATCGGAATATACTTTGGTGTTTTGGTTGTATTCTCTACTCTATCATTTATTGATCCTCTAGTTGTCAGATGGAGTCATATAAGTCACTTAAATATATGATAATGTATTTTTTACACTGATTACTTATCTGAATAACATAAACAAATTTCTGCATTAAGTAAATAGAATTAGGAGGAACAACTAAAATGGAACTATCTCAAAATCTTAATAGTAAATAAATATAAACGTAAAATAGGTAAATGAAATGGCACGGCTGTATATTTAAGTATATCAAGCCTAATAAAATATTTCTATACCTTTTTCAATATAATATTATAGAGGTACAGTTTGTTTGTTCATAGGAAGTAATCTATAAAACAACTGATCTCATTCTAAAACTATTTTCACCTTTAAGAAACAACATTATCCTCGAGTAATGTGGACTATTTTTGGTTATTAAATTATGTCGTGAACGAACTAATAGCGAACGAGTATTCACTGGTACATTATAATCTAAACCTTCAGGGTATCAATGGAGATTTGGGTATTAGGCGGTTCTAAGATCGGAAAAGTGACCATTGAATTATTTACGGACTTGGTGCCGAAAACTTGTCGACTCTTTTTAAATCTTATCAAGGGAGAACCGTCCGGACACGCTTATGCTGGAACCAGATTCTTTAGGTAAGTTTAGTTTACATTTAAATTATTTCTAGTTTTGTTAACTAGTAATATGAATTGTACCTACCGTCCGTCTTTATGTTATATATATAATATAATACGTATTTATACCCATATTTGTGTTATGCGTATATTAACAGCGGTCAAAAAATTTGACGAGGATATTTTATCTTTCATAATATTTAAGTTTATATAATTATATACTATTTCAAAGTACCATAACATGGAATCTTCCTCTTCTATATATAAATAAAAGCATAGAGGTTTGCCGTTGTACGCACATCACTCAAAAACTAATGGATACATTACGATATTTATTTTTTCAGTGTATTTCTAAAATGCTTGCATCTTATCTAAAGAAAACTATCACGATAGCTTCATTTAATATAAAAATAAAGAAAATACGATTTTTATAAGCACTACGCGTTTAACGATGTATGTTTTATTGCTGTGGAGAAGTGAGGCATTCGGTGTGGTGCGCATACGAAGGAGAGGGGAAGTAAACAGATAACACTGTTTACAAAGAGATTTCGTAAGCAAAGTATACCTTCACTTTCAATTTTTTTCGTCTGTCCATAAATGTTACGATAGGTAATGTTACGATTAAAAACGACGCAGAGAAAACGGCAGGTATCAGATAGTTTATTACAATTATATTGATTTATGTTAATAGGGTTGTACCAAATCTTTATTGTCGCGGTGGTGACGTCACTAAAGACAACGGCTTCGGGTGCTACCTCCCTCACGGAGAAACAGAACTGATGGGCGCGGAATGTTACAAGCTCAAGCATACCGTACCTGGTATTATGTATTGTTTTTATAGACTTGCATATTACAAAACAAATTCCTCTGCCACGTCTGTCTGTCGATAAACTCAAAAACTACTGAACGAATGTTCATGCAGTTTATTATGTAGAATAAAATATAAAAATCTAATTAATAATGTAATATAGAAATAAGCCTAATCGACTAAATTCAAGAACACATACACACACGTCTGTTTGTACGTATCTTCAGGACAGTGGCTACTGAACATGTATGAAACTAGTCTTTCCCGCGTGATTTAGTTTCATTACAATGATTTCTTTTACACAAGGGCTGATAAACTTAGAAGCTATCATAGATTGATCTAAAGGTAGCTCTAGGTTGGGTGAAATCAGAGTACTGGCCCAAACAAAGGTTATCAACACGTGAAACATGATTCAGTTGCCGTCCCACACACACACGTTCTTTCACACACCCCACATGTATAAACCAGAAACAATAATTGAGGCCAGGCCCTTTAGATTTAGCGTAGTATATTAGCTCACACTATCGTTGAACAAAAAGTAATATTCAGTGAAAGAAAATAAAGGATAAAACTAAAAAATAACTGCAAGATTTCTGTTCAAACCAGGTGTACTATCAATGGTCGTGACATCTGACAACGAAGTTTGTGGTCAGTTTAACATAATATTTAAATCGCTGCCACAATTTGATGGTAAACACGTGGTTTTTGGTAGAGTAAGTATCAAGACAAAATTATCTATATTCATAGAATATATAATAAGAAATATTTGTTTGTTTTGGAAATTTTATACAATTAAATAATTAAAAGGAGTTTTTTTGGCGGGATTTTAGTCTGTCATGTAGTAGATTTTATATTTTATTCATAATCTTGTTACTTGACTCTATATTGTGTAAAATTGGTGGTGTTTTATGTAATAAGTTTGTCTATTGTGCACTTCACGTGAATGGAAAATAATACCACGGTGCATGAATTCTGAGATGCCACAAAAATTCCCTGGAAAGTTGTAACAAGGGATGACCATCTTGTTGCAACATTAACATTGACATTGAAATGATCGCACGACACTAACTTGTAATAATATTAACTACTCGACAATATAAGTAATAATCTAAAAGATTGGTTGCCAAAAATAAAGTAAAAAAAAATAATTAAAAAATATATAAAAATAAAAGTGTCCAGCAAATAGCAACCTCATTCAGTAACATGGCGATTCTGCAACGCTGATTTGAAACGGGGCTCCACATTTTTTTACAAATTTGTTTCAACGGATTTAACTTAAAATCTATTTGATACACTGTTGATTGAACTTTTTTTCAATGTTCCTTATAATTCGAGAAGCACTATATACTGTCATATATTAAAGTGATTGAACTGAATTATTTAGTTAATTTTTTAGACGTTTTAAGTATTATTTGAACTATAGCGGTGTTATTACAAAAAAGTTAAATACTTGGTTTAAAAAGGTTTCGAATTAAATGCACCGCGCTCGCCCGAGGCAAGTTCGTGTTATCCTTTTTCGCATGTCTAACCTAACGTAACCAAAGCGAGACAAAAGAGCAAGATGGCTAACATTCAGCGACCGCGGTGCATTTAATTCGAAACATTTTTAAAGCCAGTATTCAATACATATTTAACTTTTTTGTAATAACACCGTAGCTGTTTAATATCGTAATTTCTTATATCGCTTATACTGGTATTTCTTTTAACATTTTGTTAACTGTTATTTAAGCATTTAGAGGTAGTAATATTGTTATTTCAAAGATTGTGGGTGGACCAGCACAAGCATTGGAACGAATTAGCGCCCTCGGTCTACCCTTAGGTACAACCACTTCAGACTGCATCATACGGTACTGTGGTTGGTACACTCGATCCGGAATCTATCGGGAAGGTGACCAGAACACCATCAAATTCCCACCCAGAAAGAAGAGAAAGCAGTGAACATATTATTTCTTTTTGGTTATGTTTTTTTTTTGTAATAAATTGTTTCCCAATTATTTTAAAAGCACATATCGTAATTTATTACATTTTTAAAGACGACTTCAGGAAAAATAGTTTTATGCATAATTAAACTGTATATCGTACTGGAAATTGATATGAAGATATTCTTAATGGACCAAGTATATACACTAATATATACTGTGTCTTAGTAATAATGTTGTTCCGAAACGACTTAACCCATGTAGGTTATCAGAATATATTAGACCAATTTTCGGCAAAACAGTCAATTAATGCATAACGAGGCTTTTAAGTTTTTTGCGGATTCTGAATCAGTCCACACCAAACTTTTTGAGCGCTCTGAATACAACTGTGCAAAACACAAATTTAAGTATATAATTAAGTATAAATTTAGGTACAAATAAATGACAATTTTTATAGTTTTGTATGAAACTTTTGACGATACTAGGCGCATGCTTGGACTTACGTTTATATTCAGTGCGACCAAAAATATTGACAAGGACTGTAGTGACTTTTTTACCCATAACTTTGATTTATTTAATTCTATACATGTGGCATATTACAAAATATAACTTGGTTATTGTACACGAGTGGAGTCCATGGAAGAAACGTAAAACATGAATTTTGAGATGTTAGAAAAAGTTTCTGGAAAGTTCTAACAAGGGGTGTCAATCTTGTTAATAATACATTTGGGCCATCATAAATATTTTTATGTAAGTACCGACTTAACAATGACAGTAACATTCCTAACTAACTAAATATAAATACAAATGTGAGTCTGTATGTCTGTTACGCTTTCACGCCTTAGCTGTTTAACAGATTATCATGAAATTCAGCAAACACTTTGTTAGGTTATCTTCCATCCAAATAAAAATGTATTGTTTCCGTGAGATAGGTCAAATCCACATTAACGCGGATGAAGCTGTGAGCAAAAGCTAGTCTATAAGGAGAATTGATTAAAGTAGATAGAAGAATAGTACCTTTCTTCTAACGAACTAGAAAAATAAAATACATATCGACAAGAATTTCGATTTATTCCACAAATTTGTATATAAAACTCTACAAAAACAATAAACTGAACAGTGTAACTATAAGTATTAATTAAATATCTAATCGAATCATACAAATGTTCGTACAACGTTTGTCATTATTTTATTTCGTCACTCTATTTTCACAAATAGCCCGCACGAAAGGATGAGCGCCAACAGCTGGAATGAAAATAATAGTGCATCATAAAACACTGGAAGCAATATTGCCTCATAGGTAATAGTTATCAGTTCTAACGAACACTTGACAGACCAACCAACTTCATGGTGTCGCTATTAGGTGTCGGTGTGCGCGCGCATCGTCAAAATTCACTCTCATAATTTTATAGAGATAGGTTTCAATGCGACGTGGTATAACATAATAAACACGCTAAATCTATACAGCTCTTAAGTACAGCTGCCGGAACACACCTTGAGATGTTTGGCGACAAATTTTCAATCTGAGGGTGATAGCTAACCACGCAGACTTAGAAATAGCCCTAACGCTATGCTATGCATACATGAAGATGTTTTAGTTCTATGCCGATCGACGCAATGTCCGCGCCAGATAGCTTTAGGTGGTAGATTTTGTAAGTGGTAGAGCCACGCTGAAGCTATAACTGGTTTCAGCATGAATGGGTCGGCTCGCCCGCGGTACTACCACCCTCTCATAGAAAACTGACGTGAAGTAACAGTGCTTGCATTGTTGCGTTTCGTTCGGTCAGTCAGAGCGCCGGAAGCCCACCCCCCTCTCCCTTCCCCACCGACACAGGCTGGCAACGCATTTGCGACTCCTCTGGTGTTGCTGGTGTCTATGGACGGTGTTGATCACTTACCATCAGATGACCCACCTGTTTCAATAAAATAAAATACTAGTGTGTGTGTGTGTTCGCAATTCTTAAGCGATTTGAGCTATTAGTATGATTTTTTTGTACTCATAGATTGATCTGGTAGGTTTTGCGTTACATTTGAACCTACTAGATGGCACTACTATCAAAAATGTATTTTTCTTTATTTTTAAACCAATATTCTATGTCTTTATTTCGGATTTTTCACATTTGAAAAACCATAAAACCCAATGTTTATAAGCTCTCGGCACGTCTTAAAAATGTTAATTCAATAGCTTTGAATTTATATCTGTTTGATCTTATCATAGTCTTAGACAGACGAATTGCTCACATAATAATATTAGAAAATTAATCAGAACTGTAGAAATCTCATGAAACACGTTACCATAACAATCGCCACAACAACAGCCACAACTCCGACATAAATAGCGTCTTCACGCAAGAAGTCTATAACTTTCGTCAAGCAACCGTCTACGTACATCGTAGTCGGATTCGGTGATGATTTGCAGTCTAATCGCTGTAATATGACAAATTTAAACATATTATAAAACTAGAAGAAAATTAAACCAAATCTTCCCATTACATAAAATGAAATAAAATGACAACTGATCGAAAGCGATTTTAAGAGAAAATTTATACACAGATGAAACGTTCTTTTTCAAAATTGATAGTAAGAATATTATTTGTTCAAATCGTAAAATACCGCTATTATATGAATATAATCAGTGCATAATAAACACACGCAGAGCCGCGGTCACAGCTAGTATATATAAAAGAAACAGACAAAATTATAGTACTCGCAATAAAGACCAAAATAATATATCTTTTTTCTAGACGATTCTTAATACATAACTTTTTGATTCGCTTGACTGACGTAAAACAAGTATATTTTACTAGCTTTAGCTTCCGGCTTCGCTCGCATTAATGTAAATTTGATCTATACTTTGAGAATAATACATGTTTTCTGACAACGCGTATGCAAAATTTCATATTAATCGGTTGTGTAATTAAGACGTGAAAGTGTAACAAACAAATGCAGTTTAGTTTATAATATTAGTTCCAAAATCCCATAATCTATTTTTTTTTAAATAATTAATACACAAGAAATACAACCTTCCCAGGATAAACCTCCTGGCAACAACTCTCCGGTACATTGTCATTCCAATCTTTGTGACTCCTGACCCCGCAGCACTGCAGGAAAGTTTGTGTGTCGTCCCACGATTTCGTGTACTCGTGTTTCACGCCATAATAAGGAATCGCCGCATACAACTCCCGGTCTAAAGTGGTAACCACCTTTTCTCTGAACACGAACTGGAGTATACCACCCACCAGCATCACAACAAAGATTATAAACACGAGGATGTAATACTGTAATATAAACGACATAATTTATAATAATAGTCTTACATTCTGTATTACTCGTTACAAATGAACAAAATGTGAGTCATCGATCGTGGGAACCAAATCAATGGAATTCTAAAAATAGCATGCTTTGAACGTTGTCGATTTGTTCGAATAATTACGTCAGCCTTCCCACCCTTTTCCGCTCTCCTTTACTGAGATGTATTTGATTTATTCCTTTGGAACACTTCATTTGTTTGCATGAAAAGTACCCTATGTACTTATATGTACCCCTGACAATATGTACGCAAAATTTCATAACGATCGTTTAAGTAGTTTAAGCGTGAACGCATAACAAACAAATTTACATTCACATTTACAATATTAGTAAGGATATTAATACGTAATGATAACTGCGTTAAAAAACTAAACTTGGATGCAACCGTAGAAAACAGTTAGTTATATGTAAAAAAAAATCCCGAATCAGCACTTTTTTTTTTTTTTTTTTTTTTATTGTAGCTCGGCAAAGTGACTGTACTGTGCCTGATGGTAAGCACAGTACAATCCAAAAACAATGGCGACCACCGAAAGACATACTATCTATCGCCGGTCGCCGCTGTCATGCCGGCCTGAAAGCGATCCAGTCAGGGACAGCCCCCCCCCCCTGAATTGCTGGATATACACCGGCTGATCCCGGAACGCGACACGCCCAAACGTGTCACTATGGCGGGTGTTCCACCTGGTGTACGGTGGTCGCGATCCAGTCGGGTACAGACACCCTACCACCCCGCAAAAAATATCATAGGAGGCAAGCGAACAGGTGGGTCACCTAATGTTAAGTGACGTCCGTCTATGGACACCAAAAGCGTCGCAAGTGCGTGGCCACCCTGTGTTTGGGGGAGGGGGGGTGGAGGAGAGCGGAGGGGGAGGGGAGGTGGGTTATCCGGCGCTCTGACTGACCGAACGAAACGCAACAATGCAAGCACTGTTACTTCACGTCGGTTTTTTGCGAGAGAGTGGTACTACCCCGGACGAGCCGACTCATTCATGCTGAAACCAGTAATAGCTTCAGCGTGGCTCTACCACCTCGAGCACTGTTTAGTCAGAAATGTCTTAAGATTAAGACATTAGATCAGCCTGCAGCTCGATATGTTAGTAACTGACTGAACATTACGTAAAAGGAAAATGATATCATAACATCAGCATTTTCTAACATCACCTTAAATTACATTCTAAGATTAAATAAGTCGTCAAAGATTTTCAGGAGACTTCGCCCCCATTTAATATCTAAATGTGATTCTAATGATATTTTAATCTAGAGAGTAGTAAACACATGTCAATAGTAGTATTGAAAAATCTTACTGTGAGCAACATGCATTTGACCTCCTTAGCAGCCCCGCAGCACCCCAATATAGTTATCAACATCATTGCAGCGCCCATCGCCACCACAACACCGACTGAAGCTATGAACATGTTGTTGCTCATCAGTGTACTTGAAAACGATCGAGTCGCCCATACCCATAACCCCACGCCCAGAGCCACCGCCCCGGCAACCTGAAAACGAATGATAATTCACTTAAACCATTATTCTTTTTTTATACCATTGGCGACACGAACATGCGCGTCTCCTAATGGTAAGTGATCGTGCTCATCAGCTTGTCGGTGATGAAGCGCTGTGGGATTTAAGAATGTTCAGTTTAGAGCATCGACGGCAAGTGGCTTGTCTCTCAGTGTTTTATAGGTTACACTTTGGAGAGTGTGCACAGGAATTACATAATATAATTCCACCGTCCCCATTCCATCAGAGGACGACTAGACGCCGTGAGGGTTTCCACCCTTACGTGGTTGATATTCCCGTAATTCGTACGAAGCGATTTGCTTCCACATTCATTATACGTACGGTTAAGGAGTGGAATTCACTCCCGGCGTCTGTCTTCCCGTCATCTTATAACTTGGGAGTCTTCAAAAGTAGAGTGAACAAGCATCTAGTAGGTAAGCGCGATACATCGTCGGCCTCATCGTCACTTACCATCAGGTGAGATTGCGGCCAAGCGCGTACGTGTTGAACATAAAAAAAAAACACCGCCGCCCATGGAAACCTGCGACATGAGGAGAATCACAGATACGTTGCGGGCCCTTGAGAAAGGAGTAGTATTCCTATAAATATAATAAACAAATATGTTTTTGAGGATAAATGGAATGTATAATCATTACATAGTATAAAACAAAGTCCCCTACCGTGTCTGTCTGTCTGTCTGTTCGCGATAAACTCAAAAACTACTAAACGGTTTTTCATGCGGTTTTTACCAGTGGATACAGTGATTCATGAGGAAGGTTTTAGTATATAATTTGTCAAGGTTTTTTTTATAGTCAGGAAGGGACAGCGTCTGCCGGGCCCGCTAGTCTATATATATACAATTCTTGTTGTCTGTGTGTATGTACTTAACTCTTCTAAGTATTCTCAGCTAGTTTTAACATAAAATTAATTAAACGGATATCAATATCAAAAAACGCTAAAGACACAAGAAAGCACTAAAGAGCGGAAAATAACTAAATAAAAATACGAAAACTTAAAAAAAAACAAAAATGTACGGATGTTATTTATTTCATATTATTTATGCCTATAGTCACTTATCAACTTACTTATATACCTAGATATTTATTATGGTTCATTTATACACAATTATTGTGACCATTCTTGTTAATACTCTTACTTATTACAATCGACGAAAATGTTGGTTAACATGTGTAGATGAGAAGAGGATATAGGTAAATTAAGCGGTATTTTCACTCCATAGTGGTAGAATATTATCTTCATATTTAAACGGGACCATCTCTAAGTAAAACGAATCGAAATATAAAAGAATGATTAAAATCGGCTCATAATTAAGGAAGATATCAATAAATATACTTTAAAAATACAGCCGAACATATAACCTGTTTTTTTGAAGACGGTTAAAAATACGTTTTATCGCTTATAAACATATTAATTTTAACCGTTCATCGATATATCAGAAAAGAAAGATTAAAAGTTATGTTCCAAGTTGTAACTTTTAGATTAACTATAGCAAAAACAAGCCTCAAAAGAAAATTATTTCTCAACATAGTATTATGAGGAGTATAACAATTATATATACGTAATATACTTACGAATGTGACGACATTGATGCAGATGAGAGAAAACTTCATACACCGTCCGCAACTGTCCATCGCTCCTCCTATACCCATTGTTCCCCTGTTCAAACAATACATTTAATTTTCTAAGAATCTGTTTTACTCACAATTGTTTTAACAATGAGAACCTACTATAATACGATAACGTACATCTTTATTTCACTTAATATATTATGATATACAATCTATATATATATATATATATATACATAAGTAAAGACGAAAGTAAGTCAGTTAAGTACATCTTTTTAATAAACCCTACATTCTTTATTATTTTATTGTTTAGCTACCGAGGAGCTTTATCAATAAACAAAACTAAAAATTGTTCGATGATTTTCCTGTCCGTATTTTACCTTAGTTCTTCTAAACAAAACGACGGATTTTTATACGGTTTTGACTATCGGTTAGAAAATTTCTCCTGGAAGATTTCATGTATAATACATTATACTTTATTCATATAGAACAAAGAAAAGTCGATGTGATCTAATTAAGTAGTAAGAAGGAATTTTCAGGCTCGAAACGCTTGCTAAACTTTGTGACATACATAAAAATAATGTACTACAAAATAGTACATCTTAAAATTGCCTACAGAAAAATTCGATGGTATATGTCTATCTATTAAGAATAACTCACAGTAATCATTGTTATCTTTTACATGTTATTAAAAAATAATTAGTTATTTGGACTCCATTTTGACTAACAGTATTAATTTTTAAACAATTGAATATATACGTTAATTATATAATTTAAATAAATAAAAATTACCCCTTACGGCATATAATTTCAATGAATATGTTGGAAGATACCATAGATTTAAAATTATGCGATACAAAAAAAGTTGTAGATTCTTACGTAACTTCTATGAGCATGACAAACTGTAAATATCACAGCGCGAAAAAATGGAACTAAATCGTTTAGATACACTTTAGGACATTGCACCCGTGCGAACAATCGCTAGTACAATATATTTTGAAGATTACGATTTTTTTTCTCTGAATTTTCAATACAATCACCGCGTTTGTATCGTCAAAATGTATTAAGTGTTACATGAAAACCATTCAAACATTTGAACGATGGAAGAGTAATGTATATGACAGAATTAAAATCAGCTGTTTTTATTTACCTGATTTGATAAAAAAGAAAAACATGTCAATATCCATTCAGTAACTTAACATGTAGCTAAGAACGAGTTACAATCCAAACGCAATAATCAATTATACAAAAAAAAATTAAATCCACTTCGGAAAGTTTACACTAAAAAAATCATGAAAAGGTGTTGACCATAGTACTACATTACTATAGTCAAGTCTTAGACTACATTAACCTACTAATATCTCAATTACCATATATTTTCTGTTCAATTTTAAGGAGTTACAATATATCTTCAAAATTCAAGATCCAATGATAATAACATTGAAATATGGTACCTCCTTGAAGATATCCTCTTTCCAATAAAAAAATAATTTTCCAAATCGGTTTATACATGACGAAGTTGGAGTTTTTGACGGGATCTTGGAATGCTATGCAGTGGATTTTATATTTTATTCATGATCTTGTGTTATTTGACTCTATATTTTGTAATATTGGTGGTGTTTTATTTAGTATAGCTTGGTTATTGTGCACAAGTGAAGTGAATGGTAAATAATACCATGGAGGATGAATTGTATCTTGCCACAAAAACCCCCTGGAAAGTACTAAGAAGTGGGCCACCATCTTGTTAGTTCATTCAAACGCAAGAAACTTGTAATATAATTACATACTCGACAAAGGCAGTAATTCTACTGGAAGATTGGTTGCCAAAAATAAAATAAAATGACGAAAATTAATTACATCATTAACACATTTTTAGTTATTCTTTTGGACTACATTTATAATGATATGGTTAATAAATCTGTATACATTTAATAAATCTTAATAGATACCTGCTAAATGCATATATATTGTTACGATTGTCCTTAACTTGTCCTATCATTATGTTAGAAATACTCGTTCGATGTCCGGTTGACATTGTACGTAAGATTAATCTAGACAGCAACGATTAGGACTGCGTTCCACTAGACGCTCACAACGCTCACGCTCACGACCGCGAGTTTTCCCGTTCCACTTACTTGCGGGCGTTACAATCGTACACCCAAGTGGAACGGCACACCAGACTAGGCCCCCCTCGGCAGCGGCTCAAGCCTAGGTCCGATCCCTCGGCGTGGAGCCCTTGAGTACGCTGCTCGCGCGATACAGTGACACAAAATCTTACATCACTGCGACAACATTACACATATCACCTCCACGCACGTGCACGCATACACGCTTACACATGCAAGTGGAAGGGTTTTATTTTTTTTCCCTTATCAAACTGAAATAGTTTAGAATATTATCCGATACGAAATATATATAAGAGTTGTTGAGGTATGTATTCTTGGTACACATATATGTTTCAACAACTCATATATGTATGAATAGTTAGCTTAGCTTAGGTTAGCTCGGATAGGTCGCGAATTGCATGTATCAGGCAACAGCCAAAGCCGAGGTGTGCCGCGCATCCTTGAGCTAGTTGTCAAAATAAAATCGGCTGAGTGCCTTAAGCGCTCGCCTTAGTAGTCCGGTGAAGCTGGTAAGACCTTGCTTGGTCAATAGCGTAGTCAGTTCGAAAAAAAAAAAAAAAAAAAAAAAAAAACCAAGTGGAACGCATAATGGGGCGTTTTGAGCGTTCAGGTAAATAATGCAAATGGCGATCTAGAAGTAATAAAGCAAAAGCTTTAAGAGGTTATGTTCCTATAATACTTATAATACTCTTTGAGGTTATGTCTTAACAATAAATTGTAATAATTATTATCTAAATTGATTTAAGTATATTGAAAGATAAATGTATAATTATATTTTTATATTTAATTTTAGTGCAGTATTTAATTAATTTGCATTCAAATAAAATAACAATGTCTTTTGAGGCAACAGTAGGATATTTGGTGACAATTGTATATATTATTGAACTATGTTTTATAAAAGTGTACAAATGATATATTTTTCTCATTTAACTTATTTATTATAAAATCATGAAATATATTTTTTGGTTTAATAAAAAATATTAAATTATCATTAAGTGATAATAAATTAATTTCCTCTCAGAATTTAACGATTGCAAAAATTTTTTAAATAGAATTTAAAATTATCAAAACATATTTCATGTAAAATATATTAATAAATTTCATTGATCCATTAAATACAATATGTTATTTCATATAAATATTCTACTGCATCAAATAATGACATTTTTACGGTCGCCATCTTTATTCAAAATCCCGCCAATTTTGTCAACGCTCACATCGACCCATCTCCAGATATGGGACGTCGTGAGCTTCGCGTGGGCGTTTGTTATGACGTCATTAATGACGTTTTCGTCACGACCGCAACGTTCACGGTCGTCTAGTGGACCGGCTAAAAGGCTGTTGTGAGCGTTGTGAACGTCTTGTGGAACGCGCCCTAGATTATAAAACCTTTACATACAAGTGTTTTATATACTATTATATATAGATGCAGAATATAAAACTTAAATTTTAGCCGAAGGCAACATGAGTATACTAAGGGTTCGTTCATAAGATACGTACGCACTTATGTGAGGGAATGGTCGCGGGGGCTAAGGTAACGTGACTTTCACAGATTATCAATTTTGTAAATCATTCTCTGTATTTTTGTTGCATATATTTGAATATGTACGGAGGATAATTATTCGTAACTCAATTATGGATAGATATCGCAATGAGAAAGTCTAAAAGGGTACAATTAAAAAAAAATGCGAGACATATTTTATGACCGGCTCTTAAGGGAAAAAGATTTGTTGTCAAGTTTACATTGGAACTCATCACTTTTAGAACCCTAAGAAATCGGAATTGATGCACTAAATTATATGCCATTTAGGTTTTATTTTTAGTACTTAATAACAAAAACAAACTTTCATGTAACAAAAGCAAAGTTTATTAGGCGCCATCTCATTGACTACATTATATAAATAGGGTTTGATGTTTTTTTTATCGGAATACGACAAAGTTACTGCACTGTGGCTGATAGCACAATACAATTCAAAAACAACGGCGATCACCGAAAAATTCATAATCCATCACCAGTCACCATTTTCATGTCGACCTGCAAGGCTTCTGATAGTCAGTTATACACTGACTGATTCCGAAATCTAACAAACTAAAAGTTACTATGGCAGGTATATTGGTGGTAAGGATCTATTTGGGCACATATACTGCCATCCTGCCTCTATTGACAGATCTAACCATGGCGTGTCATAGTTGCGATGTAGTCAGACACAATTATCGTGTCTTAAAACTCGTGAATTTTAATTTTTCTGTAAATAATATGAAGAATAGGATAAAACAGGCGCCTATTACTGTCACACACTACCTTAACTATCAAATAGAGCGGGACAGATACAACTGCAGTTCGAACTGATTATATACATATAAAGTAGTCGAAATCATTAATCGTATTTCCCTGTTTCCTATTCCAAAACTGAATCTATATTAATATTTTTTCAAAAATTATATCCTCTTCACTATATACATATAAATAGGTAGAGAGAAAAAGTTAAGTACATTTTCCTTCTCTGTTTGTTGACTGATCTTCTTTATTCTTTTTTTGTTTAGTAGTATTGTCGGTTATCGATAAAAAAGTGGAAATATTTTGTCTTTTTTCCTTAATATTGAAACTTTAAAAATTAATGAATTACGGTCGAATTTTGACCAGTGGACGATCACTCGAAAGAAGTGATTTGGCTGTCTTCATGTTTTTCTTATGTTTATTATTATTATGTTTGCTGAATGACTGAAAACGGCGATATGGTTGATCAATTTTAGTACTTTTAAAAGGTTCCTAGGTCGAGGTTGAGGTTTATGAAAAAAATCAAGACATACGAATATAAAAGCGATGGATATACGTTTCATGATGTAAAAATATTAAATAGTAAAAATATTCGCTCTTGTGTAAAATAGAGGAGTATGTATGTATCCACCAAATGTCACTCGCGTTTCCTCTTAAAATAAAATGCTAATAGATTCCGAACCCGAACTTAAAATTAACCCAAATCCAGCCAAATCTATCCCTACGTCTTAATTATTTACAACAGTAGCAATGTGTTATACGGTTGGCTTAGGGAGACGAATTAATACAATAAGATTCAAGTGACAACTAACTTTTATTAGACGAAGAGGCATTTATATAGACTACCTTACATTTCCCATCTAGTAAGAAATAAAATAAAATAATAGTTTTATTTTATGTATAAAGTACAATATTTTAATACTTAAATCATTTTTTTCTAGTTACTTAAAACTATTAGGTACATTAGACGGTTATGATTATAATCATAAAGATAGATCATGAATCAACAAAACTGAACTGAATCTGCGAATTATCATTCATGAGATGGTTTCGAATTCGAATACCTATCTCTCTGTAGCTGAGTGCTCGTAACTACGTAATATACTTAATAATACAATGGCAAGTGATTGTATAGTTTATATACCTTATAATATAAAGATAAACATGGTTACACAAGCTTAATGATATAAAATAAAAGAAAAGGTATTTTCTGTCATATCAATAGATATCAATGGTACCTTTTATTAGGGTAACGATCTCAACTGAAACTATGAAAAGGTTTTGTCCTATTCTTATGTACTAAATCAATTTTACCATTAATATTCACCTCAATGTTTGGAGATACGTCTCGAATAACAGTTTAAGGTTCTGAATACAAGTCAGTCAATTTATTACCCGTTTCATTCTTAATCAGCACTTGGTCGTTAGGTTTATAACAAATCGGATTAGTGTGTCCATCGTATCTATTTTTAATATGAAATTTACTGTTAATTAAATTTTTCCCCCTTCGATCTGTGATACCTGTAATCGTTATTTGAGCTCAAGGGGATAACTATCGTAATTGTAAAGTAGTTCTACCTGCTTAGTAAGATTGGAAGGCAGGTTGCATTTCTTACCGTAAACCAGATCAAATGGTGTAAACTTTGTTGAAGAGTGGACAGACGTATTATAACCAAAACACCAGAATGGGAGCCATGTACTCCACGTCTCCATTCTTCCATCAGCTTGTATGCGTAGAAATGCTCCTAAGTTATTGTGAAAATTCTCCAGTGCTCCTATACTTTGGTGATGATACGCTGTTAAGTTTATGAATATTCAAAATGTTACAAATCTCTTTCGTGGTGTCAGACATGAACTCAGTGCCCCTATTTGTTGCTAAGGCTCTGGGCACGCCGTGCTGTAGAATAAAGTTATTAACAAAGGTTCGCGCCACCTCTGTTGAAGTTTTAGATCTCAACGGGTACAAACACATATATTTTGTCAGCTCACACTGCAATGTTAGTATGTAAGTGTAATCATTGACGTCTTTATCAATGGTCCGACTAAAATTAAAAATATCTTTTCAAAAGCCTCATGAGCAGTTGAAGTAATAACCATTGGTTCCTTAACTTGAATAGTGTATTTTTGTTTCTGACATTTAGGACATTTTTTAACATAGTTTTTTATATCTGATACAAGTCCTGGCCAGAAATAATACTTTCTAATATAATTGAACATTCTTCTTATGCCAGCGTGGCCACTAAAAGGCAAAAGATGAAAGTCATTTAAAATTACTTTCCTATCGTCCTTGTTTTCTATTCTCTCAATTTCTTTTAAAATACATAATCTAGGTCCTTTCCAATTTGCGTTATTTTTTATTTCACTCACAAGTTTGTCTGCAAAATTTATTTTTTTATCATTATTTATTAAATGCATATCTTCTACGTTAATTTTTCCGCAAAAATCTGACAGCGCTCTCGCAAATGCGGCTCGCGTCATTTGTGATTGAGTAGCTGGATTTATAATTATAAATATTGTTAAAATATCAGACATATATCTAAAAATTTTATTTTCATACGTAACCTTATATTATTTACTCATTTTTTTCTAAGTTGCTCTTATCTACATATCTCACAAGAATATATATATCACAAGAATTTATTGGTTTGAAATGAGTTTCTACAAGTTTTGGGTTCAAAACACACTACACTGCACTTTTCTGAACTATTAAACGAATAGCTGTACCCGCAGCTCCGCACGCGTTTTTTTAAAATCGTATTAAAGCATTATAAAATTGTGAGATTATAAACAATTATAGAAATGCTCTTTAAAAGCAATTGTAAGTACGACACGCACGCTACTTACCGTAACATGTAACGTGTACATTAGATAAATAAATACCAACTACGTGTCAAATGAGGTTTGTCATCAGCAACATATTTCGAACCTTAACCCGCAATATAACTACCTCAGTGCTCACTTACACTGTATAAGGAACTAAAGAAACAATAACTTAAAATATTATTGTAAAGATAAAGATTTATATTTACATTACATTTAATATACATTGCCATTATAATTAAGATTTTGTGACTATACAAAAAATAAACGCTTGTCTGTTCCGCAAGAAATTGAATTATGGAACTCTTTCCGTAATACGTTTATAATCTAAGATCCTATTAGGAAGACCTTTATATAATTAAAGTTATTAATAATTATAATATCGAATTGTAAACAATAAGCCGATAATTATTTCTCTTATTAAATAAAGAATGAGTTGAAATCTTGCCAAATTTCATGCAGACAAAGTCGCTGGTAACAGCTAGTCTAAAATAGAATAACCTCAATTACTTTCTATAAGGCTCGCTATCTACCAGTGAAAGTCCCGTGAAAATCGGTCTAACCGTTTTGGTGACAGTACAGCGGGCGAAGCCACAGTTAACAGCTAGTATAAATTAAAATTACCTAAATTACTTTTTGTAAAGTCAGCTATCTACCAATGAAAGTTTCGTGAAGATAGGTCGAACCGTTTTGGAAATAGCACTGCGGGTGAAGCCACGGTTAACAGCTAGTCTAAATTAAAATAAACTAAATTATTTTTTATAAGGTCAACTATCTGTCGGTGTTAGTCTCGTGAAAATCGGTCCAACCGTTTTGGAGATAGCATTACAGACAAAGCCGCGGTTAATAGCTAGTCTAATTTAGAGTAGCCTAAGTAACCCGCTGTAATTTTAGCTATCTGCGAGTGAAATTTCCGTCAAAATCGGTCCGGCCGTTTCGGAGATTACCCGGAACAAACAGACAGACAGACCGACAAAATTTTAAAAATTGGATTTTTGTTATCAGTTGCGTGTATACTTTCACATCCAATCAGTAAAAAAATGTTATTTTGATATTATGTACAGACACTTCATTTTTATTATATGTATAGACTACACTTGTATTTGGATGCCCAATGCTTGTTCTGGATCTCCGTCTCTACGGCGGCGATAGTAAAATGACATTTGTGACTTCTTGAGAGAGTAACGCTGAATCTCTCGTGTAATCAGTTTTTATGGCATTTCTTGTAAGCGTTAATACCAAAGTATACCGATACTGCGGAGAACAAAATAGCGATGACCACGAGGATTATGTTGGTGGTACTCGCGTGGAATCCCAGCTTTTCTATTCCTCTATTACTGGCACTTCCCCCAGCAGCATTTTGCGCTAACACCACTTCTTCTTTAGTGTTCGATGCACTCATTTCTTTTTATTTTGATTTTTCTAGTCGTGTGCACGGAGTCAGACCGAAGTTACGAGTATTAGTCGTCATTGTTGTAAATTATATTACAGATTGTCCCATATTAGGCGAAAGGAATGCCTAAAGGCAGGGTCGCCATATGCGGTTGGCTTAGGGAGACGAATACTACAAGATTCAAGTGGCAACTAATTTTTATTAGACGAAGCGGCATTTATATAGACTACCTTACAGTGTATTATGCTTCTTATAGAAACTACGGGTAATAGTTTAAAAAGAATTATACAGGAAATTATTTTTTTAAATAATAGGTCTTTACCTATGAAATTGCCGTTCTGCAGTACTGGCAATTTCAAATCAAAATAATTTTTGTTTGGCTAAGAATTCTAGTTTCAAATTAATTTTATTTTAAAAACATGGAATTCTTTTTCCAAACGTAGTCATTTGTTTATTGATTAGTGTTACATTTTCATCGCATTTCAATATTTTTTGTCATCATGGATACGTTAAAAATTCGAGTAATTATGGAATATGAGTACCGTCGTGGCAGCAACGCGGCACAAGCGGCACGCAACATCAACGACGTTTACGGAGCTAACACTACGAAATAACGCACCACCTGTTATTGGTTTGCTCGCTTCCGTTCTGGGAATTTCGAAAATGAACCTCGCGGTCGTCCGAAGACTTTGGTCGACAATGATGAATTAAAGGCGATTGTGGAAGCTGATGATACACAATCTACGGCTGAATTAGCAGTAGCTTTCGACGTTAGCGTCAAAACAATATTGGTCTATTTGCGTCAAATTTGCAAGGTAAAAAAGGTTAACAAATGGGTGCCCCACGAACTCAATGATCGCCAGCGCGAAGTACGCGTCGAGAAGTGCCTTGCACTGCTCAACAGACACACAAATGAAGGAATTTTGAACCGCATTGTTACCTGCGATGAAAAATGGATTCTGTTTGATAACCGCAAGCGCTCAGCAAGTTGGTTGGATCCTGGTTCAGCACCTAAACAATGCCCTAAACGAAAACTTACCCCTAGAAAAGTGATGGTCACTGTTTGGTGGTCTAGCGCCGGTGTGATTCATCACAGGTTCTTACCAAACAGGGTGAGCATTACTGCAGATGTGTACTGTGAAGAACTGAACACAATGTCGGAGAAGCTGGCACATCTCCAACCAGCATTGGTCAATCGCTCGTCTCCGCTGCTCCTGCACGACAACGCGCGACCTCATACTGCACAGCAGACGGTCTCCAAGTTGCAAGAACTAGGGTTGGAAGTTCTCCATCATCCACCCTACTCACCAGACCTTGCGCCTACAGACTACTACTTTTTCCAGAATTTGGATAACTCCCTGGCGGGAAAAAAATTCAATACCCGAGAGGCAGTACAAAATGCCTTTGAAGAATTTGTTGCCTCCCGTCCAGCTGATTTCTTTAAGAAGGGCATCAAAAAACTGCCACTGCGTTGGCAAAGATGCATTGATTGCATGGGTGATTACTTCGATTAATACAAAAAAAAAATACATGAAAAAAATTCGTGGAAACGGAAAAAACGGAAATTATTCTTTTACTATTCGTCTATATTAAGAGGTACAATTATTTTTTTTCGCGTGTTATATCACAAATTATTATCTAGATGTATTTCATTTTTTTTTTTTTCTAAATTTATAAAACTGTATTCAGTAAATTAAGAATAATGAATATATACATAAATAAACGTCGACGGTATGACGTAAAAAGTAATTATTTCTAATTAAATTCTAATTTTTTCATTGATAACATTAAAGCTCGTCAATAATTACTAAGGAAAGAAATATATAGAAAATCGATTGTCAAACTGAGCAGAAAATGGTACTGGACTGTATCATCTTCACTTATTTCTATATACATTGAAAATACTTACATGAAAATGATCTTTCTCGCTTTTATTAGTATCGTTAAGGGTCACATTCTAAAATATCAAGAACTTCAGTTATTTAATCTGTATTAAATAAACAATAGTCAGCTGTTTTACACAATAAACAAAACATACAATTACGTTAGACTTAATTACGGCCACATTATACCAGGTATTACAACCGCCGGAGTGATATCTCAACACTTGGGCGTGTCACTTTCAGAGATCAGTTGGTATACAAACAAGCTGGTCATTAGAACATACATACATGGTGTTAGGCTCGTCATAATGACTTTTTTAGTTTACCTCTTTCAGGATCATTCAGTGTATAGCCAGGTACCTTACAAAGCGACATGTCAGCGGAGACTGTTCATCGGATTGTATACAATTAAAATTTATTCGTAAAAAGAACACATCGAACTATTAAAAATAAAAACAAAAGTTCTCGTAGAATAATCAATCAATCAAACCGCAATTTCTATTCACATACCATTGTTATGATAATATGTAAGTATTACGGGTAACTACTATTCTAAGTACCTACAACTTGTATGAGAGGAGTATTACGTTAAGTGTACGCGGACGCAATACCTACTCAAGGTGATGCCTCGGATATCGCAAGGTCCGTCCGACACATTCTCTTATTGATGATAGATAATAAATGAAAGTCTTATTTCTATTCAACAAAACGTATCACATAAACCATACAAGTTCAAACGTCGTAACGATCAAACCTGCTCAACTTGTTCTAAGAATATTAAAAGTAAAATTATAACCTCAAATTAATACGAATCGGCGCGATACACAGTCTTCTTTATCGACGTATAAAAAAGTTTCACTTTACCATCACTCTTACTTGTACCGTCACTAGTTAGCGTTAAATGATTTATTTGCATTTACTTGTCGAGCACTCGCGCGTTTCAAGCGGTGGTGTGAATTCTACTGCTCGATTTGAGTTCGCGACTTCGCGACTCCCCACCAAAACAAACCATAGGGCAAGCCTTCGAAGGCATAGTAAGTTTATGTGACTGCATTTAGGTCAGAGTAGGTGGCATAACATTCATTAGATCACGATAACTGTTGAATGAGATTATCGAAAAAAACGTTCCATCTATTTATTTTCCTTACAGATTTTTTGCACGGTATCATATTGTTTCTTATACATTCCTAAACAATTTAAGAGTTTTATAATAACTAGTGGTCATCCAGCGGTCGAAGTTCGACCATAATTGATTATTTTATTACGTTCAAATTTTATTACGATTTCGCACTAAATAGAGTACCTACAAGTTTTGTATATACGATGGGATGGAAAAAATTATATAAAGTACTAAAGCTCGTGAATATCTACTAAAGAAAAAAAATCAGTTGACAAACAAAAGAGGATGAATTATTTAACAGTTTTGTCTCCACCTATTTATAATATAAATAATAACAAGTCATAATCAATTGAATATAATTGATAGCATATTACAAATGCTTAATAGGCTAGTGGTAAAACGGTCGGGTTCCGCGACAATGATGGTCGGGCTCCGCGACAATGATAGTCGGGTGAACTTCTATCAATAATATACCCAGCTCTTCGTTTCATACTTTACATACAGTATTCTTGTTATTAGTGATGCAAAATTTAGCAACGTAAGTTGAAAATGGCATTAGTATTATAAAAACTGTATGCTGTAATTTTATAATTTTGTACAATCTCTAAATTCTCATATACTTTAAAAGTATTGTACTTATAGGGTGTTATTACAAAAAAGTTAAATACGTATTGAATAATTGTTTTAAAAATGTTTGGATACTTATGTATTAAATGCACTGCGCTCGCTGAACGTTCGACATCTTGCTCTTCTATCTCGGTTTGGCTAGGTTAGGTTAGACTTGAGAAAAAGGATAACACGATCTTGCCGCGGCAGCCGTCGGCAAGCGCGGTGTATTTAATACGTAATTATCCAAACTTTTTTAAAGCAAGTATTCAATACATATTTAACTTTTTTCTAATAATACGGATATTGTTATAAATTAAATTTTGTTGGATAAAATATTTCAACGAATTCGTTTATGTTAACGCATAGAAAAAGATAGACATATATTAGAATAGTGTAAAGATATTGTGAGTGAGAAATAATACCTGCACACCTCTATCCGCAAATACCCTCTGCGGATTTACATACAAAACCCAAATATCTACCGATCAGACATAATTAGAAAGAAAGATGTCTAAATTTTACACTGAGAGAATAAAGACGACTAACAAAGATTGACCGCTAATTTGAAACCTCGCGACTCGTCAATTCATAGTATAGCAGCTTTTTTTTCTCGAACAGACTATGATATTGACCTGTTAATGTCTTTACAGCTTCACCGGACTACATAATATAGCAGCGTTGACCGTAACACTACTACTTTGTAGAGGTTATAGCTGGACGATGTACCATACATAGTTTTAATAACTAATTAATTTATTTACATATTAATATTCCCTTACCAAAGTTGTCTTAACACTACGTAATATTTGGATATTGGGAATTCAAGTAATTCATGGAAATATTAATATATGTATATTGATACAACTAATCAATGACGTTGTAGATTTTTTTAAATCTTTCAAAATATAAAGAAGTTATTTCACGGAACCTCTGTTGTTTAGATAGTTTATAAATATTATATTCTTGAAACCAAATATTTCAAAACTACCCTCCAAAAGCCATAAACATCCGTATGTTCAAATCGATGTATATTATGAATCACGATTGAAATATACACAAATAATAATAGTATTTCATTCAGGGCCGTATTTACTCGGACGGGAAAGCGACGCGAGCCACCAGGACGTTAAGTCTTAGGGAGGCGAAACCCAACCACCAGAGAAAGCCATAGGTCTTTTACAAAACTGAATTTAACAAAAAAAACTATCTACGGTCAACCGCGACCGAAAAGGAATTAACAATTAAAGGTATTACATTACATAATGAAAAAAGCTTAATATTAAAATAAATGACATATAAAAAAATGCGCCACCTCCAAAACCATATTTTTTAATTTGTATTCTAGGGAAGTATATAAATTAGTAAAAAAATATTGAGTTCTTTTTTTAAAAAGAGCGAGGCCTAGACTTAATTTCGCAACTTAACGCCGAGTATGCTTAAGACATCCCTACACGTATTAGATCAATTTAAGCTTGCATATCCTTTTTACGATTTTTACGTAAGACTGATTGTATTAGAAGAGATGTAAACGTATAAAAGAGATTGTATACATAATATTACAGTATTTAAATATGACATCTGTGAATAAAACTTTTTACAGAAAGTTTTTTTTGTTTTTCATTAGTGGTCATTCTGCTTCTTATAAGTACTGACGAGATACCGATGTTGTTGTTATTTGTAGCTGATGATGATTTTAAATTCTTAAACGTATTACGGTAAATCATTCCCAAGTTATGCAAGTGTTCTCGTGCATCATTTCGTGTAGAGATCTAGGCTTCATTAAATATATCGTAGGTTCATTTATTAGAAAATGAGAAGAGTCGCTTTTAGGCTATATAGTTGAGGATCTAAGAATGACACTGACACTTCTATCCTTGCGGAAGTACTGAAATAAAGATCTGGATTAGGTATATAGAAGAAATAACACTGTTATAACAATGTTACTGGTACCGCATCATCGGCACAAAAGTAAATTATGCATAGAACTTCTAGGTTGGTGATTTTATTGTTTTATGTAAATGCTTCAAGACTAATGACGGCTTACTCCACGTTATGCCAAATAGCGTTCGTCCCGTTACTAGTACTTGAAACTTTTGAAGTGAAACTCCTAATGCGACTTCCAACAAGGTTGCGTTAAACGTTTAACGCTACTATGGAGGGGGTATGAAAGCACTGTTGCGTTAAACGTTCAACGCTCCTTGAGAGGGGGAATAGAAAGAGACAGAGCGAGAAAAATAATCAAACATTTCGTATCTTACTTTGGTTATCATAATCCCATTGTAAATGTTATCGATTTGGATATTTCTCCTCTCGAAAATGGTAATTAAAAGATGCTATCAATTGTGAATTGTACGCAATGTTAATAAGGTTTGTCTTAAAGAAACAATATTATTTCACTAAAAATCAATTTCTACCCCATCCTATTTTCATTTCCACATTAGGAAGTTTCACTTCTTCCGCGCGGAAGGACTCCACGCACTATTTTTTATTATAGTAATTCTGTAATAACAAGAAGACTATTAAATACAAAATATATTCAAGTAGAAGCCGTAGACTTTACTCAATCAGATCAAATAGTAAAAGTACCAACCTCATTACAAGTGACACGTGAAGAGTCTAAAATATTGAACACGAGAAATGATTTATCTATTAACCTGTTAACCGGACAAGACGTATAAATGCGTCAGGCGTAAACAATATCGATTACGGGTAGGACATATGAATACGTCCTCAAAAATTAATGTGCGCCCTGGAACGGAAGGGACCTATATTTCCGATCAACTATGATATTACGTCATCCATGCGTGTCTCGACATGAATTGATTATTGAATTGTTCTGATTCTATACGCATAGAATCAGAACAATTTCTCTATTATGAATCACTCACAGACGTGTTTTGTGTGACCAGTGACAGGTACATATTTACACTTATTTTATTTATCTATTTTAATTAAATGCTTACAAGACATACAATGGCTTTAAAAATATTTCTATTTTATATTATTTTTATTTCATATCTTTTCATAAAATTTCTTTTAGTGCTCATCAAAATGAATGAGAGCGATATCAGTGATGATGATGTATGTTTCAATGTACCGGCAAGTAAAAGAAGGAGACGCATTAGGAGTTCATACATTTCATATATTTATCATTCATATATTCAATATATTCAATAGTTTATCATTCATTTTATGAATAAATTAAAATATAGAAATATGAAATGACGGTCTCCGGGCGTGACGTATTGACATGTCCTAGCGAAACAATACGCGCCCGGTACATGTTGCATAATTTGAACGAGAACTTCCCGGTTAACAGGTTAAGGTCCATGCGCCATTCTAAATACACAGGATTAACAAAAAAAAAAACAACAGTTTATTACAGTTCCAGTTTTATTAGCGTTTTGTTAATAAACATTCTTGTAAAATCAATGGAAAACTCATTGGTATAAGTTTAACGAACGGTTCACATTATATGAGATGAGAATACATTGATCACACAAATTGCGGCAATGTCATTTAGGTGTCACAGAGAACCTTCTAGTGCCCTCTAAAGATGTTCACGTGATCGTTTGATTATGTCAATTAATCGTCCAACAAAAGCTGACCGCACATCGTTTATCTCTATTATACATGTGTGGATCTTCTTATGCCAGTTAGGCCGTATTTATTCATAATAACTTAGTATTAGATGGTATTAGTAAAAATATGTCCAATTTGTTAAAGTTTAAAATTGGTGATTTTAGGGATATTTTTAGGGGGCCCAGCTGTTAAAAATGGAACGGAATTTTATGCTGGCAACCCAACATCCTGGGGTAGGCACCAGACGATTTAAGATTGGATTCGACTAATCAAAAAGCCACCAACTGGCCACCAAGCCTCCCTCCTCCTAATTAAATCAAATGTTATACGAACTTGGTAGACATTGCCACATTACATGCGATGAGCCTTCAGATATCTTTATCTATTAAGGTGACTTACTGTAATTGAGCTTCGGTTATCAAAAAATATATAACAGGAAAAAAATAGCGGTTCAAAAATTATTCAAAACATTTCATTTGCAGCGTTTGTAAAAAAAATACTTCAGACGAACAAACAAACAAGATTTTTATAACAACATAGGTAAAAGTTTTAATATTGATTACATAATTATTTGGCCCATATTTTTTCTATTAAAATATAATTTAATTGTCTCGTGAATGAGGTATGACTGAAGTAAAGAAAAAAAAAACAATGTGTAGTAAAGACACACGATAGAAGTGAAACTTTTGAAACAGGGAAACATTTTGATTAAAAAAATACAACAAAAAGCCAACGTCACGCGGTGTTCTTAGGTGGTTACCCATCTAAGTACTGACCGCGTTCGATGTTGCTTAACTTCGGTGGTCGGAGAAAAACACAGTGTTTACCCCCACCACTTCTGGTCATACAAAAATGTTGTCAACCAGAATTTCAGAGCCCTACCATAAGCAGTATCACTTTAAAATAAAAATAGATTTAATCAATATTTATAAACACTTTATTTTTAAGCTTTCTAAAAAAATCCTAATACCTTCAGCCGCGAGCCAATTCATAAATACTGCAAAACGACCATAGATTTACATCGTAGGTATTGTTAACTTATATTGACCTTTCTTGTTAAATTATTAACCTATTTTTTAATGGTAAGTCTTTGTGATATTCGTTCGTATAGGCGTAATGTTATTATGCTTTGACTCGAAAAAATAAATGTTTAAAATATATTTTGTTGATACTCATATTATTTATATATTACACTAGGTTAATTAAAAAAACGTTGAAAACAAATATCTTAACCAGAAAAAATAAACCATATATTATACACTTTGCGCTAATAATATAACAAAATACACTTAAGCTATGCGTCAACACTTTAGTTAATATATCGATTATTCTCGTGCTCATTTCGATTGTCACCCTTTTTATGTCTCAGTCACACTTTAACTGTAAGAAAGGGACAAAGACGTTCTCAAATGCTATCGCACGGGAATAAGTATTCACATCGACAAATAAATTAAAACTATGAGAGTTACAATATTAATATTACATCCCTAACATTTAAGAACATTCAATTACATCTAGATAAGCGAGACGTACTGCGCAGCTCCCTTCATATAAATGAGAATTAATCTACGTACTGGATGTCACCGTTTATTGTTATGCTACTCCAATACCTGCCTAACGAAGCTTCGCTTATTATCCTGCTAAAACTAACCTCAAAAGTAATTCCGATAAAAAAAAAAAGTTGGCACACCTTTGTCATTCAAATAATAACTCGAAATAGGAGTTTCCAAATTCCTTTGCTGTGTGTAAAAGCCTGTCTCTATCTCACAGCCCGATATGTCGTAACGCATGGCGATAATGTATAGACACTTCTCACGTTTGCATATATTGCGACCATAGACAAAACTTCTTGGCGACACACGCAAGTATGGCAGTAGCATTATAATAACAGTTGATAGAGAGCGAACATTGGAAGCTAATAAATAGAAACAAATAAATATTTTCGCATTATTTTATTTTAATTCGCTAACGACATCAAATGACTTCGGTACTGAAAGTGAATATGAAGCTGGGCAGTGCGCACGCTCCGGCTGCTTCGCTTTTAGAGTTTTAACTCCGAAACGACACAATATAATGTTCCGTATAAACGCAAAAAGCTGCCGTTATTCGCTTACCTCATTAGTTACTTCAATTTAATGCGAAATTTACTCGCGTGAATATACTTTAGAATATTTTATTAACTAAACTCGAAAAGAACAGACTCACCCTAGTTCGCTTAGCCCCTAGACGCCCAATTACCTCACCGCTAATATACAATTTACACTTACAGGTAATGATTCCTATGAAAGATGGATATGTATTTTTTTGTACAAGTCCGGAATCGCTAAAAACCTAAAATAATCAGAAGCAATGCCAAATATATTTGAATGACTGAATCTCTGAATTACACAATACACAAGGAGAATGATACAGGAAAAGGAAAAAATAGTAATTATTATTTAATTGCCAAATTCAGAGTTAATACACCTAGCATACTTGCTTATTCACCTATTACAACTGTAGTAGACTAAAGTCTATCGAATGTTGTAAATTTATTAGATTTATTGCAGCTATTAATTCTGAACGCATCCTAAAATACCTTTATTAAAAAAACACTAGTTCCATTATTACATTCTAATCCAGCAGAGTATTCTGAACGCATCATAAATTGATTTTAAAACGCGTGCATAGTGCATCTTTATCAGGGGAATTCCCGTTACATGTAGATATTTGAAAACTGGATGATTGAAGCGCCAATGTAAAGTTTTTGTCAAAAAAATCTAGGAAACAAAATAGTATAAATACATTTAAAAAAAACTTGTGGATTGCAAAAGTTGATCAAGTTAATAATATGACAAAACTTGAAATTTACAATTTTTTTCATTCTAAACAAAAACTTAAGAATGTAGGTACTTTCCACCAGTTTATAAAATGTGTGCATGCGACGGAAATTCTCTTGATAGAGACGTAACATAGGCACTAAACATGCGTTTAAAAAAATAATCAATTTACTAGCATGCGTTCGGAATTTCAATAAAGAATCAATAGGATTTTCTATGAATTATAGCGCTTTAGTGAAAAAAAAAAAATTTTTTTTTAATATGAATTTAACTTCACTTTAAATTAGATATCTGAGTTGATCTGAACTCCTCACTCCGGTCTCAATTTAAGATTTAAAAAATCAACGTAGAATGTTTTCGGAATTTCAATGAAAAATCAATACAAATTTCTCTGAACTACAGTACTTTAGTGAAAATATTTTTTTCTTTTTTTCAAATACTAATTTCGCTTCCCTTTAAATTACAGCCCTGAGTTGATCTGAGCTCCTCTCCCCCATCTCTTGATCTGGGGCTGACTGTAATCACAAAGCGCGAGCAGAGTACGAAAACAAATAACAGCTATCAAATAATAAAAACTGAGAAACTAAATCAGTAATTACTTAAAGGTATATAAAACAGTTATTGATGGGTAATTCTCATGAAATCCCGAAATTACCTATCAATAAATTAATGAAAAATAATTAAATAAATTCATCTTCGTTTTCTCTTAAATTTGTAGAACTCATGTTATTAGAAGTGAAAAATATCGTGGTCCCCAGAATAAATGAGTTTTGAATAAATTTATGAACACTGAAAATAATCAAATGTGAGGGAATGACGGTGAGGGAATGACAAAATAAACCATAACCTAAAAAATCTCGCAACATAACCTTTTGTAACCATCTAACTTTTCTCTACGCTTTCTACCTTTAAAAACATACTTTACTACGTCATCAAAATTCAAATATTACAATTACCTTTTTTATTCTTCGCTGTGATGGAATGATTGTTTAAAATGTAATCTTTAAAAAATTACAATGACATCTTCTTCCAACAAGTACTTTAACAAGCTTGAAGTCAATTTGCCATTTCAAACAAGTGACCGTACTACCAACTATCAAAAACTAATGAGACTATTACTAAAGTCCTCAGGAATATATCTACTTATCAACTGTTGGTAATGATGTGAGGGAATGATAATTTTTCATGGGACACATGTTAAGTCAACATTAGACAACTTGTTCATGACTTATGATCCTAAACTCAGAGAAATTTTAAAAAGTTGTTGTATTTACAATAGACAAGTCATAGTTGCAAACAGATTTTTTAAGAAATTTTCGATAAAAACTTTAGACAATGTTTTAATCTGGAGTTTGGGACATAGTGAGGGAATGATTTTCAGAGTACTATATATTTATTATTCTTCACAAATGCCCGTACGGTTCCTAAGTTATGACCAACATTTTTAGCCTTGATAATATTCTTTCCGAAAAAAAAAAAATACCATCATAAATCGCTTAGGATTATTGTCAAAATTGCTAGGACAGGATTTTCGAGTTTTCATGAGAATTACCCTGATTTTGTTTAGTCAATAAAATCATATCATCTTTAATTTGGGCTACTTATATTAGAAAGACATTACTTTTTGATTCAGCAAATGAGGACCCAAATACAAATATACTTGTCATCTTTACTAGTTAAATACTCTCTGGATTCTTACTGATTTATAATTTTTATAATACAGTGTGTACTGGTTGTGGCATAATTATTCTGAAGCTTCTAATGATTCCTTTTATAATGAAGCAAAATATTAACGACTGTATTCTGTTAAATTAAGTTCTTAAAATGTACATTTATGTACAGACAAGATAATAATTATTAGAAATCATATACAGTATAGGAGTCTAGGTGGGTAATTGTGCGACCGATAGAATTGTACCGATGAGTAAAGCGAACTGAGGGATAGCTCAGCTGAGTATGCTCATGGGAGGATGCGGAGATGCGCCTGGAACGGGGGGCAGGGGGGAGAAGGACGTGATGGATAGGGGGAGGGGATGTGACTGATGGGGAAGGTGGGGGTGGTGAGGTGGAGGAAGAGAGGAGCGCTCAGCTGGCGGCGACTGCGGCGAGGCACGACGCCGCGGCGCACCACTACGGCCGCCTCCCGAACGCCCCGGCAACGCCCCCGCGCTGTGACATGTACCCGCCGCCGTTCACATTCGACGCTATAACACAAACCAATTATTCCAGTACACAGCGCAAACTAACCTAAATACCACTGGGAGCCGTTAAATAATTTCAGTATTGAAAAGATTTCACATAAGCTTTGTGACAACATCTATTTGGTCGTTGATTGTTCCTATATACTCATAAACAAACCTCTTTTTAGGACAGCATACTTTATTATGAAAAAAGAGGATGCCATATAGAATCACTTGGTGGTCCTTACGTGTCCTTTTCCCCTAAAGAGGTTTAATGTTGAAATAACACATATAAGATCTATTACGACATATTGCTATAAAGCATGCAATATAAAAATTAATGTTATTGAGAGCTACAGCTTTTCCCATAAAAATCCCTTTTGGTGACCAATTATTAAGGCTTGTCTAATAATGTCTTAAAAATTAGATGCAAAACTAAGTAGGTAGGTATTTTGGAAAAAGTTATAGCAAAAATGCTAAAACATTGTGTTTTCAATTCGGCGTAACTCTTATACACAACAAAGATACATTTGTTATTAATTTGATACCGTGAACTAAACTAACACATGCAAAATACATGTTTTCCACTTATAAATGCCGTCCTGCATTCCAAATGTTAAAAAATGTAAAGGTAATACTAAAATAGAGCATGAGTTCAAATACTTTATCAGATTTTTTATACTAAAATATTGAAACTCCGAAAATATCTCACCCTGAATATGAATATATCCTCATTATAAAAGAACTAGTTACTGTGTCACAACTAAACTTCTTTCAATGTAAAACAATCTTACAGCTAATTTAATAGGTTTATAAAAGTTATGCATGCATATAAAGAGTTGTAGAAATATGCAACATATATCTAAAGTAGTTTATAAGTCAAAAGATCATGGATAAGTGAAATCGGTAATCAACTACTCAACATCGTAAACTATGATTAATGTAAAATAGTCTCTCACCTTGATTATGATAGGGTAAACAGTTAGATTTTAAAATTTCCTCATGGTTTCCATACGCACAAAATTTCACTACAACAGTGTTGGATGAAATGCCCGTAATCTCTGCTTCATAGAACTGGAAATTTACATAAAAACATTTGAACCTTCATTGATTTCATAATAATTCCTGGTTAACATTTAAAAGTAAGATACATAAAGACAACTATCAGCAAGTTACATGCTGAACCATTCTTGTTCAATAATCATAGAAGGTAAATGAATCTATGATAAATAGAAATATGTCTTTCCAAAAGTTTTTCGTTTCAAACTACATACTTACATTGTTATCTTCCCAATACAAAGCAAGACATCTATCACCAATCTTCCAGTTTATTTCAGCGACACCCAACATCGCCCTAGCTTGTTCATTAACTGCAGCATTTTGGAAACCAAGGAGTGAACCTGGAAGAAACGGTCCACCACCACGTATCGCATTGTAGTCATGTGGCCTGGCCCCATATCCATACTGTCGCCCTCCATATCCACCTTGAGCAGCGCTCATGTAATTTAAATTAGTGTACATTTGAGCCTGCTGTTGTTCAATATATCCATTCGGTTGTTGCTGTCTGCGCTGATACTGTTCTTGATATTTAGGCATTTCATTTGCTCTCCTAAATGGAGCAACATCCTGTACATTTTGATTATGTACATAAGCCTGTTTAGGTGGGTAACTCTGATCTTGTGGTTGATAAATGCGGTTTTGATGAACTTCATCAGGCCGAGATTGTTTGCACATAAGACTCAGATTGTTGGCTGCTTCCACTAAGTTATCCATATTATTAGGATTACGATTGTAATTATGCTGTTGCATTTTGTTATCATTAATATTCCTATCAGTTCTCGAGTTCCTCTCTTCATACTGGGCTTGCTGTTGGGAAGGATTATGATATGAATTATTGTATGACATATTCATGTTAACATTATTTGAATATTGCTGTTGCTGTTTATTTTTCTCATCCAATTTCCTTTGGAATCTTGGAGGTTTCTCATTTTGAGTTTGGTACTTCCTCTCATCTCTGTGTGAGTTTTGTGTATTATCATTAGAGTAGTGCCCTCTGTTTTCAGATCTATGTCTGTTTGCTCCGTCATACCTTGACCCATGAGTACGGGGGTTACTTTTGGCACTACTTCTATCTCTATTGTTGTAACCTTTGTCAGTCCTTTCTTCTGCAAATGTATTACTTTGCCTATTATTCTTATCTTTATCTGGAACATTAGGCAATTTGTCTTCTAAGAAGTCAAACAAAGAAACTTTCCCAGAAGGCTTGACAGGTATACCATCCTCCTCATTTGACTCTTTGTTTCTCCCTTTACGTTTTGAAGGTTCCTGCTCTTTTTGCTGCTTCTCTTTGTTTCTGTTTTCAGAATTATCTCTCTTTTGTAATATTTTCAATGCTCTCTCAACATTATTTTTTGTGTATTTTAATGTGTTCTCTGCTTGCTCTTCTGTGAATCCAGCATCAACAATCTTCTGTACATTAGCATCAAGCAAGGGTTTTGTGCCCCCACCAAAAACCTGAAATTTATTATTTTAATTTTTTAATTTAGTTAAAGAGATATAATATGAGATATTATGTAAGATATAACATTACTTTTTTAACACCAGACATTCTTTGCGCTTCTGCAATGGCCCCTTTCCTCTGTGCTTCAAACTCAGCATTATCTTGTTTAGAAGCTTCCTGGAGACTTTTAAATTGTTTGTCCACAGAGAGTGCTTCTAATCTTTGTCCAAATGGTATCCATGGTGGTGGACCACCATCAACCCCGATGCCGCCTAAAGATGGCAATCAGATTAGCTCAATTGTGGATTAATAATATTTAAATAAATTAAGATACATGTATTTTAATATATTATTTTATTTCATGAAGTAAAGCTGTACTTACAGTAGATTTATGTTTATGATCAATGTATAGACTTTTGTAATTATTCATAAAAGTATAGAATATTAATATAGTATGTAAATAGTTTGAAATTGTTCTCATTAATTATAAAGTCAAGTTTTGTTACCGCAATTTATAGTTCTTAATGCCCTAAATACAAAAGACTACAAATACAATTGTTATATTTTCTTCACACAAATATTTACTCACCTCTAGTGTGCTTAGCAAGACTTCTATTCAATTCCCATTTTTCAATCATGTGAGATACTTTCCCACCCAAAACTGATATGACATTGGGTGTAAGCCAAACAACTCCATGACATGCCTCCAGATCTTCATTTTTTAATAATAACTTAGTTCCTGGTGGAGTATTTATACTTAAACTGGATATTAAACTTATCTCTAGACCTGTACACGTCGATTTTCCATCGTGTAAGGTGAGTTTTAGCATTCTTGGTGCCGATGTAGATTCTTCATTGGCTTTAGGTGCAGATACATTACGTATCTTCTGTATTTGAACTATGATAGGCGCCTCTAACTTAGACGGATCTTTTGTAAAATCTTCAGGAAATGCAGCATCGCCTATATCTCTCAAATCATACTGAAAATGACGAAAATGCAATGTGATAAAACCTCAATAAGATTAGGATAAAACAATCAGAATCTTACTAGAAGTAATACTTACATCTAAAGCTTTTTTAATAAGTATATTTACATCTTGTATTTGCCCATTTTCGCTTATTGTATCTACACCTTCTTGACTCAAGTGCCTGAAAAGTCATCATCTTTAATTCAAGTGAAAAATTGGGAAAGTACAGAAGATTTTGAACAAATTAGCAAAATCATAATTACCAGCCTAGCTCCCTAAGATTTTCCATAACCGACATGTTCTTATTAGGGGTCAAAATAACATGATTTCACTAAAAATAATTGAAAATAATAAAACCCACGGACATACGGCACCATGACAGAACATAGGGTATCTAACAATGTTGCCAGTATACTTGTCTATCTCGCGAAAAAAAGTATGATATACAATTCTGACAAAAGAGCGCGTATAACAGTATCTCATTTGTTTGAAAATTAATGTTTGGGCATTAATTATACTAAGAGATGTTCACTGTACGGTATTCAAAGTCTAATCAATCATCTTATAGTTACACTGCATGAAATATCGCTTAAAAACTGATTACTTTGTAGACTGTTTTTTTTTGTCATGGCACCTACTATATCACTTATACCAACAAAATTGCATTTGTAATTGAAAAACTCGCAATTAATTTTCATAATACAAAAGTTGATAACGTGCGGAGGTTGCAACAGCTACTAATACGTTAAAAAATTTAGACTAATAAACCATACGACAATAGAAAATCTTATTCTTAAGAAATCTATCAATACAAGACGAAAATTCGTTTTCACAACACTACAATAAATAGTTATTAGAAAAATTAAGTACAGTAACTATTTATTAAAATAACCTTTGACACTTATCTGCCATCATTAACATATACCACAGTATAAATATTTCTTTTGGTATTGTTTGCAAAGTAAAAACGTTTACATATTTTGAATGCAGCACGCCCACTGAGCGTGATTCAGTTATCAATGTGTAACTCTAATTACACTGTGCTGTATTCTGTCAGCAAATTAGTTAACGTGGCTAAGTCAACCCAATCATTTTGAATTTAGGGTCTAACAGGTTAAGTATTATTAGACTGGCACTGGATCAGAGTTACGTCTGAATATCGCGTGGTGTAATAAGATATTTCGATCTCTAGTATAAGATTTATTGCGACATCATAATTAATTGTAATCCAATTTTGTAATATGATTTGATCTTGTTTTGCTTTATTTGGGAGTGTACTACAATGTATTTGACTATAATTTCGAAAATAATATATGCTGTTTTATTTGAAAGTGTTACATTCAGAGGAAAAGTGAGGTCATCTGGCACCATTGTGTGTAGTAGGGATGTCAAAACCACTATAAAGAATCAATATATATTACATGTAACTAATGTACTAAGAAAGGTAAATCGAATGGGAGCCGTAGTCGAAGCGATAAGACCACTCGCCTCATAATAGTTTAAAAATTAAATGTTTTTCGTGCCACAATATTTGTAAATTTTCTTTTTATCGTGTGAAAACATCTGAAAACCATTCAAAGTATATGCTTTATATAAATCATTTACGATAGCGGTGATAATACCATAGTAAATAATTTAAAACCAGTATGTGGACTTACGTACGCATACGAAAAATTATACTTCTTTGGAGTTACTATAACAATTACTATTTTGACCATGATTACCAGATTAAATGCTATAACTAAAAAAATTCATAGATAATATAGCCAGATTATAAAAAATAACATTTATATTTCATAATTTGATGATGCCTACCAGTTAACCTAGCTGTCCACGTTAATCGAAGAATGACCTGGAGCTTTGCATGTCGGAAAACATCATGATGAAACTATAGTATGGTGGTAGGACTTTTTTTTTTAAACTTAGGTTCACCTGGCTTGCTACCACACTCAAGCTGAAAATCTATTGCGAAGCACTCATAGGTGTGTTCCGGTAATTTCACTTGACAACCAGTCCCAGTCTAGGTTCAGCTTGTTTAACATCTTAAGTTACACCGTCATTTTACATCGGGTGAGATTTGTGGTCCAAATCTATAAACATGTATACTTTTTTTAAATATCGATAAGCAAAATAAAAATATCGATGAATCATCAACAGTCTAGCCTATGGTATTTACATTTTCTTTGTTTTTTTATAGGTTTGAAAATTTCTATATCTATAATAATCGTCCAGAGTGTATTCCGTCAAACCGTTTGTAAAAGCACGAAAAATTGGTAATAGATAATAACATTATATTATAGAGATAGTCGGTTATCTACTAATCTAGAAACTAGTTAGCAACACATAAAAATTAGTTATTTACGTGGACTTTGTTGAGAACGTTACGTGTTATCAAAATGTCATCGGTAAAATGTTCTTTATAAAATATGTTTCAAACAACTGTGTAACTTGTTTATGTTTATATTAGAGTTTAATATTACTGTATTTTTCAGACGCATATATTTAATGTCGAAATGACATGCGAAGGATGTTCAGGTGCAGTTGATCGAGTTTTAAATCGATTAAAGGGTCAGGGGGTGGAATCTGTTAATATAAGCTTACCTGAACAAAAGGTGACTGTTACATCAACACTAAGCGCAGACCAATTACTAGATGTAATAAAAAAGACCGGGAAAAAAACTACATATATAGGCACTGAATAATCTTGTAAATTCACTTTAGATATGAAGCGTAACAAATTTGTCATAGTTATAATGGGAAAGCTATAATAATAACTTTCTTTTGTATTTTCATAAATCAGTTTAGTGACATACATGCTTTATTAATATTTGTACAAGTGTTATGTTACATATATCATTTAATATTGTTATGGTTGTGTTAAACTTATACGATAATTATATTTTTTTAACCATTTAATATTGTACCAGTATTTTTAATCAATATACATATTTTTTTACTTTTTAAGTTTTTTTATATCAGTTTTATAACAAATAATTAATTCAGCAATTCTAATATGTATCCTATTTGCCAAATTTATCAACAACTTCTTCTATAGTATTCAGTCTCAAGTCAACGAGATCTACAGCTTCATGTAGTGCATTTAAATGGTCGACGATAGCATTTACAGTGGGCAATACATCTGTACAATCACATTCCTTTATTTTTTTTGTTACTGTATTATTTAATCTTTTAACTTTCTTCAGAAGAGGTTCTTTGCTTTGTAAGTGAGTTTCACTTATAATTTTAAATCCACTGTTAATTGGGAAACTTCTCTTTCGGCCTACCCATTCTATTTTACCACTAGTGTAGCATACATCGTTTTCTCTTAATTTTATCATACCAAATAGATCCTCCTCTGGAAAATATTCTGTTTCAATAGATCTGTTCATTATTGAAGGTACAGTGTAGGTAGAAGGACTTGGTGGTGGTCTAGGTATGTGACTCATGTTGCCAACACTATTTTGTTCTTCTGAATGTACACCAGAAATACCAGATATAGGTATATTTCTTGGAGAAAAATTTCCTGGTAGTGATTTCGTCAGTCTTGGTGAATTTTTTGAAATGTTCATAGAAGTGCTTGGGTCTATCAAAGTGCTATTTATATTAGCTCCTTGGAAACTTTCTATTCTGACAGACTCCTCAATAGTTTCAGCTACATCATCCAAATGGACAAAAGTTGTTATAGGATACTTCATGCTGTGATAACATAGGTACCAGATCCTCGTACCCTGATTTGTAGAGAAGACATTAATATTTATATTCCAATCAATAAGAGTATGAACGTTTGAGTTTAATGAATTTGCAATTCTCACGAAACTCAAGCTTTTGTAGAACTACTGTATACTTTGAGGTCAGAGTTCTTAAATCCTGAATGGGAAGGTAAATAATTTAGTCAGTTTAAAAATTTAGTATGTATTATAGCTAATATACAAATTTACATGTAATCTATATCATCACTTCTACACTAACAAGTACTGTTATCTTTTATTGACAACCTGATTCTTGCTCTTTGATGTGGAAACCAATTTGGGAAACTGGGACATAGACCTTGGTGTTGATGATGAATTTTGTTCCAAATTTTCCTTTGATTCACTCAACAGTTGGGTAAAATTTGTTTTCCAAGTAAATACCTGAAACAGTAAAATATTTTTAAAATGTAGAATACTTAATACTTGGGATATATAATATGTTAATTTTTCTTTCTTCCATACTCAATCGCAGGGAACCCTGAGTTTTTATAAGTACAAAACTATACACCCAATCTGCTGCTAATAAATAAAAATTAGCTTTATGCATTACTAGAAATTTTACAAGTAGATTTTGCGATCTATTTATGCAGAAATAAAGTATTTATCAAAAAATTTTTATTTTTAATAAAGTGTTATCAATATTTTTTAAATAACTCTGCAGCCCGTTTGATGCAGATGTGTATATGGCCTAAGAAACAAGGAGGGATATTTAGTTTTCGGTATCATACCAGTTCATCTTCACCAGCTGATGCAAAACTATCACCACTGGGTGAAAAATTTACAGCATTCACAGCACCTGTATGACCATTTAAAGTAAATATTGGATGACCCTCCAACAAATCTAATACCTGCAAAGAAATACATTAGTTAATTATCATAATATTAGTTCTCACAACTCTGGACGTTTTAGAATACAATCTCTGAGAATACTAGGATGCCGTTTTTATATTTATTGTAGTTTTGACTAAGGATTGGATTTTACTTATTTAAATGCATTAATTAGATTTGACTTATGTGCCTCCATCATTTTTGAAGCACCATGGTTAGCATGTTTGAAACCGTGTTAATCCACATATGATCAAATTCTTGCTAATGAGCCACAGGTTTTGATGAAGGAAAGTGTTGTGATGAAACCATAGCAAAGTGTTAGGCCTTTTTCTAAGCCCATCTGGTTATCTACCACCTTTGGGTTGAACATCTGTCGCTAAGCTTCTTATGGCGTATTGCGATAGGAGCAGTTTGCTCCGACAGGCAGAGTAACGCTTAGATTTTAGCATGTTTCCTAAAACCTGTAAAGAATTTTTAACAGATCTATTTACGAACACACATTATACTTATGTGTGACGCATTATGCTTGTGTTATGTCTATGAATGATCACTTAACATGACGTCACACTGTACACGCAACACAAAAAATCCATCTATTTCTTTCACACAAGCCCAAACTCATAAGTAACCAAAAACTTTTCCAGTCAATGCTACACATATATAATGCATTGATGTAAGTATTGTGAACTTGTCAGGTTTTGTTAGCCAACGTGTATTGTGTTTGGACACATATTTTACATTAATTACTAAATCATTATTGAGAATGAGAGGATAGTATACTGTGCACTATCATGAGTATAGAATTATAAAGATTTCAAAGGAGGTCACATGATATGTAATGCCCAAAAACATACTCAAATTAGTTAGTTTTTTCATGGTACATAACCTATGTTTACAGTTTTTAAAAAAACATCTGTCGTACTTGAAATCATATCCTGTGCGGTGACAAATTTACAAACACAAAATTCACAGTACACAAAAGAGTAGATCACATGAATATTTTTTATTTTGTAATTTTATCATTGTGGCAGGGATAAAATGACTGCTTAATCCACTAACAGTGTAGTGACATAATAAGCTAAATTATATTATGCATGGAAAAAATAGGAGAATTTAAAGATAATTATGTTAAAATTTAGGAAAACAAAACAAACCTTAATTTTACTATCTTTACTGGCTGTTAAAATGTAGCTGCCACTTGGATGAAAAGCTACTTGGTTAACTGCATCATTATGAATACTGAAATCAAATAATTCTTCATAATACAATTAGAACAACTTAATATTAATACTAGGCTATTATTTATTTATTTAGTCTTTATTGTACACCAATTATTACATACATTATAAAAACATTTCGAGATATGTTATTGGTACAAAGGGAAGCATTAAATAGGCTTTAGACTTTATAAAACTTTTTTTTTCAAACATTTCCTTCCACTGTGGTATAAAGTACAGAGTTTACATGGACAGTAGTCATAAGTAACAATTAAAGAACAATCTAATGAAACTATGATTCCAAATTAATCTATACCAATATTATAAAGCTGGAGGGTTCATTTGTTTGGTTGTACATGCTAATCTCAGGAATTACTAGTCCGATTTGAAAGATTCTTTCAGTGTTAGATAGCTCATTTATCGAGAAAGGCTATAGGCTATATATCATCGCTAAGACCAATGGGAATGGAGCACAGATGAAGAATGTTTTAAAATCTGTTGTTTTTTTTCCTTTTGAGAGCTTCCATTGCGTGTTAGTTAGCCCAAATCAACTATTTCATGTGGACAAAGTCATGAGCAGAAGCTAGCTAAGCATAATTTATATAAGGGTATGAATTCCAAGTTAAGCATAATTTGTATTGGAGAATAGTAAAGCTCTACACAAGTAATATATTTTATAACCAGTGACATTATATTGGAGGCCTAAACATCTTTTGTTCAATAGATAAGTTATCTACTGCAAGGATATACCAATGATTTATTATATTCATTGCTAATTTTATGGATTAACTAACTCATAACATATTTATATCTATGAAATTATTATTAAGTTTTCCTAGAAGCATATGTAAAATAACATTGATAAAAATAACTTATTTCAAACCTAATATTTAGATTTTGGGCAATTAGTTATATTACTAGGATAGTAAAACATAGATTTAGACAAATATTTACCTGTAATACTGTATAAGGTTGTGAGTTCTTATATCATATAACTTAATATTTCCTTGTGAAGTTCCTAATGCAATATAGCAACCGGAAGGGTGCCACGCCAAATTAACACCATAACCTTTCTGATCCTTGTATGTGTGAATACACTGTCCAGATTGAATATTCCAAAGTTTCATGGTTTTGTCATCTGAACAGGAGGCAATAATTGACTCATCATTACACATACGGGCACATCTCACCCAGTTTGTATGACCTACATAAGATGCAATGAATTTATAGTTGTCAGCACTCCACATTTTTACGATTTTGTCATCAGATGCTGTTAATATCTGTGAAATATAGAATTGTGAAATATAGAAAATTAGTACTAATGGACTACATGATTTATTCATATTTAGTTTCTTAAGATTAGTCAAAACTAGGAAACATTCAAATCTTTTATGTTATCTATACTAATAATCTAAAGCTGGAGGGATTATTTCGTTGAACACTCTAATCTCAGGAACTACTGGTCCGATTTAAAAAATTCGGACAGTGTTAGATAAGTCATTTATCGACACGCTAAGACCAATAGAAGCGAAGCACCAATTACGAATATTTCAAAATTGGGGTGTTTTTAATTTTGAGATCCTTCACCGCCTTGTTAGCATTAGCCCAAAGTAACTATTCCACGTGAACGAAGTTGCAAGCAGAATTGAGTGTTTAATAAAATAAAATAAATAGTGCACAGTGAAGCAGGTGGTAATCAGTTAGTAAAATATAATACAACTAGCCGACCCGTGCCCACTTCGTTGGGCGGTAATAAGCATTATCAAGCTACAATTTGTCTCTAGAACTCAATCATATATATCTCATAATTAAGGCAGCGTTCCTAAGAAACGTTTTCGTTCGACCATTTTTCTCATTTTTCTCGGACTACCCAGATATTACCCCCTACAACCTCACAAACTTTACCTCTTTATAATATTAGTATAGATTATAGATAATATAATTAGTTAATAGCTTCTGCCCACGACTTCGCACGCGTGGAATAGTTATTTTGGGTTAAGACACAGCGGAAGCTCTCAAAAGGAAAAAATACCCCGACTTAAAAACATTTTTCATTGCTACTCCGCCCCTATTGCCCTTAACGTGATGATATATAGCCTATGACACTAACAAATAACGTGGCTTTATATTGGTAAAAGTATTTTCAAATCGGTTTAGTAGTTCCCGAGATTACCCCCTACAACGTCACAAACTCACAAACTTTACCTCTTTATAACATTAGTATATAGATTATAGCCCCTGCCCGCGACTTCGTCCGCGTAGTAATAGTTATTACTGTGGGCTAACGATGACACACAGCAAGAGCTCTCAAAAAAGAAAACATCTCGATTTTGAAATATTTTTCATCTGTGCTCCGCTCCTATTGGCCTTAGCGTGATGATATATAGCCTATAACCATTCTCGATGAATGAGCTATATAACACTGAAAGAATTATTCAAATCGGACCAGTAGTTCCTGAGATTACCCCTTACAACCCCACAACGTCACAAATTCACAAACCCACAACTTCACAAACCCACAATGTCACAAACTTTACCTCTTTATAATATTAGTATAGATATATTTATAACACAGTTTTTTTTTTGTTAATAATTACATAGTATAAAACAAAGTCCCCTACCGCGTCTGTCTGTTCGCGATAAACGTGGATAAAATGATTCACAAGGAATGTTTTGGTATATAATTTGTCCAGGATTTTTTTTTATAATCAGGGCGGGACAACATCTGCCGGGCCCGCTAGTTTCTATATAAAGTAATTAATAAGTAATTAATAAGTCTAACTCTCTTTACATTTATTTTACTCTTTATAGGTTTTATTAGTATTTTCACACAATGCCATTCTATATTAAATGACAATAAGGTCCAAGATATTTTAAGCTTGTGGTGGTCGGCAGATCGGCAGTAGAACAAACCAAACAATTAGAAAATTCAATGATAGAAGGTTAATTATTGTAGGGACCCTTTAGATATACAACAGAAACTTTGGTTTTTACAGAACTCTAATATAATAATTTTCAATAGTTAAACTTTGAATAATTTTCATAGCACTATACAATATTGAATTCTTCAAAAGAAACTCAATCGTACATTAATGTTATATTATAACGTTTATGAATCAATATTTATTGAGCTAGCCATTATTATGTTATCATCACAAGCAGTATATTAAGATAAGAGATAAGTAAGAGGGCTAAATATTGAAAAAAATATATATATATTATTTATATATCATATATAGTCACCTTAGTACTATCAGGGCTGAATTGAACTGAGCGGACAGTTTGCGAATGAGCTTTGAACATTCCAGTACTTCCAGTGACAGTTGGCACCCATAACCTGACTGTCTTGTCTCGGGATGCTGAAGCCATGTACTTGCCAGATGACGAGAACGTCACGTCCATTACTGCTTCAACATGTCCTTGGAATCTGTAACTTCGTAGCGTACTTCGAAGGTTCCATAACTATAATGCAGTAAATAAATTGATGATACTTTATTGTGGATATTAGTTATTTCATGTTCTTTCAAATATAATGTATGTAGAGTATTTAATAAAAGATTTCTTTGTGTTTAGAAAAAGAAATTACGCATTACTATTGTAAAAAAGAGTATAAAATTGTTGAGTGTTCATAGCAATTTATATTAAATGTACATTATTTACCAATACACTATTATCTAATGAACTACTAGCAATTTGTTGTTCATTAGGAGAATAAAAAAGAGCAGTTATTGAGTTTCTGTGACCTTTTAGCTTTTTCTCTAAACATGGTCCAAGTAATGTGCACTTAGAATCCATGTTCACAAATACTGAAACTTCCTATATAGACTTATAAAATAGAAAATATATTTGTAAGTTCGTTGTTTCAAATGTTTCGTTTCCAATTCGAATTCAAAACAAAACGACAATGACAGGTATAGATAAAAACAAGTTACCATAGGGGTGCTATTCCCTATCAACAAAATTCCTCTAAAAGGGACCTTTATTACCCCCAAAACCATAAACATTTTATTTTTCTCTTCGATCAACAATAACTAGATATCGGGTCGGCGCGAAAAATATGTCTCGGTAAATAACAGCTCACTTGAAATGTGAGCTTTTATTTTGTTTAGTTTGTTTGAAACACAGCCAATGTAAGCACGTTTCACAATGACACAGTGTATTCAAAAGATGCAAAAATAATACCCGAAAAAGAAATTTAACGGCCGGAGTATCTTACTTTCGCTAAATACATGTTAAATAAGTTATATTTTAAGCTTTAAACCAATAAATAATATCAAACTTTGAACAAAATTACCGATTTTAAACCTGTGGTACAAATGTTTGACCAAGGCTCTCCAACCACGCACAAACACGCACAATAACGGGAAAAAGTACTTTATTCATTGCGTGTTAAGGTTAAATTCACACTAAATGTTGTTTATGTTGTCTTTTCATTTGTGAGGGGAGTAATTTATTGCTTTGCTCGTTTTATCGTAAGTATTAGATAATATTTTGAACATTTGTGACTCTATTACTAGGTGTCATGGTTGTAATTAGGTTCAACTTAAAACTGTTTTAAAACTTTTTTTCTCCCTTTCTTAGTAAACAAATAGCTACACATAAATATATATTTACGCGGACAACTTTTAGCTTCAATTTTGTACGTGACCCTTTATCTAGTTATTGTTGATTGAAGATTTTTCTGTATTGCGTTGTACCCTTTTAGGGACAGGCAAAAAGAGCTTTTTCCACTTCAGATTCATTAATTCTTTCATTTATTATCACGTTTTTCTGCATAAATGTATATTTAAAATTACATGTACAATATTACTCTTGTTTATTTGTTTGTGCAAGTTAATATTCATCAGCTTCGGTTTTTACTGCTATACACTTTTACTTTATGATACAAAGCTCACATCCAAACATATAATTTGCTCTAGAGACGAACAAATGACATATTTGCACTGGACGGTATTTTAGCTGTCAAATGGTAAAAAATTATTTGATTTAAAATATGTCTTTTTTTACAATTTTTAAGGGAATTTTAGACAATTCCAATAATTCATCAAGACCCATTACTTGATCTATTTTATAAACTTGAGGCATTGACAATTTCATAAAAGTTGGTTAACCCGTTTTTTACTTATATAGGAAGTCGGTACATATAAACAAACAGACAGACAATTTTTTATAGCTATCGAAACATATACCAGATGAAATATTAGACACTCGCATTATTCTAGGATGTGACACTTCATGGTCACATTTAATGTATAAAATAATAATATTAAAACAAATACTAATAAACAACCAAGAAAACCTAAGTTGTTCTAAGACTTTAAAATTATAGCTATAAACGTGTAAATAAAATAATAAACCTAAGTGCAATAATCGGTGCCAAAAGCTACAATGGGCGACCCGGAGTTTATAATTTTTTTTAGTAAAACGGGCAATAAAGCCTTTTGTTTTTGTTCCTGACGTTTCCATGTTCCCTTTCAAATGAAGGTGAAATCAACTGACGCTCATTGACACTGTGCTTTAACATAGACGCGTAGAGGATTGTGTATAATTTTTGTATTTTTCTAAATAATTAGGTCAATTATTAAGCACCTATTTTTTTTAATTGATTTATTACGAGAATCGAGCGCCGAATATCTCCAGAAATATTACTATTATCTAAACAGTCACCTGCTATAGGAGTTTGGAGATTATTTTAGCTGTAGTAAGAGCAACCCAGTGAACTTAAAAAAACCTTATCACCGTGTTATAATTTAATCATGTTTTCCTACAATAAAAGTTCTGGCTTTTTGAAGGTATTTAAAGTACGTCGATCAATGTGGTGTTTGAGCACATTACCACTAGGTCATCAGAATACATAGTTCCAGGACAACTAAAAAGGAAAAAAAACTGATGTAAACTAGGTGCTGGAATATTGGACAGTTTAAGATATTCAGAGTATTTCTGTATTCAAGCTAGTCAAGACAAGATAATAGCCCTTAAATCTAGATGATGCAATAAATATATTAATTATCAATCTTACATAATGTGATAATGAAGTTAAACCAAAATTTTATAAATATGAAACCATCGATAATTATTAACATAATGATATTATATTTTCTGTGGTATTTATATTGTTTATTCTGTGGTTAATTTTATCAGCCTATTCATTTTGATTAAAAAAATATTGTTTATGGTCATCTAAGATTCCTTTTTTGTTCGACACGAGGTGTTTCATGTTTTGAATGATATTCATATGTTTTTCTAATTACTACACAAAAATACGTATTCAGTGTGTAACTAGTTGATCTAAAATTTGATTGTAATTTTTAGAAATGTGTAAGTAAAAGTAGTATAATTTTTATCCCCGATTTCATTCGCATGCTTTTATTACCGGGTAGATGCAATTTTTTATAACTTGCGTACAATTTGTTCTTTATGATTTTAGGAAATAAAGTTGTAATTTCATTCCAGCATCGTGACAATCAATATTGTAAAAATATCTTCTATGGGGTTTATTTTATTGAAGACAGAAGGTAAGTAATTTTTATTTCTAATTTAAATACCTCTTACAGAATGTGAAATGTTCGTCATTATTGATTATTGGTACTTGTTTTTTCAAGTGAGTTCCTTATATACGCGTAAGCGGTATGGATATTAGTCGAAAAATAACAACTTTATAATACCAAAAGTATATTATAAAAACTATAAATAAAATGTAACAATATCTTTGACATGCAATAGTTCTTTCTCATACAAATTATTTTATGCGTTGATTATTAAAATGAAATTTTGAAAAAATATTTTAAAAAATAATTCATACAAGTTATTTTTGATCAGAACCTCACCTGATGATGTGGCCTATAATTTACTTGTTGACAAATTTTTAACTTGACGGTGGAAATATTTCACAATCAGTTTAAATTTTACTTTAAGTATTTTGAGAACTATTTTAATGTTTTAAAAATTAATAACTCCACACTTAAATAAACTACATTACAGAGGATCTCATTTAACTGGTACATTCATAAATGTCTTTTAAAGGAAAGGGATTTTTCTGAAAGTTGTTTTAATTTAAAATGGTCATTATTGATTTATTAAAAATAAAATGACATGGAATAAAAAAACTCTTAGAAGATAAATAAGTCTGATTTAAATATGATAATAAAGTGAATTCTTAGAAGTCCCATTAACTTTTTGTTATTTGCTGTCATTGACATATTTAACACAGATGTCAGCATACAACAATAAAATTGGAACCATGTGTTTATGTGAGAATTTTAATAAAACTACTGAATACATGCAACAAGAAAGTGTTGCTTTAATTCATCTTCCTGCACCAGTATGAGTATGGAATAGCTGTCTGCCCCAGCTTTTTATGGGTGTATTAAAAAGAAAATGGCAATATTCAGTAGGACCATGTAATGAAACAAATGCCAACCTAACAACTGAACTTCAAACTTATCTATTTATCGATCTAATCAATATTGTTAAAGAATTCCTTACTGACTTCTGTCTCATGGAGCTCTCCTTTGAACTAAAATTTTTCACTGTTCGGTGCAATTTTTTAATCATTTTCTTTCATACAAGCCTTTTCCTGATAATTACAAACACAACAAAGAAAGAATTATCAAAATTGGTACAACCTTCTCAAGTGATAAGGTTACATAGTTGGCAATTGATTTTTATTTATATAGAGAAGCTGTTTTATAAATTTTTCAAATGTATAATTTTTCAATTCAGACAGAGCTAGCCACAATGAACATGGGTGGCTTGGGAGGAGAGGTGGCGAGCGAAGTGGCTTTAATAGCTGATGAACTTAGCCGAGCAGTGGAATTGACATTAAATCCGACCATAGCACATGAAGCTCGTAGCCAGGCCTACAATGCTTGTGAGAGGTAGTTATGCTTCTATTTATATAATGTACATGATCTTATATTATTTATAAAGTGTCTTGTATGCAATATATTCAAGTAATTCATATTTAATCTATACCAAAAATAGTCTGTATCCTATTTTAGCAAACTAAGCCAAACATAAATATTGTTCAAAATAGAAATATCAATCGTGGATTGAAGAGATAACTTGAGTAAGATCCATTACAGTCATAATTCCATGACACAAACATTCAATTAATTTATCCATCTACATTTTTTTACAAAGAGACCAAATAATAAGATAGAAGTATTACAAATAAATGTATTTTTGTTTATTTATATAAAAAGATTATATTAAATAAAGAGGAAAAGCCTGTTGGCATCTGGCATTATAATCTGGAAATTATTCCCAATTTTCTCAATACTAGAGTATGTCTAATGGCCTGTATTATTTATGTCTCTATTAATATTACAATTACTTTCTCAGTTTCAAAGAGAATTCACCTTGGTGTGCTCAAGCTGGACTTCTCCTTGCGAGTGGTAACCAATATTCACCAGAAGTTAAACATTGTGGCCTACAATTGATGGAACATACAGTCAAGTACAGATGGACTCAAATCACACAAGCAGAGAAGATATTTATAAAGGTTAGTTTTTTTGTCACTTTATTTTTTTAATGATATAAAAACATTTAGTGAAAAATTGGTAGTTCGGTTAATACTTCTGTCCAGATCCGGATTATAAGATAGGATCCATTGTATTCTGGTTAGATGTGTCAACATTATTAGAAAAATATATATTGAAGCTATCTGTTAGCCTTATGTGTTAGTATTTTTTTTTTGTATAATAGAATTTGAATGTTTGTTGCTGGTCTCTCCTAATTTTAATTCCGCTTACATACTTTTTTGTAATAGTAAAGTACCTAATACAAATATTTTTTATTTGTTTTACTTACATAATTATGTATTCCGTCCAACTGTACAAATATGACTTTTATGTTTAATATTTCAAGTTGGAATATTTTTTCTTCTTTTACTTCGAATATATTATGTATTTAACATATATCATATAGTTGGCACACTTCTTGTAAATTATATGTGTATATGACGTCGTTATTCCATACTAGTCTTGAAAAGGTCTGAATTGACTTTGACAAAACTTTTGATGGCAGATATGTTTTTCCACAAAACATAATGATATTTAGCCTCAATATTAAATTGTAACGCCCTATATCTGCCATGAAAATAGTCTTCAAAATCTGTGTTTCAAAGATTAGTCGGTACATACAAGAGACATTTTAATTTTATCATCAGCCTGTAAGAGATCCACTGCAGGGTCATAGGCCTGTATTTTATGGGATGGACATGTTATAGGATTTTATGTATTTTGTCCAGTTTTTTTTTAATTGTACTTGTTAATTTTAGTGAAATATTGTTTACAGGAGAATGCTATGAAACTTCTGTATATGGGTGGTTGGGAGAGGGGACATTTAAATGATGCTCTAGCCCGGGTGATAGTAGAGATGATAAAGCGCGAGTGGCCGCAGCAATGGCCGACTTTGCTCGCGGAACTGAGCGACGCTTGCTCGAGGGGGCATCAGCACACACAGATTGTGCTTCACGTGTTTCTAAGGCTCGTCGAGGATGTTGCTACATTACAGGTTAGTAAACTTTATAACAATGTGCTTTTGGAATTGTTATAGGTATTAGTTTTTTTTTCTGAATATGAATGTATTATGACCACCACACAATAATACCTAAAACAGATGGTTTTATCATTTATATAGATAAACCAGCTTCTGTCCGCGACTTCGTCCGCGTGGAATAGTTACTTTTGGGCTAAGGCTAATTTTAACTAGCGACTTCATTTACGTAGAATGTGTAAATATTTTTAAATAATAGATACGTTAACCCTGATTTTGAAATATTCTTCATTGGTGCTCCTATTGACCTTAGCGTGATGATATATAGCCTTATAACTAGAGATGTGCCGACTATTCGGCTACTATCGTAGTCGGTGACTAATCGGCATTAAGCGCCGACTATTCGGCTTCTTACTTTTTGTATATTTCCCAGTAAAAAGTATGTACAGGGAATTTTCAATAAAAACTTTGACTGTTTATTAATATGATTATTTTATAATAAATCTTACACATTATTTAATGTAAAGCAAAGCAACCTTTCCTTTGATAATCAGTTTCTAAAATCACTTGCTTGTAAAAAAAAACATGTCTATGATATTTATGAGATATCTATTTATCTTGAATAAACATTTATAATAATTTTATTTTTATTTAAATAAAATAATAAGATTTTGTTATTAACAAAATAAGTCATATTGAAATAAGTTTGCATTATGCATGGTAAAAAAATAAGTCGAAAAATCCTAAACATTAACCGCTTCATAAAATCGAAAAAGAAAAATCGTAACAAAAGGTAACGTAAAAAAAAAATCCATACACGAAACATTCTTTTTGACATGATTAAATTTTAATTAAGTTTTTTAATTCATTTTAATGAACAGTAATAACATTATCTTTACACAACAACTTTTTTTTGCACAAAATCACCGCTCTGACCAGAATAAAAGCAAAATTAATAAAAAAAACAATACAAAGTAAATAACAGCTTCCGACAGGCTCGCAAGCGACTGTTACGATTTACGCGCGAAACAGCTGTAAACGAAGTCCCGAAAAGTGATCGGCTCGGCCGACTAGTCGGTTTTTTTTACCACCGACTAATCGGCTAAGCGGCCAAAGTCATAATCAGCACATCTCTACTTATAACCTTCTTTGATAAATGAGCTATCTAACACTGAGAATTTTTCAAATCGTACCAGTAGTAGTACCCGAGAATAGGGTATTCTAACAAACAAACTTTTCAACTTTATAATATTAGTATAGTTATATCGTCATCTTATAAAGAAGCATTGTTTAAGCAGACAGTATGTGCATATGTATTGTTTTATTAATAGGCCAAATTAAGTAGGTTGTCTACTTAAATAAAATTATAATCATTGACCCTTATTTGCATCTCATGGACCCCCAATATTTTTTTTCGCTGAGATCTACCCTCTTGCTAGTCCTCATAGACCCCAGGAGTATTACTTTAGAAATCATAGTGCTAGACTGTTATTAAATTTTATATTGCTATTAAATTTTATAGTGTTATGAAATTTTATATTGCCATTTAACATGGATTAAGGCAAGAATGGATATTAGTTTTATCATAAAATCGCTTTAATAAAAGTGATTTTTCATAAGTCCTTACATAATTATAACTATACATGACATACAATACTGAAGGTTGTTTGTAAATATCGAATACATTAACTTAATTGATAAGAGCTGCGGTGTTAACTCAGGTATCACGTTAGCTTACAACCTTGTCGTGTACCTAATTTTATGCATGAATTGTTTGTATAACACTAGTCACAAAAAAGGTGGACGACTTTTATAAAAAAAAAGTGCAATGATGATCTCATTTTATATTCCATACATTTAGATTGCATCATACAAGTCTTTGTTGTTTTTTGCCGTTTGACATCGGTCAGTTATTTTTATACTTGTTAAAAATAAGTTTGAATGTCATATGAAGCAAAGACAAGTTTTTGTTGAGAATGTTAAATCGTCTACAATTACTCCTACTTATTTAATATAATTTATTTACGTATAAACATAATTTATAGAGTCACAAAGTAATATATAGATAGAACTGACAAAGGGTTTCAAACTACAAAATGCTTTTTTACAGACATCTGCATCTTGTTTGTATTTTTTAAAACAAAAACAAGTGACTTTTTATGGTAGTCGGATTTGCGCACTTAGTCCGAGAAAAAAGGGTCGAACGAACACGTTTCTTACGAACGCTGCCTTAACGTTGAGAGATATATGATTGAGTTCTAGAGAAAAGTTGTAGAGCTTGATAATACCTACAGAAAAGTCACCGACAGCATATATATATTTGCAAGATTTTTTTAATTATCAGGGCGAGACAACGTCCGCCGTGCCCGCAAGTGGACTATAAAATATTTGTTTTCGATACGAGGTCAATATAAAAGTTATATGACATCAATGTCTGGTTTTTAAGAGAAAGAATGCCCATTACAATGTATCATGTATCTTATCATAACACTAGAAATAATATTATGTGGCTGTATTAAGAATTTAATTCTTTAGGTACGTTTGATGAGTGAGACTCATCCTCGATATGAATAACCAAAGTTTCACACTGTTCAAAATGATAAAAATTTAACTTATGTTTGTTTTATTTGGAACTAAATATCTAAATATAAAAATATCATTAATATTTTCTATAAATAACAATATTTACCAACTCTTTCAGACCCTGGAACAGCATCAGCGACGGAAAGATATATACCAAGCATTGACAAGTAATATGTCGGAAATATTCGCGTTCTTCATGAGACTGATCGAGTTACACGTGCAGGAGTTTAGAGAGAAGACTGCTGCTGGGGATTACAATGGTGCAACGAGCAATGGACGTGTAGTTCAGGTAATTTATAACTATGTGTTTCGTGACCAATTAAATATTGTGCGGAAATCCCCAAATTACGTATTTTGTTGGAGCCCCCTAAATCACATAATAGGTCTTTACCTATGAAATTGCCGTTCTGCAGTACTGGCCATTTCAAATCAAAATAATTTTTGTTTGGCTAAGAATTCTAATTTCAAATTAATTTTATTTTAAAAACATGGAATTCTTTTTCCAAAAGTAGTCATTTGTTTATTGATTAGTTTTACATTTTCATCGCATTTCAATCTTTTTTGTCATCATGGATACGTTAAAAATTCGAGTAATTATGGAATATGAGTACCGTCGTGGCAGCAACGCGGCACAAGCGGCACGCAACATCAACGACGTTTACGGAGATAACACTACAAACCAACGCACCACCTGTTATTGGTTTGCTCGCTTCCGTTCTGGGAATTTCGATCTGAAAAATGAACCTCGCGGTCGTCCGAAGACTTTGGTCAACATTGACGAATTAAAGGCGATTGTGGAAGCTGATGATACACAATCTACGGCTGAATTAGCAGCAGCTTTCGACGTTAGCGTCAAAACAATATTGGTCCATTTGCGTCAAATTGGCAAGGTAAAAAAGCTTAACAAATGGGTGCCCCACGAACTCAACGATCGCCAGCGCGAAGTACGCGTCGAGACGTGCCTTGCACTGCTCAACAGACACAAATGAAGGAATTTTGAACCGCATTGTTACCTGCGATGAAAAATGGATTCTGTTTGATAACCGCAAGCGCTCAGCAAGTTGGTTGGATCCTGGTTCAGCACCTAAACAATGCCCTAAACGAAAACTTACTCCTAGAAAAGTGATGGTAACTGTTTGGTGGTCTAGCGCCGGTGTGATTCATTACAGCTTCTTACCAAACGGGGTGAGCATTACTGCAGATGTGTACTGTGAAGAACTGAACACAATGATGGAGAAGCTGGCACATTTCCAACCAGCATTGGTCAATCGCTCGTCTCCGCTGCTCCTGCACGACAACGCGCGACCTCATACTGCACAGCAGACGGTCTCCAAGTTGCAAGAACTGGGGTTGGAAGTTCTCCGTCATCCGCCGTACTCACCAGACCTTGCGCCTCCAGACTACTACTTTTTCCAGAATTTGGATAACTCCTTGGCGGGAAAAAAATTAAATACCCGAGAGGCAGTACAAAATGCCTTTGAAGAATTTGTTGCCTCCCGTCCAGCTGATTTCTTTAAGAAGGGCATCAATAAACTGCCACTGCGTTGGCAAAGGTGCATTGATTACATGGGTGATTACTTCGATTAATACAAATAAAAAATACATGAAAAAAATTCGTTTAAATTTTTTCATACAAAACTGCAATTTCATAGGCAAAGACCGAATATTTCGATAGAGTCCCCTAAATTATGTATTTCTATAGAGCCCTCTTAATCACATAGTTCGTCGAGGCCCTTAAATTACATCATCATCATTGTCACCCTGTAAGAGACCCACTGCAGGGCCATAGGCCTCTTTTCTAAGGAAGGTATAGACATAATCACCACGCCAGCCCACGACGAATTGGTGATTTCAAACTCTGAGAAATCCATAGTTCTATGTTTTCCCACATACAGTGGTACTACAAGAACTTTTCTCAGGTTCAGGTTTCCTCACGATGTTTTCTTTCACCTTCAGCCGATAGTGTTACCAATTTAAATTAGTAAATGTACGCGAATTCCGAAATATTCGTTGGTACATGCCAGGGTTTGTGCCTACATCGAAATGACATTACACCGGTCACTTGCCTTCGGTCGCTTGCACTTCTATGATAGAAAAAAAACATGTCTTGTAATTTTGGGAGGATCAAAGATGACACATTAAATTTACGATTTCGAAGTCTCTGCTTAGATATTTCTGTTATCGCTTTACTCTTGTGAATTATGTATTTAAGGTGTAGCTTGCATTGTATCAGTGTTGGTTTTACGAATTGCGAGTACAAGGTAGTGGTTATGAAGGAGAGCGTTGTGTTCGCTTGTATATGGGGGGCTGAAGTAATTAATGATAATGATGATGACTTTACTTGCATCAATTATGCTTTAGAATGACACATACTCAGTGCTAGTGCTCATATCATAAACTAGTTGCAGAATGTAAGGTTATGGTTGACGTTCATGCAGTACTTTTGACAATTCAAACTCTGATATTATACAGATTGTGTATTCTTTAATCATCAGGTGGTCCTACTTACCCTGACTGGATTTGTGGAATGGGTCTCAACGAATCATGTAGTGATGAACAATGGACGGCTTCTGCAGATCCTTTGCATCTTATTGCAGGATGATGTATTCCAACAGCCCGCTGCTGAATGTCTTTTACAAATAGTCAATAGAAAGGGTTCGGTGAGTTTTTTTATATCTTATGTTCATGAATACTTGTATAAATTTATTTTATGGCACTCGTATTATTATATAATTTTATATAGCTTTTTAGAAATATCCTCAGAAGAGACTCTGAAAACTATGAAATTTTTCTAATCAAATATTTTGATTTTATTTGAGCTATTCCTCTATGTAGTTATACATTTGTTTCTAACTAGTTGTGCCCGCAACTCTGTTCGCGTGGAACCTAATGTAAACAAATGGTGACTAATAAAATCATCTGAATATATTAAGTCCATTTACTTATCTACTTTTGTCTCGTACATAAGTCGCGTCGTCATTAAAATTACAATAACTTTTGATAGAGTGAACCGATTTTAATGAAATCAAGACTAAATGTTACTCGAGGATATGTTTTATGATTGTCTTGGTAGGGTTTTATTGTGAAAGCAGTACTTTAGCTGTAATGCGTGTTCATACAAACAGACTGAAGACAGACAGATATGTCTAAAAATGATGAAATGAAATGTATTTTAATACCTATTGCAAGATATCGGCAACAATTTTTTTTCACAAAAATCTAAAAAGTACAGACACGTTAGATTTACATTCTTATTATATGTATAGATGACGTAATAAACGATTTTATTACGTAGTGTCATAGGATCGTTTTAAGTGTGCATTTAAATTTACTTTTCACATTTATAGATTAAAAAACGATTTCATAAATTGTCCATGCATTAGATACCGGATCTCCTATTATAATAATTATCTATTAACGGTTGCTCTTAGTAATAGTCATACATGAAACGTTTAGTTTGTAAAACATTAATATTACTAATATTCCTCTAGCATTCTGGGTCCGTTTTGCCTTAATTCCTAGTTCCGGACATACTCGTATCTGCACAACATATTCCAAACAGTGTTCATTGTCTGACAGGCATCATGGTTTGGAAATTGAAATGTCTGAACACATAAAATCATAATTCACTATATAGATTTTAAATGAAATGCGAAAAGTATTAAATTGATTATTTTGTTTTACAGACAAAGGAGCGGAAACCGCTTATGATTTTGTTTAGTGAAGACGCAATCTCTTGTATCCACCGCGCTGCGTTAGCCAGTATCAATGTAATTGATGAACAACATTATACCTTCCTCAAGAAACTCTCACAGGTGAGACTTTATCAACTATACTGTTAATATTGGTTTTAATTATTTTTTTAATAATATTAAATTTACTAAGCGATTCTCAAATAATTTGCGGCAAATAGGGGGGACTATAATTTGTTTCCAATCAGGATGTGGCTACAATTTCCTATAATGTAGTATACCGCGCGATTGGTTAGTCGCTAGCAATATTTTTACAGGACACTTATTAGTCGTTTCTGATTTTAAATCAATTAAAAAACGCGGTGAGGTCACGCGCCTGTGCACATTTGATGTGCGTGCTACCACGCCCCTCCGTTGAAAGAGAGAGTTTACGCGTTACGTAATGTTACGTAAAGTTATTAACCCCGGATGCGCCCTCGCGATTCACCTTCATTTTCGTTTATTGAGCGTTTCACTTTTGTTACCATACTTTTAAAATTCTTAGACTGTAACTGAGGTTCTCTTTGTTGTTTATTAGTATTTGTTTTGATATTATTCTTTTATATGTTTAATGTGTACTATCATTTCCTTGAATTATGCTACTCTTTAAACTTTCACCCAGTATAATTTAAGTATGACGTCATTAAACCGTATTGAAGTTTGGAAGGTAATAAATTAGATATGAAATGATAAACTTAGTTTTACATTGATAATTTCTTGGGGAATCCTAATCGATAAAACTTTAAAGGTTCAGTGGTGACTTTGTTTTGCATTAAACTTTTGACAGTACTTTGTGACAGCTCGAAGTTTATAGCGGTCAAAACAATTGATAAGGACTGTAATCTAAGTGTGTTTTCAAATTCAGAGCAAGTCTTCAAGTCTAATACATGAAATAATGAGGATATTCTCGTCCAGGTGCTAGCGGGCCTAGCTCAGCAGTTAACATCAATGTGGAGCAACGCTGTGAACGTCGATTCGTGGCTGCCGCTCCTCTTGGAGACCATGTTGTTGTTGACTTCACATCCATCGTTGACATTGGCTCACACGGCCAACTCTGTCTGGTTGGCATTCCTGAAGCACGACCAGATGTGCAAGTTGCCACACGTGCTGGCCGTCGTCCCCAGGTGGCTGCAGGCAGCCGCTCCCAAAGTTCTTAAGGTTTTTATCGAAACTATTTTTATATTATACTAACATTTACCCGCAGCTTCGCTTAAGCTAATGTAGATTTGACGTCAACTCTCGGGAAGAAGAATAATGGCAGTAATAATCCACTAGAAGATTGGTTGCAAAAATAAAACAACAATAAACTAAATTGAATAAAGTATTTTGGTTTTGACATATCAGGTAAGTTACCCGACGACGCGTGCGAGCGGCGCTAACGACGCGATCGCGTACGCGTGCATGGACTACGACAGCGAACAGGAGTTTGCTATATTCTTTAACCGCTCTCGTACTGAAATATTAGAAAGCTTTAGGTGAGTCCTTTGTTAATTTTTCTTATCTGTACCTTGTGTAGAAATATCGATAAATCGACCTATAGAATATACTTAAGCAAGGACGATATTAAATTAGAACATTAGTAAAGCTACTCGCTAAGGAATATATTACTTATTTATATTAATTTTATTCTGAGTAGTCGAAAATTATAATTTGATTTATTTTTCTCTATTCGGTGATTAGCTTGTTTTTCAAACTTTTTGACGTTCCTACATGTCTGCTAAATACCTAGATTGGTTGTAGTATTTTTGTTCTTGATAGTTTACCTATACTAGTTGTCGAATTGACAACCATATTTAATTTCTTTTTCTATGTTTCAGTTATAGTGTACATTTAGAGTGACTTATATATAAAGTTTTGGAAGCTTCGATGGTTTATTACATTATTATTAAAATATAATACCATTAAAAACTAACTGTGTCCAGTTGTTTTTTGATGATAACATTAAAGTTTGTCAATAACTATTAAATAAAAAAATAAAAAGAATGTTGTTTCAAAAACATAGCAAGAATAACTAACTTGTTTCTGTCTATAATTTATATATATATAGATATAAAATAGAGATAGATATGTGAATGTTGTAGGTACTGCATGAGCGCGGCGCCGCTGGTCACGTGGTCGTACGTGGAGCAGTGGACGCAGGCCGCGCTCGACAAGGTGGACTCGTGTCCGCCGCAGCTCGACGTGCACCATCCCTTGCACGTCGAGTGGGAAGCTCTCTCGCAGGTGCCATACATCATCTTACTTATCTCATTATTTCCCACAGTCTAACACTAACACTAACACACACACACACACACACACACACACACACACACACAAAAGATGCGCCCACCCACGCACGCGCACTTACACAAGTTTATAAAATAATCATTACAACCACAGTCTTACACAAACATACGACATATACACATGCGCACAAACACGCACACACAAAACTCGTATGCACGCATGCACGTACACCTGCGCACGTACACAACTTTATAAAATAAGCATTACAACCACAGTCATACATACACATACGACATATACACATGCGCACAAACACGCACACACAAAAGTCGTACGCACGCATGCACGTACACCTGCGCACGTACACAACTTTATAAAATAAGCATTACAACCACAGTCATACATACACATACGACATATACACATGCGCACAAACACGCACACACAAAACTCGTACGCACGCATGCACGTACACCTGCGCACGTACACAACTTTATAAAATAAGCATTACAACCACAGTCATACTATACGGTTGGCATAGGGAGACGAATGAATACTACAAGATTCAAGTGGCAACTAACTTTTATTAGATGAAGAGGCATTTATATATACTACCTTACATTTCCCATCTAATAAGAAAATAAAATAAAATAATAGTTTTATTTTATGTATAAAGTACAATATTTTAATACTTAAATCTATCTAAATAAGAAAAAAAAGAAAGAGTTAGTCGACATAACTCAATATTACATAGGTATATAGTTATTATTACAATAATAGCAAAAAAAATGTAAAGATAAAATCTTATTTTTTTTCTTCTAGTTACTTAAAACTATTAGATACATTAGACGGTTATGATTATAATCATAAAAGTAGATATACATGAATCAACAAAACTGAACTGAATCTGCGAATCATCATGAGATGGTTTCGAATTCGAATACCTATCTCTCTGTAGCTGAGTGCTCGTAATTACGTAATATACTTAATAATATATAATGGCACGTGATTATATAGTTTATATACCTTATAATATAAAGATAAACATGGTTACACAAGCTTAATTATATAAAATAAAAGAAAAGGTATTTTCTGTCATATCAATAGATATCAATGGTACCTTTTATTACGGTAACGATCTTAACTGGAACTATGAAAAGGTTTTGTCCTATTCTTATGTACTAAATCAATTTTACCATTAATATTCACCTCAACGTTTGGAGATACTTCTCGAATAACAGTATAAGGTCCTGAACACAAGTCAGTCAATTTATTACCCGTTTCATTCTTAATCAGCACTTGGTCGTTAGGTTTATAACAAATCGGATTAGTGTGTCTATCGTATCTTTTTTTAATATCAAATTTACTATTTATTAAATTTTTCCTCGCTTCGATCTGTGATACCTGTAATCGATATTTGAGCTCAAGGGGATAACTATCGTAATTGTAAAGTGGTTCTACCTGCTTAGTAAGATTGGAAGGCAGGTTACATTTCTTACCGTAAACCAGCTCAAATGGTGTAAACTTTGTTGAAGAGTGGACAGACGTATTATAACCAAAACACCAGAATGGGAGCCATATACTCCACGTCTCTATTCTTCCATCAGCTTGTATACATAGAAATGCTCCTAAGTTTTTGTGAGAATTCTCCAGTGCTCCTATACTTTGGTAATGATATGCTGTTGAGTAATTTATGAATATTCAAAATATTACAAACCTCTTTCATGGTGTCAGACATGAACTCAGTGCCCATATCTGTTGCTATGGCTCTGGGCACGCCGTGCTGTAGAATAAAGTTATTAACAAAGGTTCGCGCCACCTCTGTTGAAGTTTTAGATTTCAACGGGTACGCACACACATATTTTGTCAGCTCACACTGCAATGTTAGTATGTAAGTGTAATCATTGACGTCCCTATCAATTGGTCCGACTAAATCTAAAAATATCTTTTCAAAAGCCTCATGAGCAATTGAAGTAATAACCATTGGTTCCTTAACTTGAATAGTGTATTTTTGTTTCTGACATTTAGGACATTTTTTAACAAAGTTTTTTATATCTGATAGAAGTCCTGGCCAGAAATAATACTTTCTAATATTATTGAACATTCTTCATATGCCAGCGTGGCCACTAGAAGGCAAAAGATAAAAGTCATTTAAAATTACTTTCCTATCGTCCTTGTTTTCTATTCTTTCAATGTCTTTTAAAATACATAATCTAGGCCCTTTCCAACTTGCGTTATTTTTTATTTCACTCGCTAGTTTATCTACAAAAATATTATTTTTATCATTCTTTATAAAATATATTTCTTCTACATTAATTTTTCCGCAAAAATCTGACAGCTCTCTCGCAAATGCGGCTTTCGTCATTTGTGATTGAGTAGCTGGATTTATAATTATAAATATTGTTAAAATATCAGACATATATTTAAAATTTTTATTTTCATACGTAACTTTATATTTTTTACTCATTTTTTCAAGTTGTTCTTATCTACATATCTTAATTCACAAGAATTCATTGGTTTGAAATGCGTTTCTACGATTTTTGGGTGATCAGTCCAATCGTTAGTAGTAACCATGTCAAACGAAGAATTCGCATGTAATCGTTTTCTTTGTGCACGAGTCATCACATTCGCACACTCATTCATCTCTTTTAATATATATTTAATATATACTTTTAATATTATTTTGCAGTGATTATTCCATAATGATAATGTGTTGTTGTTAAAATTTAAAATAGATTTGTATCTATTAAAAAAAATCGTAACCTATTATTCCACTCGATTTACATGGTAACGAATTAAAAACAAAGAACTTATGTTTCAACAATTGACTCCCAATTTGTAAATCTAAATAAACATATCCAATAGCATGGACTTTGCCTCCGATACCGCTGACAGTAATATTCTCTTTATGGATAGGAATATTCTGAGCAAGAATATGTTTATGTTTGATTCCCGATATGGTAGCACCGGTGTCAATTAGCCATGTGCATGTATAATTACTTCGTGTGTTTAATTTAATGTAACACGCTTTATTGTTACAGGATAAGATTGTATATTTAGTCTCGAAAAACTGATTCAAGTTTTCAATTTTATTTCTAGGCGGGCTAGATTGAGGATTTGAATTTAACAAAGTATCTATGTGACGTTCATGAACCCTTTGATCTTTAAATTTATTGTAGCTAGACCTACCTCGAGACCTGTAGAACGACCTGCTCGCACCTGAAGTATTCTCGTGCCCCCTCCATGCTTGAGTCGCGTTCTGCTGTTGTTGGTGGGGAAAACGTTGATGTTGAGGCTGTCCTCGACCTGCAGTATGTGATAGAACTCCTCGCGGAGCATAATTATTCCATCGTCCACGAGAGCTTTTAAAATGAGAATTATTAGGTCGATTAGAGGTCATGTATCGATTAAAGGTCATTATATCACCAGAAGTCGAATGAGTACTGCCTTCATCAACCGCTGCTTGCACAGCATCTTGAAGAGAGTTATTATTTCTCGCTGATATTATTGTGCCTAGTCTCCTATTACGCAAACCTTCGGAAAAAGCTTTGATAGCCTGCCTTTCATTAAGAGGCTTTAAGACACTAAAATCTGAGTCATTCCCACCGGACTGGGAAATAGTAATTACTTGATACCTACCTACTTATTACTTGATAATTTTATATTTTGCAAAATTTTTTTCCAAAAAAATTTATTTATATATACTACTTTGTCTGCGTCTTTTAGTTTATTTATAAGAATTTCGCCCTTTCTTCTAGAGGGACCGATTTTATAATTAAATATGTTCGTATTGCCCATAAGTCATCATAACAACATTGTAATACATCTGCCATATGCTTAGATACACAAATTAATTAGGCATTATATTATACTTTGAAAGCATAACTTATATTAAGCATAATAAATGTAAATGTAAAAACAAACCCAAAAAACCCAAATTGATGAGGATAACATAATATACTTTCGTTTCTCATACGTACGCATAACTATTAGCTACCTTATAGTCTCTAGAATATATGTATAATAGTGTTCAAAATATTTCATGACGGCACTGATATGACCGAAAACACACTACACTGCACTTTTTTGAATTATTAAACGATTACACTTGTATTTGGATGCCCAATGTTTGTTTCTGGATCTCTGTCTCTACGGCGGCGATAGTAAAATGACATTTGTGATTTCTTGAGAGAGTGACGCTGAATCTCTCGTGTAATCAGTTTTTTATGGCATTTCTTGTAAGCATTAATACCAAAGTATAACAATACTGCGGAGAACAAAATAGCGATGATCCCGAGAATTATGTTGGTGGTACTCGCGTGGAATCCCAGCTCTTCTATTCCTCTATTACTGGCACTTCCCCCAGCAGCATTTTGTGCTAACACCACTTCTTCTTTAGTGTTCGATGCACCCATTTCTTTTTATTTTGATTTTTCTAGTGCACGGAGTCATACCGAAGTTACGAGTATTAGTCGTCATTGTTTTAAATTATATTACAAATTGTCCCATATTAGGCGAAAGGAATTCGCGTGCGAGGCAGAATACTGCCTAGTGGCAGGGTCGCCATATACGGTTGGCATAGGGAGACGAATGAATACTACAAGATTCAAGTGGCAACTAACTTTTATTAGATGAAGAGGCATTTATATAT